>CM051258.1:59108768-59673768 GCA_027921565.1 Artemia sinica | reverse complement strand
CACGGGCGTACCTCCCCAGCTTCTTAATATCCACTTTACACTTACTTTTAAAATTCCAACAATCCAATCCTTCCCATTTACCCCAATCCCAAAATTTCTACCCTCAAATCCTTCAACTCCTTACAATTGCACAGAAAGTACTCTAAGTCATTTTCTCCGCACATCGGGCAAAAATACGGACCTTTCCGCGACCTAAACCTCCCCAAATACTTCCTTCTTTCACCAAACGGCATAAAATTACCCCTTATTGAAATGATTCACCTTATATCCTCCCCCTGGAGTCCCATTTTAAAATAATACTCCTCCCCCCGTGCCTCCTTTACCTCCATGTACACACCTAGAGACGCTGCCGTGGTCCGACCCGCCTACCATAACTGGATCTCCAGCTCTTGCAGTACAATCTTACCTCTCTTGCCCCGGATCCTACTTCTCCTCCTATGCCTACCCCCTGATTCCAAATTCCTGACATCCCACAACTATTCAATATTTTTTTTTATTTGATTTGGCCATGAATCTTTCCTATTATCATTTATCATTCTCTGTATGCTACCTTACCTAATCTATTCTCAGGCAATGATGTTATCCTTTCCCAAAACTTAACCATTTTTACTAGTCTCTTATTCCTAAGGGTATCTAGGCCTAAATGTTCTCTTACTATTAAACTATTAAACTTATCATTTAAATCTAACAGTCTCTTAACCTAAGCAGAATCCTTTCTAACCTCATTCCTTTCTCACACCCCCACAATTCTGATCAATAATGTACTACTGAAATCAACCTTCCCTCAAAAATTCTTTTCTGCATATCATATGACGAAGACACATTGGAACAATATTATTAATAATATCATACATTGTTTGAAGCTTATAAAAATAAGCACAGCCCTGAAAAAGGTAAAATATGAATTCGCGAATACATATCAATTCCATAAACAGCACGCACAGCTGAATTCTGGAGAAAACGCAAAGGTTTCAGGTGAGCATAAAACATCATGTTTGACTAACTGTTTCCGCCAAAATTTGTCCGATATAGGCCGTTTTTTTATAGCCAAGACGCAGCTTATTTAACAAAAATCTGGATCAGATATGTAACAGGGGGCTCAATGCCTCTAACCTCTAAGAAATCCTATATTTCTTTGAGTTCCTGGTGCACCCCTGATCATAATTGTCATAATCTTTTTTATTATTATCGGGTGTTCGAAGTTTATTCCCCTGATCCGAGTTTTACCAAATAATTCGTAAATCCCTGCTGAATATCATTGAAAACACTTTGGAGAAAAATACCACTTCCTGATAACTAAACAATGCATCCTTTTTTTCAAGTTTTCTTTTATTTAACTGCATTGGCAAAGATTAAAACAAAATCCAACCATCACCTTTTTTCACTGTTTTACACTAAAAGTAAAAAAACACCAGGACTAAAAAAAAGCAGAAGAATAATCCGATGAAAATCATGATTATATCCAAGGCTTTAAACTGATGGGAAAGCATGATGGCCAAATAGACAACTTCAATGGTTTTTTTTTTTGCGTACTTCGAGTGACAACGAGACACCTTAAAGTCTAAATAAGTCAACGCACATTTTTTGCGTTTTCTTTTTAATCCCTCTCATTAATTTGATTGTTATTCTTTTCTTACAAAATATGTGCTCACGCTTTTCGAGTTCGTACTTTCTTATTTAATTACGTAATTTTTTCTCGTTTCTTGTTTTCCGTAAAATAGCAATTAATCCGAAAATTTGAACTCGATAAGACACATGACTGGGCTGCGAACGAAAAAAAAAACATAAGCAAGCAGCTAGAAATAGAAATTTTGAATTTGAGTTCAATACCAGCCAAACTGCCAGTTTTGGACACGCCCATTTTCTACAGGGACAGTAAAAATGCAACTTTTCTGCTCATTGTGAAACTTCAGTCACAAAACAAAGTGACAACCACGTAGGAAATTGTTGTCTACGGCGTTTGGTCATAATGGATATGTATAAAGCAGTGTTGGGCGATATTTGATATCGATATTGATATATCGATATATCGGACCAACTATCGATATCAAATATCAAAACGTATTATCGAAACCAACATTTTTTTAGGGGTCTCTAACCCCCTATATTTCCCGCGGAAAATCCACCACATGAAAATTCTTCAAATTTTCAGCTTACACCTTCGAGATTCTTTGCAGGTTTGAATTCTTTCATTTATAACTGATTTTATTTATCCTTATCTTATATCTTAACCTGGCATCTTTTTCGCTAGAATTCACTTCTGGCTCCCGAGTCAGATACGTGTGAATTATTACCAACTGAGAATGAAAAGTTCAAAACAAATGATTTTATAATAAAAAGTTCAGAACTCAATATTATCAAAGCTAAACTAGCCAATCAGAAAGGGTGAATTTCCTCAGTCTGAAAAATTCTGTCTAGGAAAAGGAGCTATCTGTCACAGATAAATTAAATAATGTAATCTAGCTGAATTGTAACTATGCTTGTATAATATATATAAATATATATATATATATATATATATATATATATATATATATATATATATATATTATAATATATATATATATATATATATATATATATATATATATATATATATATATATAAATATATATATATATATATATATATATATATATATATATATTATATATATATATATATATATATATATATATATATATATATAATATATATATATATATATATATATATATATATATATATATATATATATATATATACAAATATATATATATATATATATATATATATATATATATATATATATATATATATAATATATATATATATATAAATATATATATATATATATATATATATATATATATATATATATATAATATATATATATATATATATATATATATATATATGTATATATATATATATATATATATATATATATTATATATATATATATATATATATATATTCATTTAACTCCCATCCGGCCGGATTGGCCGACTCGGGGCTTCTCCTCTGACTGAACTATGGTAGAGCTTCTTATACGATTCCCTGTTCGCTGCAGTCCGAAGGAGTACCGACAGGGGATGGCTGGGAAAGTTTTCCCTCCAGCGCTTGGGAGGTCATCCTTTTGGGCGGGAGGCATCAATCCTTCCTTCAAACGCAATTTTTGGAAGTTGGGCTGGGGACATCCGCTGAACGTGGCCTAACCATCGAAGCTGTTGAAGCTGGATGGTCTGCATGATGGTCTGGGAATAGTTGAGCGAAGACAATAGCCGTTCGTTTGATATTCGGTCAAGGTAGGTGATGCCAGCAAGCTTCCTGAGGGATTTTGTTTCAAAGGCCGCCAACCGGCATTCGTCTTCTGCTTTCAAGGTCCATGTCTCTGCTCCGTACGTTGCTACTTGAACCACAAGAGCTCGA
Source organism: Artemia sinica (assembly GCA_027921565.1). Lineage (NCBI taxonomy): Eukaryota > Metazoa > Arthropoda > Branchiopoda > Anostraca > Artemiidae > Artemia > Artemia sinica. The sequence goes on along the minus strand of CM051258.1, from coordinate 59,670,357 downwards.
AAAAGGCGTGTTTTTAGTTTCAGCGACAGATGTTTGTTTTTCCAGATCGATCGCAATGACTTGAAGCATGCTGAGGCAAGGGCGAGGCGTCGTTTAATGTCTTTTGAGGAGTCGTTTGTGGACGTCAGCTCACTTCCTAGGTAAACGAAATGGTCAACCCACTCGATCTCTTCCCCCTGGATCATAATTTTGCTGGGTTGAAGGCCTGTATCTGTATGCCGCGTTACCTTCATGGCTTTTGTCTTGTTAGCATTGATTTTCATCCCAAAGTAACTAGCTGCATGATCAATATCGTTAGCGCTTGATTGCAGTTCCTCTAGTTGTTCGTTCAGGCGATTAATGTCATCGGCGTATGCAAGCATGTCAAAGAGGTGTCCACTCATGAGTGCTCCCGTGTCATTGGGCACCAGTGCCAGTACAGCATTCAGGAATAGGCAGAACAGAGTGGGGGAGAGTAGGCATCCTTGCAGCACTCCTGAAGAGGTTGAGAATTCTTCAGTAAAGCCTTCACTGGTCTGCACCATGCTTCTCGACTTCTCGTACATGCTCTTGATAATGTCAATATGTATATATATATATATATATATATATATATATATATATATATATATATATATATATATATATATATATATATATATATATATATATATATATATATATATATATATATATTATATATATATATATATATATATATATATATATATATATATATATATATATATATATATATATATATATATATATATATATATATATATATATATATATATATATATATATACATATATATATACTGCTGATGCTATTAAGGCTCACCTTATGAAAATTGCCACTGAGTGGGGGATCAAGGAAAAGGTTGTGGCTGTAGTAACTGATAATAGAGCAAATGCAGTTCGGGTCGTAAAGGATGCTGCATCCCAAGTAGGTACAGGATGGACACATGTTTCGTGCTTCGCAAATATTCTAAATTTGATTGTGGGGGGTTCTATTAATGATACTTCTGAATTGTTGCCTCTCGTCCAAAAGGCTAGAAATGTTATCAATTTTTTCAGACGTAGTGTTGTAGCTACCGACAAGTTGCACCAGGTTCAAATCTCTATTGACAATGTTTGCACCAAAAAAACTAAAACCTGATGTGACCACTAGATGGGATTCGCTTCTCACTATGTTGCGATGTCTACAAGATTTGAAAGAGTCGGTAACAAGTATGCTTGCGCTTCTAGGTAAAGTGGACCTCATATTCACTGATAGTGAGTGGGGTGTTGTTCCAAACGTGATTGCGGTGCTTACACCCTTTGAAGAGGCAACTATTGAGCTCTCTTCTGAAAGCTTTCCCTCCATCTCGAAAGTCCTGCCTTTGTCTAAAATTCAGAGACGCCACCTTGTTGAAGTAGATTTTGGTGGATTCTCAGATGCGGCTGACGAGCTTCGAAAGGCTTTACTGAATAAAATGCAATGTAGGTTTCTAAGCCTTGGTCAAGTCACGCCCATCGCAATTGCTACATATTTTGACCCACGTTTCAAGAAAATGTATATTTCACCAGACGATCTTTTATAAGTTGAGAGCAAAATTGCAAACGAGATAGATTTGGCCTTGCTGGCTGCTAAATCTCGATCAGAAGATACAGGTACTGTCGCAGTCCTTGCAATGCAGTCATATCAGAATAAAGCCAGTTTGTGGGGTTCACACGATGCTGTCCTTATGGTCAATGCAGGACATGCTTCGACAACAGCCGAATATATCATGGCTCTGTAAACTTTCAATAGGGAGCTAATAGTTTCAAGAGAAACTTGTCCACTCAAGTGATGGAGGTCTTATGCTATGGAATCCCAAAAATACCTGTACGAAGTTGCAATGAAATTCATGCCTGTGCCCGCTACTAGTGCCCTTTCTGAAAGAGTGTTTTCCAGTTCTGATCAGATAATCACTGAACGGCAGAACCGACTCTCAGGGCAAAACATTGACATGCTGCTGTTTTGAATAGCCAGTAGTGTATTTTTCTCTCATTTCCTGAGCCCGAATAATTCAAAATCTGGGTTTTTATTATATTCATTTATGAAATCGAAGTTTATTTTTACAGTTTGATTTTATATTATTTGAATTTGGAAAATAAAAGTTAGATACTTGTTAAGAATCCAGTAGTCACGCGATAAGTGAAGTTTCGTTGATGCTAATGAAATAAAACAAAATAGGATGAAAATATAATAGTTTAGAAACAAATTTTGGCTATATGTTTCCACATTAGGGTGGGTGGGGGTAAAGCATAGCATATATTAAATACGTAACCAAACCTAACCTAACCCAACCTATGTACCTTTTATTCTTCCTAAACCTTAAAAAACTAAAGTTTAAATATAGTTCCCGGAGTGAGAAACCCTTTGTTTATATAGCGTTTCATACAAGTACCGGGTAATGCCTATCTGTTCTCGCAATACAATTCTCGCGTGACTACTGGATTTTTAAAAGTACCAAAAGTTATACAAAATACCCTTTATTCCCATTTGCGTTACTAAACTTCGGCAAATCCATGAGATAGCAAAAAACTGATCCGAAATATCGATATCGATATATCGAATATCAAAAGTAGAAATATCGATATATCGACATATTGATTAATCAAAATATCGCCCGACACTAGTATAAAGCTATATCCCGAGCTTTTTGGCGCCCAGAATCGAAACAAAAGATTTGCAACATGTTACACTGTAAAGTAGTATTTGCTAAGGTTTCCTATGGCTACATAGCTTCATGTTTTTTTCTCACAGTCTGAATCAATAAAATGAATTCCCTTAGCCCTCTGCTCCCCTCTCGCAGTGCTTAACTGAAAGGGTTTTTGAGTGCAATAAATCAAACCATTCAGTAATTGCAAGTGTTTTATTTATCGACCGCTTATCACAGCATTTGAACTGAAAATTTTATTCTTTGAAGAAAATGTGAAGTAAGCCCTTCCATTTTCGAGGCATTCTGTAAAAAAAAAAAAATTATCACATTACTTCCGTATATCTTTTCAAGAATAAGGGGGAAAAGTCAAACTTGGTGTAAAGAGGGCGGACTAAGGGGTTGTCTTTATTTACAAGATAATTTTTCTTCATTTTTAAGTTTTAGCACCGTTCTCTACTTTCATTTGCAGAACTTTTTCGCGATTTAATTTTATAGAATTCAATCTTGTCAACGTAAGCTGAAAGCTGGGAGATAGTGATCGCAGAACCATTACAAGGGAATTACTAAAGACAATTACAAGGGAGAAGTCAATAATTCAAACAATCTGATTAGTGACCTGGGTCCCATTTTTTCGTTAGCAAAAGACAGGGTCGAATAACCTTGGACTAACTGAGGACGGTTGAAATGTTATGTAATCTGAAGGAGTATCATCAGCAAAAAAATTAAAGTGTCTGAACTCTCTTTGGCCTAAAATAAGCTGGATCTCTCTTCTCTCTGTAAATTATTGGTACTTTTTTGGTCAAATCGTGAAACAAAAGAAAAACAGACTCAGAAACCAACTGCAGGCAAATCAAATTCACAGAAGAAAAATATACCACGTGTATTCCGCAAGAGCATTGAAACTCAAAAAAATAAAAATAAAGCAAATATGGGACAAAAAAGAAATAAAAGATTTTTAGAAGATTAAAAACAGACAAAAAAATACTTCAATGAATAAATTACAAACAAATAAGTAAACTTAATAAATATATATATATAAGTAGGCTAAGGCTTAAAAAATTGCAAAATAACAAGAGACAAGACTAAAAATCACAAATATGCATTTAAATTACTCCTATTCAATCTAGCACTTAACTAAAACCAAAGCAGAATTTAAGACAGAGAAGAACGGACAAAATATTAATCATAGGACTATTCCCCAACCAAATGAGTTAAAAAAAAATCCTTTTTTTCCCTTAATTTTGTTATGGTTGACCAGTTCAGGTTTAAAGCTTTTCCTTCTTTTCCACTACATTATTTTATCAGTAAATTTCATTAGCAGATATTTGAAGATTTAAAACAAGGAAAACACTAACACGTGTCTTCTTCGTCCAAGGAAATTCTGTAGAGAATGTATGGCCCTATGAATTTTTTTTTTCCTGTTGATACCTCGAGACTGAACTCTGCAGAACACCGACAAACAATACTACTTGAACTTTGAAAGATCTTGTATTATGCCAAACTCATATAAAATTCACTATCTGTTACTATACGAGAACAATTTTAAATAAATACAACTTTAAAAAGTTAGTAATGTCAAGTAGTCAAATTTTTTATTTTCTTAGGTTTTAAAAGTAATTTTACAAAGTAAGTTAAATTACCCCTATTCAATCTAGCACTTAATATAAACCAAAGCAAAATTTTACACACAGAAGAACGGACAAAATACTAATTATAGAACTATTCCACAACCGAATAAGTTAAAAAAAATATCTCTTTTTTCCCCTTAAGTTTGTCATGGTTGATCAGTTCAGGTTTAAAGTTTTTCCTTCTTTTTCACTGCATTATTTATCAGCAAATTTCATTAGTAGATATTTGAAGATTTAAAACAAGGAAAACACTAACACGTGTCTTCTTCGTACAAGGAAATTCTGTAGAGAATTTATGGCCCTAATATTTTTTTTTCTAGTTGATACCTTGATATGGAATTCTGCAGAACTCCGACAAACAATAATACTTGAGCTTTGAAAGAACTATTATTATGCCAAACTCACATAAAAGTCAATATCTGTTACTATACGAGAACAATTTTTAATAAATACAATTTTTAAAAGTTGGTAATTTCAAGTAGGCCTAGTCAAATTTTTAAATTTTTAGGGTTTAAAAGTAATTTTACAAGGTAAATTTTGGAAAGTCAACATTAAAAAGTAAAGTTCACTAAAAGTATAAATTAAACTACAAAGGCGTGAATTAAGGAACAGAAGTTCAACTATCTCCCTCCCTCTCATTTTCATTTGTCTATTTGCCTTTCTCATTTTCAAGACCGAGTTTTTTTGGTTCTCTAAAGGACAAGGAAAAAGGGTGAGGACAATTCTTAAAGGGAAAACAAGTTTAAAAAGTTACTTATCCAGTGAGAACGAATTCATTCATGTTGAAATTTTCACAAGGCAATGTTGAATACCGAGTCGCTAGCTCAATATCGGTTGCTTTACATCAGAATCATCAAAACTTAATATTCTCCCCCCCCCCCAAAAAAAAAATTGAGTAGGCTTACAAAAAAAATATTTGACTTGTACATCATTTTTTTATTATTTATTACTATAATATGTTCACCGCAACAGAAATCTACGATTTAATTTCAGTCGCTTTATTTTCCACTTACTTACGAAGAATATTATGCTCTTTTGTCCAGTGTGGCCAGAGGGGAGATCTATCTCTTAGATACCCACCAACCAAATAATTCAGACCCCCGCCATCACCACGACAAAAGGAAAATTCTAGCTACTTTGTATTTTGATTTTCTTCTTATTTGGAAAAGGTCATCAGCAGACCCCGTCAGTAGAAGATTAAAGACTCTGAAAAAGTAGGACAATAACACGTGTCTCTCCTGTATAAGAGGATACAATGGAGACAAACCCATTCTTTTCTCTGCTTCTTGTCTCAATATCGAGTTTCAGAGAACTGGAAAGGACGATAACTTTCAAAGACCTGTCTATTAAGCCAAAATCAAATCAAGTCCAGCACCGGTGACTTTACGAGGATAGCTAGAAAAATTTTAAAGGTTTGCTTGTAAACTTGGTATGAATAACTCAAAGTAAAAAATTAAACTTCCTACCTAATATTTCGCAAGACACATAAAACATTTGTTTGGTTTATTCTAGAATATATTTCTTCAATGTTTCATGCAACTTACCCTTCTTGCACTTGTTTTAGGTTGCCCCCCCCCCCAACAACTTTTACCCTCAAACTTTATTTCTGGAACCTGAATTTTGAAAGATATTTCTATTATACCAAATCTAGGGGCAAGTCCAGCACCAGTGAATTTACGAAGGTAATGATTTTGTTTCTCGGTTATTATTTATTTTATTTTTTAATTTCTATTTCCACTGAAAGATAGCAGTGTGGTGAAAGGGAACCTTTATTTTTTGTTTTCGATTCACACTGAAAGATAGCAGTGGCGTGAAAGTAGGTAATGATTTTGTTTCTCGGTTATTATTTATTTTATTTTTTAATTTCTATTTCCACTGAAAGATAGCAGTGTGGTGAAAGGGAACCTTTATTTTTTGTTTTCGATTCACACTGAAAGATAGCAGTGGCGTGAAAGTAGGTTATAAAATAGCACAAATTTAAAATTTGTATAACTGTTAAGGTAAATAGGCAGAATATTTTTGGCCTCTGCTAAGAAAAAAAGTGGGATCAGGAGGAAACCACGAATTGTTGTTTACCTAATTGTTTTACCTAAATTATCTAAATTACTGTAATTGCCTAATTGTTGTTGAAAATTTTTAAGGAGCTAGTCTACATATGAAGTCTGATGAGAGGATATAATTATGAAATACTACAATTAAGTATTATACTACTTAATATTAAACTTTAAAATTTGAAATAAAACTTAAAGCGAACATAGAAACCTCTTAAATAGAATTTATCAGATGAGAATGAAGCAAGAATTTCACTTTTACTGTAGATAGTTTATAACGGTAACCTTGAAGCCCTGTTATCGTTAAAGATATTACATGCTCTAACTTTTGCCAAATATATTGTAATACAAGTAAATTGGGAGCTGGGTACTACCAACAGATTAAAAAAAAAACAGTAAAGAACAAACAATTAGTTCCTAACATGAAACTTAGTAAAATTAAATATAAACTTAGTTAGACTGAGTAAAATTATAAGGAAGTCCACATAGTTACAAAGGAAAAAGATGAAGCGGCTTCACACTACGTATGTAATTTTCAATACTGAGTGGTCAGGTTAAGTTACATTAAGTGTACGCTAGGTCCTTTGTAGTCTTTTCACACTAGGTTAAGAACAAAATAGACAAAACAATCATAATCATTGCCCAGAATCATCAAGACCATCATAAGCAAAATACTCAAAAATATAAATGCGGAATGGAGATCCAAGCTTTGATAAACCGTGAAAGGTTTTCTAGGAAAAGTTTACAAATTAAAACAAATAAGCAATGGTGCTTTCACACTACGTTGTACAGCCTTTCACACTAACTTAACATAAGAATATTATGTATTGTGCAATCACACAGAGCAAGACATTTGATGAAAAACGAAAAAAATGTATAAATAATTAAGAAAACCAACAGAACCAGAACGTATTTGCATATAGAGCAAATTTGGTTTATAACGACTAATACCCGGCCCCTTTTTTAATTAAATAAAAAAAAACAAGTTTTTTTAACTAAAAGTAAGGAGCGACATTAAAACTTAAAACGAGCAGAAATTATTTCGTATATGAAAGGGGTTGTCCCCTCCTCAACGCCTCGCTCTTTACACTAAAGTTTGACTTTCTCACAACTGTATTTTTTTTAAACAATAAAAAACTTTAGCGTAAAGAGCGAGGCGTTAAGGAGGGGACAGCCCATATCATATACGAAATAATTTCTGTTCGTTTTAAGTTTTAATGTCGCTCCTTACTTTGAGTTAAAATCTTTTTTTTTTATTTAGTTTCTGAACGTTTTTGAATTAATGCAGCTTTGATTTTGGCTCACCGTACATGAATAATTAGAATGAAATTTGCATATTAATTTTACTTGTTTTGGCTAAATGGCTTTCTCAAAATTTTGTTCTGACGTAACTTACGTAAACTAACTTCTGTATTTGTATGTTTTTATTACGCATATTAGGGAGTTTACCCCTAGTCAATACCTTGCTCTTTACGCCAAAGTTCGATTTTTTTCGAATCACAAACCCCTGAATCACAAAGGCCCGTTAATTAGAATAGATAGCTCTTTTGAAAGTACTAAAAACAACTTTAGCGTAAAGGGCGAGGTATTGACTAGGGGGCGAACCCCCTCATATACGTAATAATTTCTGTTTGTTTTAAGTTTTAATGTTGCTCCTTACTTTCAGTTGAAAAAAAAAATTATTTAACTCCTGATCGTTTTTTAAATAATGCTCGGAATTCCGGTGCCCCCTTCATACAAATGTCCCTTCCCCCAAAGAAACATCGTCCATGGAAAGATCCTCTCCCGTAACCCCCTCCTCCGACCCCCCCCCCCACCAGAAAAAAATCCCTCCTGAAACGTCTGTATACTTCCCATTAACCAATACTATATGTAAACAATGGGCAAAGTTCACAACTTGCAGCCCTTCCCCTGGGAACTATGGAGGATGAAGTTTTAATTTCTGCTCAGATGAGGCCTCTCACGATATTCTAAGACTACTGGATCGATACTATCACCCCTGGGAAAATAAAAAAACAAAACAAAAATTAACACGCATCCGTGATCTTTATTATGGCAAAAATACAAAATTCCACATTTTTGCAGATAGGAGCTTGAAACTTCTATAGTAGGGTTCTCTGATACGCTGAATCTGATGGTATGAAAAGTTCTATGACTGTTAGGGGTTGTTTCCCCCTTTTTTCAAACATAATACAAATTTTCCCAGGCGCGTAACTTTGATTGGTAAAACTAAACTTAATGAAAATAATATATTTGAAATCAGCATGAAAATCTGATTCTATTGATGTATCTATTGGTATCAAAATTTCGGTTTTTAGAGTTTTGGTTACTATTGAGCCGGGTCGTTCCTTACTTACAGTTCGTTACCACGAACTATTTAAAACTGCATGAACGACCAGCTGTACATCTGCCTTCTATTTATTTGCCTGTGAATTATAAAGAGCCAGCTTAGTTCGTAATTTAGGAGGTAGCAAGTAAACTAGATATCCATATAGAACTTATGCTTAATTTTATGTTATTTAATTTTATATAGTTATATTATTCTATATAAATATAGATAAATATTCTATATTATTAATAATCATAGGCAGCGCAATATAAGTAAAGAACAATGTATTATTTTTTTTTTTTTTTTTTTGTTTCTTTTAGACCAGGGAACTTCGTATCGAAGGAGTTGTATTAGAAACTTCAAAAAGGACTCATTCGATTGGAAATTGGAAGGGTTAGTGCCCTTTTTAACAGCTGAAAATGATTGGAAGGCAAGTAACACACCTTCCACGCCCTGCATTCCCCCAAACACATCCAATCAAAATTTTGAGATATCCATTTTGTTCAACGTAGTTGACAGATCTGGAAATTATGTCTTTAAGGAGGACACTCCCCCTACAGCCCTCAGGGCAAGGGTTATAAGTTATGCAGTGGAGGCATATAAGGTTTTTGTAGAAAGTGTTGTCATAGAAACTTCAAAAAGGGCTCATTCGGTTGGAAGTTGAAAAGGCCAGTGCCCTTTTTAATAGTCGAAAGTGATTGGAGGGCAACTAACCCCCCTCTCACGTCCATAATTTACCCAAACACATCCAACCAAAATTTTGAGATAGACATTTTGTTCAACGTAGTTGAAATTTCTAAAAATTAGGTCTTTAAGGATGACAGCCCCCCCCCCTCGAGTCCTCAGGGCAAGCATTGTGTCATGCGCTGGGGGCATATAAGGTGCTTATAGAAAGTGTTGACGTAGAAACTTCTAAAAGGGCTCATTCGATTGGAAATTGGAAAGGTTAGTACCCTTTTTAATAGCCGAAACTGATTGGAAGGCAACTAATACCCCTTCCACGCCCATTCTTTCCCCAAACACATCCAATCAAAATTTTGAGATTGTTATTTGTTCAGCGTAGTTGAAAGATCTGGAAATTATGTCTTTGAGGAAGACACTCCCCCCACAGCCCTCAGGGCACGGTTAAAAGTTATACGTTGGGGCATATAAGGTTTTTATAAAAAGCGCTGTCATAGAAACTTCAAAAAGAGCTCATTCGATGGGAAATCAAAGGAACAGTACCCTTTTTAATAGTCGAAAGTGATTGGAGGGCCAACTAACCCCCCTTTCAAGCCCACCATTTCCCAAAACACAACTAATCAAAATTTCGAGATAGACATTTTATTCGACGTAGATGAAAATTCTGAAATTTACGTCTTTGAGGATGATAACACCGTCAGAGCTAAGGGGGTTTTAAGTTATCAGGACAGGACAAGGGTTTTAAGTTATGCCATGGGGGCATATAAGGTTTTTTATAGAAAGCGTTGTCGTAGAAACTTCAAAAAGGGCTCATTCGATAGGAAATTCAAAGGGCTAGTGCCCTATTTAATAGTTGAGAGTGATTGGAGGGCAACTAACCCCCCTCTCAAGCCCACCATTTCCCAGAACACATCCAATCAAAATTTTGAGATAGACATTTTGTTAACGAGATTGACAGTTCTGAAAATTAGCTCTTTGAGGATGATAACACCGTCAGAGCCCTCGGGACAAGGGTTGTAAGTTATGCCCTGGGGGCATATAAGGTTTTTATAGCAAACGTTGTCGTAAAAACTTCAAAGAGGGCTCATTTGATGCCCGTTTTAATAGTCGAAAGTGATTGCAATGCAACTAACCCCCCTTTCACACCCAACATTTTCCCAAACACATCTAATCATAATTTTAAGACAGCCATTTTGTTCAACGTAATTGAAAGTTCGGGAAATTAGGTCTTTGAGGATGACACCCCCCCCCACAGACACACAGAGCCCTCAGGGTAAGGGTTGTCAGTTAAGCCCTGAGGGCAAATAAGGATTTTATAGAAAGGGTTGTCGTAGAAACTTCAAAAAGGGCTCATTCGATTGGAAACTGAAAGGGTTAGTGCCCTTTTTAATAGTAGAAAGTGATTGGGGGGCAACCAGCCCCCCTACCACGTATATCATTTCCGCAAACACATCGAATCAAAAATTTGAGATAGTCATTTTTTCAACGTAGCTGAAAGCTCTGGAAATTATGTCTTTGAGGATAACTTATGTCTTTGAGGGTTTTTATAGATAACGTTGTCGTAGAAAGTTTTAAAAAAGGCTCATTCAATTGGAAATTGAAAGGGCTAGTGCCCTTTTTAGAAGTCGAAATTGATGGGAGGGCAAATAACTCCCCTCTCACCCCCACCATTTCCCCAAACACATCCAATCGAAATTTTAGATAGCCATTTTTTTCAACGTGGCTGAAAGCTCTGAAATTTGGTCTTTGGGGATGACAACCACCCCCCTTCGCAGTCCTCAGGGTAAAAGTTGTTAGTTATGTCCTGGGGGCATATAAGGTTTTTATAGAAAGTGTTGTTGTAGAAACTTCAAAAAGGGCTCATTTGATTGGAAATTGATAGGGATAGTGCTCTTTTTAATAGTAGAAAGCGACTGAAGGGCAACTAACCTCCCTCTCATGCCCACCATTTCCCCAAACACAATCAGAAAAAATATTGAGATACCAATTTTGTTCAACGTAGTTGAAAGGTCTGGAAATTATGTTTTTGAGAATGACAACCCTCCCCCCATAGCCCTCAGGACAAGGGTCGTAAGTTATGCCTTGGGGCATATAAGGTTTTTATAGAAATTTTTATCATAGAAGCTTCAAAAAGGGCTCATTCGATTGAAAATTGAGAGGACTAGTGCCTAATTTACTAGTCGCAAGTAATCAGAGGGCAAATTGACTAGAAGACTAGATACTGCATCTGTTCAGCTATTGAATGAACTGCTGCTTAAAATTCACCCCTCACCATGCTTAGACTGTGAGGATACAAATCAAGCTTCACATTATTTTGTTCAAGAATTCATCAAAGTGCTCAATCTAGCTTGTCCTTTGAATTTCACCCGTTTAAGACGCTACAACAGACCCAGAAAGCCTTGGATTGCAAGAGGACATTAAGTTTCTTTTAAAGCGTACAAGAATTGCTTAATCAAAGCTCTAAGGTCAGCTAAACAGCAGTATTATTTAAGGCATTCAATAATGCGCACGGATCTCCTAGGAAGGTGCGGTCATTAATAAATGATTGTATCGGCAAAAAAAAGATGAATTCTCTTCCGGATGAGATGATGACCCCGGATGGTAATACAGCTGTTAAAGGAAAAATTAACGTTGCTAACATGCTCAACAATCACTTCGCCAAAATAGGTGAAAAGACGTCAGAAGAGGCATGCCTAAATTTAGCAACAAGTTCTGCTGACTTTAAAACGCTTTTTACCCCCCTCTACCAACCGATCCATATTCCTCCCCCCAGTGTCATCTGCTGAATTGATGATGGTACCTCATCAAACTCAAAATGGACAATCAGAAGAAACCGACGGATCTTCTACGAATTTACTTAAATCAATTATGCCTAGTATAGTTAGTTTTCTTGTGTACATAATTAATCTTTGTTTCAAGAATGGTGTTTTTCCTTCTAGCATGAAGTCCACCCGTGTCATTGCCACTGCACAAAGGGGGAGATGAGAGTGACCCGAATAACTATAGACCTATATTTATCCTATCTGCTATGGGAAAGATTATTGAACGTTGTTTGTATGTAAGAATTGTCAATTTCCTTGAAGAGAATAGTTTTTTAGTAAGTGCCAATTTGGTTTCACAAAGGCCATTCCACAGAACATCCTATCTTAGCAGTAACCAGTTTATACATAAAGCCTTGAATAAGGATAAAATTCTAGCTACTATATTTGTGAATATACGGAAAGCGCTTGATGCTATAAGTCATATGATATTATATAAAAAATTATCAAATTGTGGCATACAAGGTCAAGCCAATGTTTTAATAATCTCATACTTAAAAGATAGAGTTCAGTGTATTGATGGGGGCAATGTTAAGTCATTGGCTTCAAATCAGTCAAATAATTTTGAGGTACCTCAAGGTTCAATTCTAGGCCCTCTGTTGTTTTTAATTTATGTTAATGATATTAGTAATTCAATTGAGGACCTGGGGCTGACCGCACTATTCGCTGATGACAAAGCCTGTACGGTTTCTGGGGTTGGTTGAGAACACTGTAAAGCATACTTTAACTCTTGTATTAGATAAACTAATAGCATGGTTTTCGGAATACGCTAGCTTTGAATATTTCAAAGACTCAATTTATAGTATATTCAAGTACATCATGAGCCCTTCATGAGCAGGTCTTAAGATGATTAAGTCTTCTGTGTCAAGTACAGAGACATCACCTGGTGGTATTTTTTGTTGCCTAGGCATACTGGTTGATTCAATTTAAGTTGGAAGCCACATGTTAATAGTCTAAGATTGAAGCTTGGAAGAAATATAGGTATTATGCACCGTAAGAAAATCCTTTTACCTCTGGAAGCTATGCGTTCTATTTATTTTGCACTTGTTCATTCTTACCTAAATTACTGCCCACTTATTTACTTGAATACTTCCAGATCCCATTTAATTCCACTCCAAAGACAACAAAATAAGGCGCTTCGTATTTTAAAAGGCTTTCTTCCTTCACCAGCGTCTCTTCCAAGCAAGTCCTCTACAAAGAGTTTATATTCTTTATTGAATATTCTTCCTGTTGAACTGACAGTTACTTTTCACTCGTTATTATTCAAAGTTAAGCACAATCTCCTGACACTACCTAGCTATTTCTATTCTTTTGATCTGTTCCCAATTGCTGTGCCATCTTTGTACCTAACTCGCAAAACACGCAAGCAACGCCAGCCATTAATAATTTTAGAGATGTCCCGTTTTTCTCTAAGAAATAGTGTGGTTGCTGCATGGAACCAATACGAGACTGCTTTTGATTTTGATTTGTCGTTAGGAATTTCAAAAAATAAGTTGAAGTCCTTCCTTTTGGATAGTTATTAGTTATTCTACTTTTTTATTTATTATTATTATTAATTTGATGTTTTGTTTTATTTTTGGGTCTTTTTCTCGGGTCTTCATTTTTCTCTTGCTGTCCCATTGCTGGTTAAAGAAACTGAATTTTTGTTTGTTTGTTTGTTTGTTTATCGTCGGGTGGGATGTCTGCTGTGGTGAGGTGAGTAATTATTATTATGCCTTTTTTTCCTCTTTTTTCTTTCTTTTCCTCTTATTTAAGTAATCATTCGTATATTCCGTTATTTATTCTTTAGTTGTTTTATCTGTGCAAAACAAGCTTGTCTCTCTGCCAAGATATTGGTATACTTTGTATGTTATCTATTTATGGATTTGAAAATAAATGGACCTGAACCTGAACCACACACATCATTTCCCCAAACACTTCTAATCAAAATATTGAGATAGCCATTTTGTTCAATGTATTTGAAAGGTCTGGAAATTATGTCTTTGAGGATAACAAATCCCCCCAGCCCTCAGGGCAAGGGTTGTGAGTTATGCCCTGGGGCATAAAAGGTTTTTATAGAAAGCATGGTTAGATAAATTTCGAAGGGGGCTTATTGAATTGGTAATATGACGCTCTAGCGCTCTTTCAAAGTAATCGTAGGGTAGCTACCCCCACACCCACACACACACACGTCGTACTGTCCCGAAATGCATCTAATAGAAATTTTGAGACAGCCATTCTATTCAAAATAGTCAAATATCATATAAAAATTCTTTTGGATTGAAACAAAACCCAGAGATTAGGGGCAAGGGTTGTAAGTTATGCCCAGGGGGCATTTAAGATTTTTATGGAAGGGATGGTTGTTTAACTTTAGAAGAGCCTCAGTCTATTTTGCCTGAAAAAGAATATGTCAATATAAAACGAGCAAAAATTAATTTAAAAAAACTTTTTCCACAAAATAAGTTTCTCAAAAAGAAGTAAAGAACTCCATTAAACGAAAAATGAACAAAAATAGAATTAAATAATCTACCAAGCATACAACTTCCACAAATCAGTATCAATAAATAAACGAAACTCAAAAAAACAGAGATTAAAATAAATAACAGAGTCAAATTCAAAACGAGCAGATATTAATATGAGTAGGGTTCTAAACCCCTATGCTTTCTAAAAGCCAGAATATAATTTGTACTTTACTGAAAAAATTCTTTGAAATGTTTTCATTTTTATAACATTAAGAAATTAAAAATTAGTTAATATTTTAAGGAATAAATATCAGTAAATGTATATTAAACTGACAATGCACATTTTTTTCAGTAAATTTATTTGAATTCTTTTCAGTAAAGTACACATTATATTCGGGCTTTTAGAAAGCAAAGGGGTTTAGAACCCTACTCATATTAATTCCTGTTCATTTTTAGTTTGACTGTGTTACTTATTTAAATTTCTGTTTGTTTTGGGTTTCATTTATTTATTGATACAGATTTGTGGTAGTTATATGCTTGGTAAATTATTTGATTCTATTTTATTTATTTTTGGTTTAATGGAGTTCTTTACTTTTTTTTTAAAGACTTATTCTGTGGAAAAAAGTTTTTTCAATTAATTCTATACAAATATAGAATTTTTACTTATTTTTATGTTACGTTATGGTAAAGTAAACATAGCAACAACAAATAGTAGATTTGGACGAATTATTGAAAATAAATTAGCAAACTTTTCGCAGAAAACCTTTCAAGCTTGATCCAACTAAAATCTATATCTCTACTCCATGTTTTTAATTTTTAAATTGTCTGCTCTTCACGATCATGACAATTTTCTACAATAATTATGATAGTTTTATAGATTTTTACATTAGTTTAGTGTGAAAAGGTTTGTTCAAGTGTGAAAGGTTGTATGTACCGTAGCATAACTTAGCCAAATAGCACAAAAAAATAAACATATTCAGTGTCAAAACCGCTTTAGGATTTCTACTGGCCAAAATTCACGCATCAATAACCTTTTTGATTTTTTATAAAAAAAAGTTAATAACTAAAAAAAAACCTAAAACAGATAATTTTCTTTACACTGATGCCAGTCCTCATTGTTTTTTGACTAAAATAATAAGTTCTTAGAGTCTTTTGAAGATAGCGGCCAAAAAAAAGTGTATTTTGCGAAACAGTGTAGATGTATATTTTTGTTACGCTGATTATGCGTCCTTTACATACGATTTAAAACAAAAATCATTCCAGTTCCAATTAGTTCCAACGCTATTCCTACTGAACTAAAATCACACAAAGATAAGCCACTCATGCATTTAATCTCTCTAAAATCTAACTTATATAAACCCAAGCTATGGGAACATCCATAATTTTAATTGCGCTATTAACATTAATCCTCGGAAAATACTACACTTCAATAAATCCTATTAATTTACATTAAATTCCCCTTTCACTGCAATTGATCAAAGGACAGCCATGGAAATCATTGGATGAACTAAGTCACCATTTCATTCACACAAATGAAAAGCTATTAACTAAGGTGTCTTTGAAGCCTGATTAAGGCAGACATTTATCTAAACTGAATACAAATCTAAACACAAATATACCAATAAGCCAAAGACAGTTGAATCAAACAGTTCGTGGTAACGAATCGTAAGTAAGGAGTGACTCAGCCTAGTAGTAAACAAAACTCTAAAAAACGGAACTTCGATAACAATAGATACATCAAAAAGAATAACTTTCAATGTTGATTCCAAATATACAGTTCATCAAGTTTAGTGTTGTCCATCAAAAGCTACGAGCCTGAGGAAATTTGCCTGACTTTCGAAAAAGAGGGGGGACACACCCAAAAACTCGAGCCGAAAATCACATCATCAGATTCAGCGTATCAGAGAATTCTGCAGTAGAGGTTTCAAGCTACTATCTAAAGAAAAAGTGGAATTTGGTTTTCTTTGGCACAAGAAAGACGACAGATGTTTTCATTTGTTTGTTTGTTTTTTTTTGTTTTTTTTGTTTTTTTCTTCCCAGGAGTGACCGTACCGAACCAATGGTCCTAGAAGATAGGGAGAGAGCTTATTCGAACGCAAACCAAAAGTTCTAGAGGCCTTTCTAGGTGACTAAAAAGATTGGAGGACACCTAGCTCCCCTCCCATGCACATTTTTTCCCCAAAGACATTCGACCAAAATTTCATTTAATTCAGCACAATTGAAAAGTCCAATAACTAAACCAATAACTACACTTTTGGAAATGGCATGACCCTTTATAGTGCCTAGGAAAAGGGCTGTAAGTGCCAATACTGTTTCCGTATAGTGTTTGTTGTTGGAAAATATGTGAAATTTTTCGGGTAACTTTCTGCAAGGGGGTAGGAGGAGGATTTTCCATGGGGAGAATTTACTGTGAGGAGGAAAGTCTCTGGGGGAATTTTAAATGGAAAATATCAAATGAGGGCGGAAGGAAGGAAGGGGATTTTTTAGCATAATTTGGAAAACAATCAGAAATTGGTTTTAAAAAAACAAGTTTTTTTCAACTGAAAGTAAAGATCAACATTAAAACTTAAAAAAAAACAGAAATGATTTTGTATATGAGGGAGGGGCTGTCCCTTCCTCAATCCTCACTCTTTACGCTATAGTTTGACTTTTTGTCTTAATTCTTTAGGAAAGACTACTTAAAGACAAGGCCCGTTGATTTTGAATGATTTTAAAGAGTTTTGAGACTTAACTGTTAAGAGCAAGGGCTGAGCAAGAGGCACCCTCCTCATATACAGAAGAATTTATTTTTATTTTTATTTTGTTTTAATTTCCCTTTTCTGCACAAGAGTTTATTTGATGCAATGAACTGATCATGGTACCTTGGACCTTCAATAGGGCTTGGATTAGATTAGATTTAGATTAGATTAATTTATAACGAAACGACCTATTTAAACGTGATCAATAGCTAATCGCCCATGGGAAGACATAAATGCACTGGCACTGGTTACCACAAACTATTTCACATACTTAAAAAATAACTTTTAAATTTCTAAGTAATTTTTAAACTTTATTTTCACACATACTGATGAACAATCACATAAAACACAGAGAAAAAAAAACAAAAAAAGAAAGAAAAGAAAAGAAAAAAAGAAGAAAATAAAAACAAAAGAAAATAAATAATAACATATTTCTTCACTCTCTGAATCATACTTCCTCCCCCCCCCCTAACAAAAAAATCTTTACTTTTTTTTAAACAAATGCTGGTGTTCATCCATCACCTTTAATTTCCTAAAACAAGCTATTGTATTATTAGTTTCTTTAACGTAGCCTTATATCAAATGGACTGCCGTATTCTGTAATACCTGTACACGCCTAAAATCACCCAAAAAATTGCTATCCCATTACACACAGCCGTACGATATATAGGGGCTAATAATCGCATGATAAAGAAGCAACATCACCCGACCTGGTACGAAGTCCTTCACTCGACGTATAATTCAAAGGGCTCTTGCAGTTTTTGATGCCACAAGATCACTGTGACGTTTCCATGACATATTGCAGTCTAGGTAACCCAAGATACCTCATTAAATTAACCTGTTCTAGAGAATTAACAGAAAATAATATTCGCCCACCGAGATCTATGGGCTTACTAATTCGACTAAAAACCATAAAACTTGTCTTTTTTACTTTAACCGCCAACATACTTAAAGATGTAAACACACTTAAATCATTCAATACCATATTTACATTATTAATTAACTCATCCACAGAAACACCACGAAGAGAAATAGCAGTGTTGTCCGCGAAAGACGCAAGACACGAATCACGAAGGTAAAATCTCATAGTATCTATAAACCAAATATAAAAGAGGACCCAGCACAGAACCCTGCGGAACACCACAATTCACAAGATATCGACAAGAAATTACACTATCAATTACAACCTTTATCGACCTCCCCTTTAAAAAAGGTTCAAACCAATTCAAACAAGCCCCGTTAACCCCAAAAAGTTTAATCTATTTAATTAAATACTAAAATCAACCGCATAAAATGCCTTTTTAAAATCTATAGAAATAGTGAGAGGTATTTTCCAATATCAAGTCACTGATTCACAAAACCACATAGGTGTTGCAACCGCATGTGTAGTTGAGTGACTTTTGCGGAAGCCAAGCTGAATATCACTAAGGATACCATGATGTGTCAAATACTGGTAGAATCGTCGATGAACAACTTTTTCAAGTATTTTCGAGAAAAGGGGAAGGATGGGTTACTTAACCTAGGTGGGTTACTTAAGTTAAGTAATCCAGCCCATATACTCAAAAGCGGCTAGTTAGGGATTACACAGCGTGATTTATTTAAAAAAAAATGTGTTTCACAAGCCTAGATTGATAAAAATCTGCATGTCGGAGTCAAAACTTAGATCAATATATAAAAAAACAGGCCAAAAAATTGAAAAGAAAGTAAAATAATTTGACATCGAAAACAACTGCTTACAGAATGCATTAAGGCGTAACAACATCGAATGAATTTCCATTCGTTGAATATTAGGTCAAGCCGTCGTGCGATAAGGTTGGTATAAAAAAAAGCAAAAAAAACGATGATTTAATATTTTTTCACAATGCAGGGAAACAAAAGTGAAACAAATCTTGAAATAAAGTAGGGAATGGGGGACAAATTACCACAGTCAGCATATACATTTTTAAAAGAAACGTTTGTGGAACATTTCT
Organism: Artemia sinica; assembly: GCA_027921565.1. Taxonomy (NCBI): domain Eukaryota; kingdom Metazoa; phylum Arthropoda; class Branchiopoda; order Anostraca; family Artemiidae; genus Artemia; species Artemia sinica. Next base: position 59,651,032 of record CM051258.1, on the reverse strand, counting down.
ATCTCAAAAACTGAGATTTCGTTTTCTTTTCTTTAATTTCAGACTAATTTTGCTGAAAAAAAGTAAGTTGACTTATCCAGGAACACTAGAAACAGAAAAGAACATTAAATAAACACCAACGAAGAAGATCTTCACACCAAACGCTACTATAATTTACAGATTTAACATTTCATTCAACCAAACAGCTTTATTTTACAGGATAGTTTATAATACCAAACTGTTTAATTTATAATATATTTACATTAATTTACAATACAAATGTATAATACAAGAGGGATCTCATGATTGTGTAATTTTCTCAAGGGTTACAACAAAAAATACCGTTTCATTTCATGCCCTTAATTTCAAAAACTAAAGGGCAATCACTAAAACATACCTTACCCTTATAGTTACGTCCCTTTGAGCCGTCCTAGCTGAGTAGTTAACGCACTGGAATTGAAATCCTGAGAACAGAGGGTTCAAGTCCTGGTATCGCTGGTTATTGGGTTTGCAACGGGGGTCAATGTTGTGACAAACATAAAAAACAATCGTTATTTACGTCAATGGTGTGACTCGGTAGGCTCAGCCAGAGTCAACTCAGCTCTAAATAGGTACCTGGAAAAATCTGGGGGGAAAAGCACGTGAAGCCTCAGATGATTTCCCCCATCGCACTCCCGGCCGAAGGCAGCGAAACAGGAGATCAGTACCTGCAGAACGCAGACCATTTGGTCAGAAAGCGAAAAAGTTCATTTGAGAAGTTTTCTTTAGCTACGAGCGAATTTCAATGAATAGGCATTTCTGTGAAAACTCCTCCCTTTCTAAGCGTCACCAAAGATCTTTTTCTGCAGTGTAATCTGAGCTATCGAGTAATAGAAAACTCATGTAAGCTCCCCCCCCCTCCTGTGAGACACAATGTGCGATTCCCACTCCCCTTAAAGCTGCCTGCTTAGAGCGTTTTTCTCCGTCTTCTCTCCTTTTGTTACAATTGTGAAGTGCTTGTAAAAAGGGTTATTAAATGTATATTTTTTTTCACAGAGCCTCTAAATAATCTCAAAACAATAATTGCTGTGAGCATATACCTGCGCGCATGAATGCAGCATTCCTTACAATTACTCAGTAACGCCATTCACAGAAAGAATTTCGCCAAAAAATTACTTTTTTTCGCATATGTGACTCCATCCCAAGAACATTTCTACCGAAGTCCACTCCCCACTACCGGTAGGACATGAAATCTTATCTGTATTTTTATCTTAGTCCGAAAAGTACCTGTGCCAAATGTTTGTTCACCATATACACAACATACCATATTCCATATGTCGTATACCGTATATATGACGTATATGTATATATATATACATGAAATCTTATCTGTATTTTTACCTTAGTCCGAAAAGTACCTGTGCCAAATGTTTGTTCACCATATACACCACATACCATATTTCATATGTCGTATACCGTATATATGACGTATATGTATATATATATACATGAAATCTTATCTGTATTTTTACCTTAGTCCGAAAAGTACCTGTGCCAAATGTTTGTTCACCATATACACCACATACCATATTCCATATGTCGTATACCGTATATATGACGTATATGTACATATATACATGAAATCTTATCTGTATTTTTATCTTAGTCCGAAAAGTACCTGTGCCAAATGTTTGTTCACCATATACACAACATACCATATTCCATATGTCGTATACCGTATATATGACGTATATGTATATATATATATATACATGAAATCTCATCTGTATTTTTATCTTAGTCCGAAAAGTACCTGTGCCAAATGTTTGTTCACCATATACACCACATACCATATTCCATATGTCGTATACCGTATATATAACGCATACCGTATTCATAAAATATATATACTTTTCGTTCTGATAACTGAAAAGACTACATCAAAGTAAGAACTTTTTAATTACCTTTTAATTTTTTTTTAGCGTGATAACTGACATTATTGCAGTAAAACCGTATATGCATATTTTTACTTACATTTTACTCAGCAAAAGTAACAATGGTTCACAAGTTTATCGATACAGTTGCACCTCAATTTAAAAATAAGTATTATTACACACAAATATGATGATAAAAATCATACTAGAAATACTTACTGTTCGACCCATCAGCTCTGCTTTGAGGATTTTTGCAGCAAGTTTGTTCATTTCTTCCTCTGTCATGTAAAGCCCCACCATGCTTGATGGTTCTTAAAAAAAACAAATGACTTTAGCAATACTAACTCGGTTTTTCTCTGCCAAATCCTAGCATGTTTTCTAGTTTTTGAAAAATTTGTAAAATTCCGATTTTATTCTTCATTTTAGAACGGGAGAAATAGATGAAATACCAGAGTTTCGTCAATAGGTTTTGTGAAGTCCAGTTTTTCTACGTTTTTGTTACCTGGTTTCCTGCAGGACGTAAATACTAGGTCATTTAGCTCTAGTATATCTGCACTAGGTTTTGGCGGCTAAAACCCGGTGAAACCTGTATTTATCCCTGTAGATTCTAGGTCGTACCTCAGAAACTATAGCATATAGAAAAGTTCTGACTGCACTATGGGACCTGACGTGTCGAGATTTCGGGAAAAACCCGTCTTTAACTTACAACTGATCTGCTGCTTAAATACAGGGCTTAAACAGGAGAACAAACGAATTGAGGGAGGGCAGGGAGGGCAAATTTGCCAAAATACTAAGAAAAAGGTGAATCATACAAGCATTATGCTGACATATGGAAACAAAAATTATGAAAATAACGTGATTTCAACGTGCGTGTTTGATTGTGAGGACATTTGGAAACACGAAGGGCTTAAATACTAACAATAATATCTTCAAAGGCTCTTGTCAAGTCGACACAAAATCACGGTATATTTCAAGCACTCTCTATATTTGAAAGCTCTCATAAAGTAAGTGAATTTACCATTTATGGAGTCATAAGTCATTCGAAAAACTTTGAACTTTGAATTTATTGAATATAAACACATAAATAAAACACAACCCCAGGGACTGATCAGTGATCCCTAGGGCCTAAATGTAGCCCCTGGAGAACTCGAGTATTCATATTAATATATCACTGATTATTGACAAAACAACAAAGTGTAAACTTTGAAACAGAAAGAACACAGAAAAAACGCATTGTGCACAACATAAAAAAGAGAGAAAAAAAGAGAGAATTCTCCTAAATATTATTCATTTGTACTAGTAGAAAGAAGATGTTTTTTATAATTGTATCGAAATGAGGGAACATAAACAGAATCTTTTATTTCCAGCGGAATACTGTTCCATAATTTCAATCCAACATATTTGATAGAAAAAGATGCCCTTTGCGTGTGACAAATATCCAAGATAAGAGAAAAATGTGTAGATGACACCGTTGGATAAGCATGATAATATGACGATAAATGAAAAAGGACAAGTTGTGTTAGTCCTGGGGGTGCTAGATTATTAAAGTATTTATACATAAGTACAGTAGTTTGGAGCTGGCAAATTTGTCTTACAGTTAGTAACTGAAATTTAAGAGAAATTTCTTAGTATTAAATTCATTAAAATAGATTGACTTTACAGCTCTATTTTCTAAGGCTTGAATTGTCTTTAAATTATAACAGAAAGAATTAGCCCAAACGTAACAACTATACTGAATATAAAGATAAACAAGAGTAAAATAAAGGGTTCGCAAAACTTTTTGCGGAAGGAAATTTTTAAGTCAATACAAAATCCCAGCTCCTCTTGCATTTTTTTTATATATTGAATTTACATGTTCTTTCTATGACAATAATTCATTAATGATTACGCCTAAATATTTAAATTTTGAAACCCTATATATTAAATGTCCATCAGCTCTTAAAGATAGTTCAGTGTTTACCTTTTTAATAGTAGAAAAAATCATGTAAATTGTTTTTTTAATATTAATCAATAAACGGTTACTCCTCGTAACTTTTATTAGATCATTCAACGTGCAATCCATGACCTTAAAAAGGGTTTCAACACTTAAAGCTCGGAATAATAAAACTGTATCATCAGCGAATAATATTGTCAAACAATCTTTCATCAAATTTCCTATACCTCGGTATAAATGAGGTAAAGAGCGGCCCTAAATCACCCCTGTGGAATTTCGCAAGTTATTAGGTGCTCTAGTGATCGTTTTGGTCCAACTATAACCACCTGTGACCTATCCGATAGATAAGACTCAATCCAACTAACAATCCGCGGTGGAAATTTATAATTCTTTATCTTTCTAACTAAAAGATTATGGTTTACTGTATCAAATTCTTTCGACAGCTCAATAAATAAAGCTGAGGCATAAATACCCGCATCTAGAAAATCTTTCACTTTACAAGTAAAATACGTAATCGCATAATCCGTCGACTGCCCTTTCCGAAATCCATATTGGCCAGGTGGTATTATTTCATTTTCTTCCACAAATTTACTAGTTTTATCATGCATATTTTTTTCAAAAATCTTCGAAATAACTGGTAGAATTGATATAGGGTGGTAATTATTTATCTCTTCCTTATTTCCATACTTATATAAAGGTATAATACGGCTTTTTTTAGACCTTTTGGAACAATTCCTTTTTGATAAGACAAATTGATTAAAAAAATCAAAATATGAGAATTCACCGGCGAAACATGTCTCAGAACTCGTTCGGCATGTGATCGATTCCAGGAGCCTATGATGGTCCCATGCCGAATCATATTTTGATTCGGCATGTGATCAATTCCAGGAGCCTCTGATGGTCCCAAAAACAAAAAATACTACCATCATTATCAAAATTTGAAGAGATTTGACTTTCGTCTTGTATATTAATAACATTATCAAATAGTGATGAAATATTTTGACCAATATCAGTAAAAAAAAATTACCTAAACTATCAGCTATAGATTGATAATTTCCTATTCTTCCCCCATTCGGGTTAACTATCTCCTGAGGGATATCATTATCTTTATGTTTATTTGGCCTCAAAATCAATTAATAATTTTCTACGTTGCATGTTTTGTAATTCCTTGGTTAACCACGGAGGTTTAAAATTGTTTTTCTTTCTCGATCTATTCTCATGTGGTCCTTCAATCTTACAAAACTCGTGCGTTGCTTCACGAATCTTATCAGAAAACAAAACATAACCTATTTCAGGGTCATTCTGACTCAAAACATCGCTCCATTCTAGTTTTCCTAAATGATCTTTTAATTTATTCAAATTTGGTTCATTGAAAGCAAATATTTTCTATTCAATTTTATGCTGGCCATTTGGATATGATAATAAATCGCTAAACGACGCAGTTACAAATGCAAGGAGATGATCCGAACCTGGTGCAATTAGCACATTTGATGATTTCAGCCGGTCACAAATATCTTCACTAATTAATATGTTATCAATAAGCGTGGCCGTGCGTTCTGTAATTCGTGTGAGGATGTTAATCAACGGAAAAAAACTAAATGATAAAGTTGTTAAAAATTCCGCATTCATATAGCTTCCTAGCTCAAACAAATTATGGTTAAAATCTCCCGTTAGCATACACGGATTTTTACACGACCCTAAATTCTGACAAAGACTCTCAAAATGCTGAGACGTTTCTAAGGGGGTTAGAACTAGGTGCCCTGTAAATAATAGCAATCAAAATTTCAACATCATATTTTTTTAAATTAACAACAAAAGACAACAAAGACCAACCTTCAACCCAGACACATAAAGTAACTTCTACAGCTACAGATATATCATCCCGGACATAAATTCCTAATCCACCTTTCCGCATCCGCGTTCTATTTTTATACTAAAAAGAATAACCTTCTAATGAATACAAACTTAAAGGAGATATTTCACTCAAGAAAGTCTCAGTTAGAAATATTACATCAAAACAAAGATTAATTTCAATAACTGTGTTAAGTAATGTATCAAACGCAGTTTCAAGCCCCTGATAATTATACGTGGCTACGACAAGATCATTCGATAATTTAATTCGCCTCAGATAACAGGGATCAATATACTTAGAAACAGGATTATTCAGATCTGAACTCACTTTTTCATTCCAACCATCACGTTCACAAAGGCCTCGTTCACATACATTAGCTAAATTAAAGTAATTTCCTGGAAGATCATATAGTCTATGAGTCAGCATAGACACTTTGAAACTAAAACTTCACCCTACTGTCACCAAAACAGTTTGGCCACTCTCCTGTCTGTTAGCCGGAACCCTGGCTTCTTGAAGACGATTCAGCGAGACAACTTCTGATAGGTCCTTAATTCTAACTACGTGGTCGCCAGACTTTGTAAAGATAAGGCCCTGCACTGACCAAGCATTTCTCATACCCACTACATCCCTAGCAGCATTTAGAACTTCCTGTCTACGACGAGTAAGGCTTTCACTTACAAAACATTGCGACCCTTTCGCTTGCTCCAATTTTTCAATACTTCTCTTGCAACTGTTGGGATTTTAAATCCGACTTCAACTGGGGAGATTCTGCTACTATTGGGCTTTCCCAAAATATTAAGATCCACAAAGTCAGACTCGGATACCGATCGTAGACCTAGTCTGTTTGTTATTTAGTCTAGCACATTATTTGTGGGGTGCCTTGTTGTTTTATTCAGACCAATTACGTTGTAAATTACTACGCAGGAAGACTTACTAGCTTGCTGCATTTCATCGAGGTTACACTGCAGGTTTGACAATGCTCGTGCTATGAAATCAACTTTAGATTCCAGCGCTCCGATTCAATCCACAAATTGTTCGTGGCTACTTTTAAGTTCCAACATAACGGATGAATAAACACATTTGTGTTACTTTCTCAAGGTCATCTTGTGAGAGTTAGACCTTAACGAGCTCCTTTGCCATATTTTGCTTAACAAGATCACTAATTAAGTCATTAGCCTGCGAAATTTCCGCTCTTAGGTTGGAAATCTCAAGCTGCACTTCCTTCTCAATTCCAAGGCTAGCAGCAGTTTCCATCCAGTTTGGACATTTATTCAGATCAGCCATTGCTGTTTTGATGGATGCATGTTTACTAGCACCGCATGCTTATTTAAAAGTTTCAAAGTCCATCATATATTCAATCTTAACAGTTGCTGTTTTATGATTCCCGTACCCGAACACTAAAAATTTCTTTCCAGGACTAAGAAAACTAAGTATCCTTATTGGCCACCATGGAAATCCAGGTAACCGAGCAAAAGCCAGATCTACCGGCTTCATTTATGAAAAAAAAAAACCTCTAGCAATCGAGTCTGAAATGGTCACTTAATTTTTTTTTTTCGCAAATATTTAACTATTATTGAATATCAACATTCACTGAATATGACGCGCCATCTATGATCGTTAGTAAAAATATTTCTATAAGCACTGTAAAAACAAACTAACCTCAGATATTGATTGTTTACAGATAAATCCAACAGGAAATCACAACGTCAATCGATTTGTTCATAATAGAAAATTTAAAACAAACATTGCCAACGGGAGGATGATATCACAAGAGAGACTCATTAGTGCTTCCCCATACCGAGTAACAGTATGACAGACTTGGAAGCGCAAAAGCGTAATATAGCGAAAGAATTATTTTGGTTGAAAGTTAAAAATTCTTGCGGTACGATATAGCTGTCTGCCTAAGAACGTGGGAGCAAATGTGGGGCACAAGGGTTATAAATAATCTGATACAATCAAGATGTACTCCCAAGAATTTAACAATAACGGAGTTGAATATGTGGTCATCTACTGCATGTTTTAAAGAATTTGAGACTAGTTTGGTGGCATATTTCAGATTTCCATATGGAAGGACTAATTGAGCTTTAAATTCAATCATGGAATTAGAGTCCTCTTCTTCCTGTTTTTTTGGAAGTTGGTTTTAAATTTATCAGGAAGCTCAAACCTAAAATCCCTTAAGAAATGCAATCCATCTACATCAACAACTAACAACTAACACCTAGCCATAATTCTTGGAAAAAGTTTTGAAACTTGGGTGTCAGTTAGGTGACGAATAAAAAAATTTCATGAAAATAAAATCCATTTCTTTGGGAGGAAGCCTCAGTATGCTTCTCTGTTTCATGCTTTACCTTTAATTATGCACCACAAATAGACAATTATGCTTTCTAAAGAAATTCGCTTCTCAATCCATATTTCTCTAAGGAGTCTGGATATCTTAGAGCCCTATTCGCCTTCTGAAAATCTCTTCGATCGGATACCTTCAAATACGATGCTATCTTAATAATATTACGCAGTATTAATGTTATTCTTCCGAAGATTTCCTATATTTCCAGCACAATGAAAAGCTCAAAGCCACTAAGAAAATTCAAGCATTATACGTAACCCCATAGTGCTCTTAGGTACTGATATGATCAGTTAAATCAACTTGTAAATTCAAGAAGGAAACCTTTGATGAAATTTAAATATCAATAGTAATATTAGCGTAAATGAGATAGAGCGAGATAAAGCACAGTTTAATTACCAAGCTGGAAGCTCTGTTTAATCTTGTTAATTTAGTTATCTTTGTGTTTTAGATTAGCTTGCATTCCTGTCTTTAAGACAACATACAAAAGAAAAGATCTTCACGTCAAACTTAAGTTTTGATTTACCTTTTGTAGAGGTGTTTGGGTGAAATTGGAAATATGGAACATATACGAAGCATAGCCAAATATTACCAAAGATATTTAAAAATGCTAAAAAGTCGAACAAAATTTCCAAAATACGGCCAAATTAATTAATTTAATCATTAAACATAGCAATCAAATTAGTAAACATATTTAAAAATATGTTTACTAATATTTCTCAGATTTCACATTTTTTTTTTTTTTAATACGCAAAACTAGCCACACTAGAAACGCGAAAATTTATAAACCACACGTTTTTTCGTTGTTGTTTCTTAAAACCATATGTAGTTTACCTTAGTCAAATTTAGTGCTACATTCAAACAAGTTCAAAGCTTCAAGTTAACGTTCGGCTTCACATTCGGAATCTTTATCAAACGGAAAAAAGGAGAAAAATGAAAAAACTAGTTTAAACAGATAACAAATACTAGAAAACAACTAAAAAAGACGAAAAAATACTATTCAGGAAAAGAAAACCAAAAGAAAATGACATCTAATAAAGGAAAAGCAGAAGAAAAGAGAATCACATCACAGGCAGAAAAAATCACATTTTTTTTCATAGGCATAAAATATAGAAATATATATATATATATATATATATATATATATATATATAATATATATATATATATATATATATATATATATATATATATAAATATATCTATATATATATATATATATATACATATATATATATATATATATATATATATATATATATATATATATATATATATATATATATATATATATATATAATATATATATATATATATATATATATATATATATATATATTATATATATATATATATATATATATATATATATATATATATATATATAATATATATATATATATATATATATATATATATTTATATTTATATATATATTGTTGGGACCTTTGGCCCCTTTTGTTTCAGAAAAATGTCCTTTTTAGAAATTTAACTTCATTTATGTTAAATATCTAAATCCCGGGAGAGCTTTTATTACGATACGTCTGAAGAATCCATTAATTAGCTAGTGTCTGAAAAAGCCAGATGAGCGATGACTCATACAACTTAAATTTACAGCTTGAAAAGCTTCAAAGGATGCTGGGAATTTAATTTGATTCGGCCATTCATCGCCTTTGGTTAGAGGTGCGCGCGCAAGAGCGCGACTCAAAGTGTTTTATTAATTGTAAGAGTTTTTGGTTTCTGTTCCGTCAGTTCTGTTATATGCGTGATTGAATACAGCAAGCTTTATACTATATAATCTTTGACTTTTTAGCATAGGTAGAGTCCAGGGACATAGTTAGAAATATTAGCGGTAAACCAGGACGGGTACCCTTGGCCTTAAAGTGGCCCCTTTGACCGTTCGATCACGTTATCGTACCCTAAGGCAGGGTATATATTGTAAATTGGGTACTGATATACCCGATATTTACAGAACCGTTGGGGTAAGCGCAGGCATCCCACTAAAATTTGGCGCCAACAAGGGCTTTCCCCTCTAGTAAGTAGTGTAGCACCATTTCTGCACCAATAAGTGGTGACACCCGTATCTTAAAACTCCAATATTGGTGGCATTGTGGCCTATCGGTCTAATACTGGTGGCAGCAAGAAAAGGAGCTATTAACAGCACTGATATTAAAAATTCCGCGTTTTCGAAGAGACAAGTTAATTTAGCCTACAGAGTAGCCTATTGTGATTACATATAAAGAGGAAAAAAATACGGAATCAAGTAATAGAATTAGGAAGGTCTATAATGGGCTGTGCCTTGTTAGACAAAAATAAAAAAAAGAATAACGTGAAATTAATTGAGTTTGAGTTTACAGTGGGGGAATCTCCGTACTGAAAAGTATTACAGGGTTTAAGGACAGATAAGAAAACGTTGAAAGTTGGGTTATTATTTGAGTAAATTGGCGGACTTAGATATAATCTTCAGTGACGAAGGTTATAAGAGTATTGAAGACGGCAAATTAGGAGGATTTGTCAGTTTGGTGCGCATATTTGAAAAAGAAGGTGGGAGGCACCTGTCATATTGAGTAATCTGCCTAGGAGGAGATTATATTTGGAATACGAGTATCCAGAGAGGATACGTGATTTTTTTTTTTTTTACATGGTAGTTCTCCTGTTTGAGTTTAGTCCAGCTAATTCACTAGTGAATATTCGCGCGGATTTTCAGTTTGCTTTCTCGTCCAACCCCTGTTAATTCGTTTTTCGGAGATACATTCCACTCGCGTAAACTACTTGCTGCGACAGCAGTCGTTATCCCCTAGTGAAGTCTATTTATTCCGATTATTTGAAAAATTGTTGAATCTCATAACACGAAGCTGATAATTCACGATGGTGATTGCGTATCATAATTTTTGCGTGTGCCAAAGGAAGAGGCAGATAGAGAGGATAGAAGAGAACTAATGCAAATAATTGCAGGAAAAAAATTTTCAAATGTATAAGAGAACCGCATGGGTTAGAAGCCCGAAAAAATTTACAACTTCGTTGACTACGGGGGGAGGTGGACCGGCCCATAAAACAATTCGGGAGGCTGCACCACCCTATCAGAAAAACGAAAAGCTTGATAATCAAAATATTGATAATCTAGTAAAATTTGATTCCTCGGAGCCTTTTTCTAAAAATTGCCATAATAGAGATGAGAAAGTAACCTATAAAAGAACAAATTGGACCATAGCCCATAATGAAGGAAACATTGACGAGTTCGTGAAATCACATAAAATAGAAGGAAAATTAAATGGAAAGTTGACCGAAATGGTAATTGACTCAGGGAGTGAGCAAACTTTTGTGCGAATGGACCTAATTAAAAAGACAAAAATAGATCATAAAAATAATATTACAAAAGTATGTTATTATGGAGATAAGCACCAATGCCCGTCTGCTTTGGTAAGAATAGAAATTGCAAAGAAGGACGGTACGGTCCAGAGAAAAACGATAAAAGTAGGCTTAGTACCTAATCTAGCAGTGGATTTTTAGTAGGAGGAGACTTTGGAGATATCAGAAATTTCCCATCCTTACAAGTGACTTCTTTAACAGTGGGAAAATTAAAAAACTACACTAAGATGGAAAAATATATAGCTTTGTTGACTATGGGAGAGGTGAACCGGCCCATAAAACAAATTGGGAGGCTGTGCCGCCCTGTCGGAAAAACTAAATGTTTTATACGCGTGTTCAAAATGTCGATAATCCACAAAAATGGGATGCAGAAGTAAAAAGACAACATAATATTGAAAATAAGACGCGCGAAAATGATTTTTCAGGAAAACTTGCAGAAAACTTGAACACTTTTAATGAAAATGACATGCCTAACAAGTACAGGCCAAAATGAAACACTGATTGTACCAAAGAAAATTGAGAGGAAAATTTTTGTACGGGTTTTTCCTCGTAACGTTCGAGAAATTTTAGTACAATATGAAAAACCAAATGTCAGAGTTCAGTTCCCATTTAATAACGAAATATTTATTTCTGTGGTAGAAGTAAAGAAAACTAAAAGAGAGAAAAAAGACACAAGGCGGAACTACAATAAAGAAAAGCAGTCAAAGATGATGGACACTGGAGTCCAATTCAGATTTCATGACGATTTATTTAATGCTACTACAAAAGAAAGGAAAACTAAGAGGGAGAAAAGAGATATTAAACGGAGCTACCAAGAAGAAAAGCAGTCAAAGACGGTGGACACTAGAGTCCAATTCAAATTTAATGATGATTTATTTTGCGCGATGGAAAAAAATTAGAAAAGTGAAAAAGAACAAATAAATGGAAAAAAGAGACAAACTTTGGAGAGGAGTCCAATTCAGATTTCATGACGATTTATTTAATGCTACTACAAAAGAAAGGAAAACTAAGAGGGAGAAAAGAGATATTAAACGGAGCTACAAAGAAGAAAAGCAGTCAAAGACGGTGGACACTAGAGTCCAATTCAAATTTAATGATGATTTATTTTGCGCGATGGAAAAAAATTAGAAAAGTGAAAAAGAACAAATAAATGGAAAAAAGAGACAAACTTTGGAGAGGAGTCCAATTCAGATTTCATGACGATTTATTTAATGCTACTACAAAAGAAAGGAAAACTAAGAGGGAGAAAAGAGATATTAAACGGAGCTACAAAGAAGAAAAGCAGTCAAAGACGGTGGACACTAGAGTCCAATTCAAATTTAATGATGATTTATTTTGCGCGATGGAAAAAAATTAGAAAAGTGAAAAAGAACAAATAAATGGAAAAAAGAGACAAACTTTGGAGAGGAGTCCAATTCAGATTTCATGACGATTTATTTAATGCTACTACAAAAGAAAGGAAAACTAAGAGGGAGAAAAGAGATATTAAACGGAGCTACAAAGAAGAAAAGCAGTCAAAGACGGTGGACACTAGAGTCCAATTCAAATTTAATGATGATTTATTTTGCGCGATGGAAAAAAATTAGAAAAGTGAAAAAGAACAAATAAATGGAAAAAAGAGACAAACTTTGAAGAATCAGCCTGAAGTGACGAAAGATAAAAAATTATCTGGGCTATGCCTAGCTAACGTTAATAATAGGCGGGACGAAGAGGTCCAAGACCCACTGGGAAAATTACGAAATTACAATAAGACGAAAAAACTTAGGAGGTAGGAGAAGACCCATGACATATTAAGAGAAACTACAGATAATCATGACATAGAAATGACTTGTCAACAATGAGTTACGGAAAGATTCGGAGATACTGAATTTTGGGTTGGATTGAAGAAAATTGGGAAGAAATCTGAGACTGGTTTTATCAACTCAAAAGAGGGTTTGTTCCTTTATGGGGGAGGAATCCCTTGGGGAAGATCCCCTGCGGGAAGACATGAAAGATAGCCCTTTTTCGCAATGCACAACTTGCGGACAAGTTGTGATACCTTTACTGAAGCCTTGTCTTTCCAGTCTTCAATTTCATCTTCATCCCTCATCGCCAAGCATTATTCATTCGATTATTTTGAGGGAAGGGACCCAGAAAAAAAGCGATTCATGGTTCGCTCAAAATTTTACTTCATTTCCCTGAACCCCTATCGTTTTCAGAGGCCTGTGTATGTTCGGCCTTGGATTGTTTGAAATTATGCCAAGGGGCAATTTACATTTTCCTTGAGATGTGGGGTTGTTTCCACATATGGAAATTAAAAGGCTAGTGCAGCCAATTTTTCATGATGGCTGGCATCATCGAATATGCCAGAAACTAATTCTCTGCTCCTCTCAAATGTAAATTCGTGAGAGTGAGAAAATTTGTATTTTTGATTGTGCTGCGCACGATCATTATCTACGAATCTTGGGGACTATAACTTTCAAAACCTAATGCGGGTGACATACAATAGAGACCATGGTGGTTCTACAGTAGAGACGTGTAGATGACAACGAATCTTGAGCCAAGCGGTGGAAGTACAGAGAAGGGTGGAAGAAAGAAGAGAAGAGATTTCTGATTAAAGATCCAGATGTTTTCACAGTCAGAAAATCGAAGTTGAAGAGTCGATGGAGATTGCTAAAAATACCCATGGTTTTAAGAGACAGTGGTGAGGTTAGGATAAGTGAAATATGGGACCTTGTGATCAATAAATTGAGCAAAAAAAAAAATTCTAGGCAATGTAAAAATCTACAAATGAATTCGAAATTAATAAATGAATTCTACTCAAAGCAGAGATACTTGTATCTTGTAACGTGTTTAATATCAAATTAAAGCATGCTATTTACTGTTTTATTTATTAGTATTCTTCTAGTGGTATATTTCCATTTTCCTGGTTGGCCAACATTTCCAAAGTTTAAAAAGTCGGAGGATTATCGCCTGTTAAAATGTTTGAAAATAAAACTTATATTGGCAGTAACCTCTGCCCAAGTCCTTCTGAACAGAGTCCAGGCGTGGTGCCTTACGAATAACATGACCATTAATAGCAAAAAAAGTCAAATAGTGTTATTCAGAACCCCCTACAACAAAGACGTTATTCAACCAGCTCTTGGTCTCAGGTACTCCTCCGACATCATCCCACAAGTGGAGGTTGCCAAGTTTCTTGGTGTATTTATTGACTCATGCTTGTCATTCTCTAATCATATTTCTTACATAACAGCAATAATTTTGAGACAAGTAGCTATGATTAACCGTGTGAATTATTTTCTTCCTCCTGACATCCTAGTTACCCTCTATTATTCCTTTATTTTTCCTTACCTTTCTTATTGCGGATCAGTTTGGGGAAATACAAAACGGTCCTTCATTAAAAAACTCAAATTTGCCCAAAACCGCGCCATTAAAGCAGTTTTTCGGCTTCCCCGTCTATATCCAACTCGTGATTTGTATTCAGATTTTGGCATAGCTCCACTTGATCAAATCATACAAAAACTAAATTTATCGCTTGCTTACTCTGCTTTCCACAATAATCTTCCACCTCAACTCCTAACCTATTATAATATTAATAATTCGGAAGCCATTGTCTCCGTTCATCCAATAGAGCCTTTAAAATTCCTAAATGCGTTTCTAGTGCTGCCCAGCAATCTCCCATTTACAAATCTATTATTCAATGGAACAAAATTCCCTCCAGTGTTGAACTAGCCACAAGTTTCTGTAAGTTGTATAAAAATGTAACAAGACTTGATGGTATAATTTAATATTTCCATTTTTAACAAATTTGCTCTAATTAGCCATGTTTTATTCTTCTATTTTTTTTTTTTTTTTTTTTTTTTTTTTTTTCTCTTTCAGTGTTACTTTAATTTTTTTTTTCTCTTGGTCCTTAACAAGTTATCTTCTAGGATCTTTATTGTTATTAATGTTTGTGTTATGTTTTTATTCGAATAAATTGAATTGAATTGAATTGAATTGAAAACTTATGTCAAACCACATTATTATCTTGGCAAGCAAAAGTTGTAATGGAGAAAGCTCGTCCCTAAAGAAAGCTATATATATATATATATATATATATTTATAATATATATATATATATATATATATATATATATATATATATATATATATATATTATATATATATATATATATATATATATATATATATATATATATATATATTATATATATATATATATATATATATATATATATATATACAAAAACAAGCTCAAAATGACCTTACCTTGTTTGTGTTCATCTTCAAGTGCTGGTACAGCTTGTCTTGTCGTTTCAGAAGCAATTTCGCTTTCCTTTTCTTGTTTTTTCATCCAACTTGGCGTTCTTTTAATTTGTGGATCAGAAACTTTATCACTGATATGACTTTTTTCTCTCATTTTTGATTCACTTGTTTCCAAAAAATAAAAAAGATATTACAATCATTCTGTGTAATAAAATTTTTCAACCAGACCATTTTTTAATAGCTGAGACAGAGAAAACTTGATTTAACGCTAAATAAAAGGAACACAAAAACGAAAAAATCTTACAGAAGCAATTGTTCAATTTGTCCAGTCCCATGAAAAAATGCCCTTTAAATAAGTCATCAAAATTCTTTATGAAGAACTAAAAAAATATCTTGGATTGGGAGGGACGCCCATACACCCTTCTTTTTTCTCTCCTCGGGTAAGCAAGTGAATGTAGTTTTATATCCTGCATCCAAAAATATTTGCGCAATAATTGGAGAAGTGGGCTTGTCTGGCCACCCGTTTCTAACACTCAGTTTGAAGGTACTCATTCCGGTGAAAAGAGGCTATCGGGTAGCTCCCCCTCCCCTTCAATTCCCATCTTATTGGCTTGAAGTATCTCAAGTAAAAAATTTAGGTATTTTTGGTCTAGAACACACTTTTGAGCATTCAAACACTATGGACGTCTGCAGTCCATGATTTGTCCCTTATTCGGAGTACTTAAAAATTCAGAATTCTAGTCATGTTCAGATTTTTTTTTGAAGATTCGGGAAATACAAATTTGTCTTGGCACTTTGAAGGCTTGATAAGGTTCCAAATTACCTCCAAAACTGTTAATACAAAATTTGTTAAAGTGTCTCTTTTTTTGTTCTTCCTCTTCTTTTTTTTTAATGATGATCAGTCAAAACTTAATTTTTACCAAGAAACAGTTGTTTTTTTTCAGTTTAGCGTTCTCCGAGGTCGTTAAACTGCAAACATTCGAACATAAGATCAGGAATCATTACCTTAATCTAAAATTTAAAAATTATATAGAAAACAATTGAAAATTGTTTTGTATTCAACCCTTGATATCTCATTACTAGTTTCGCGGCAGCGTTCCAGGTTGATCTTAACCCGACTTAAAGAATTTGTTTAGAGTGATTTCTCATATGATTTTGTTTTGTTATTTTTATAAAAAAAAAAGCACAAAAGTTTAAAATACACATCCCTGAAATGGTTGTAACTTGTGTGGTAACTGTCCTACGCCAGGGGGGCCTAACTCCATCAATGTCTGAAGGACCTCTCACGCCTTCTGATATCACCCCCCCCCCCCCAAATTTAAAACTTTAAAAAGTTAGTTTAAAAGGTTGATTTAAAAAAAAGCTTTCTGTTCGTTTTTATTGACATACTCTTTTTCATTGGAAAAGAAAAGAATATTTTAAATATTTTCGTTTTTTATTGGAATGTATAGTTGGGCTTACTATTTGTATGTTGGAGATAATCGTTCACACATTTTTAGTAACATACGTCCTTTCGAAAATCTGGAGACACAAAATATTGTTTAATTTAGTTTTACACATCCTTAAGTTTTCCTGTCAAATAAAACATAATATGATTCGCAGAAAATTGTATCTATGCTATTTGGACAACCTGGATGTACTTAAACTGTTTTGATTTAACCCAACCTTCCGCTCAAGAGTCCCTGAAAGTTTCTCATTAATACCAGAAGCCTTAGTAATATTAGCACTAACAGCAGCGGTACTGCTAGTAGTAGTATACGCGTAGTTTTTTTTTTTTTTTTTTTTGTTATTAGCTCAACAGAGGCCTCCGTATGGTCTGGAAGTTTCAACTTAATACTCTAAGCTGTTCTTGATATACTACTGATACGGTCATCCGACAGCTTGCATACATACAGCGTGTTTCAATTAACATAACCCCCAATATTACCTGAAATTCCTTAATACCCTAAGTCTTAATAGTAATATAAGTAGTAGTAGAAGCAGTAGGGGTAGTATACATATAGCACCTTTAGGTTGTTTCAACTTCTCCCTAAACATGCACTGAAAGTTTCAACTAAATAGTCTAAGCTGTTCCTGAGATATAGCTGTTATGGCCTTTTAATAGCTGGTATCCACATAGTGCGTTTCGATTTAGTTCACTATCTTCTTCAAAATTCCCTGAAAGTTTCACTGTAACACCCTTATCTTCAGCAGTACTCACCGTAGTAGTAGTTGTTATTAAAAAGGTCACTATCCCTTTGAATTTCCAATCGAATGAACCTTTTTTGAAGTTTCTACGACAACGCCTTCTATAAAAACCTTATATGCCCCCAGGGCATAACTTAAAACCCTTGCCCTGAGGGTCGTGGGGGAGTGTCCTCCTCAAAAATATATTTTCTATTTGGAAATCAACTACCCTGAACAAACTGACTATCTCAAAATATTGATTGGATGTGTTTGTGGGAATGATTGGCGTGGGGGGGGGGGGCTGGTTGCCCTCCAATCACTTTCGAATATTAAAAAGGGCACTATCCCTTTGAATTTCCAATCGAATGACCCTTTTTTGAAGTTTCTACGACAACACCTTCTATAAAAACCTTATATTCCCCCAGGGCATAACTTAAAACCCTTGCCCTGAGGGTTGTGGGGGAGTGTCCTCCTCAAAAATATATTTTCTATCTGGAAATCAACTACCCTGAACAAACTGACTATCTCAAAATTTTGATTGGATGTGTTTGTGGGAATGATGGTCGTAGGGGGGGGGGGGCTAGTTGCCCTCCAATCATTTTCGACTATTAAAAAGGGCACTAGAACTCTCGATTTCCAATCGAATGAGCCCCCTTTGAAGTTTCTACGACGACCCCTTCCATATGAAGTGCCTCTGGGAAAAAAACATTACAATAATAAAACATTGGAGCCGTATGGCCTTTACTATAGGTAACGCTACAGCGTTGCCTCTGATATTGAAATCTGAACGCTGACGAATCTGAGCAGAATCCAGATGTGCAATTCTAAGTCTGTTGGTTATCTCAGAATTTTCTCTTAGTAGCATTTTGGCTGTGTTAAAGCCAATATTTTGTCTCGCAGCAAAAATAACAGATAATGACACTTTGCTGTAGCACAATTTGTTTTATTACTTAGAAAAGGCAAAAGAACTTCGAACTTCGGTCCTAATCAGTCATCCACAGATATTCTGCGACCAATAGTTTCCTGATTACTGGTCTGGTGTAATCCCTCCATGGCAAAAAAAAAGAATAACAAATAAACGCGCACCCTATATAAAATTCCCTATATAAAATTAAAACCTATATAAAATTCCCTTATTCTCAAAAAAACATGTTAAATTTGATGTTGTATTTTTCAGTGCTTTAGCTTTTTTTTAGAGTGTTCCTCCCCCCCCCCCCATTTTCCGAAAGCATGCACATTTTTTTGAAATAACAAAAAAGTTATTGAAGCATTATAAAAATGTTGTACAGCTAATGACTTATACTTGTAACTTCAAATAGGTGATATTATACTTGATAAATTGTAGATACTTTGAGCCTAAGAGATGAATTTTTGCAATGTTTATATCTTTTTAATTCCACACTTTTGAGAGTTTCGGTTACTATTGACACTGTCTGCTCTTCACTAACTGAATCATGAACAGTTTTACAATAATAGCCGTCAAATTACTTCTTGGACACTGAATCTGACAATAAAAGATAAATTAAAAATGAGTTATGCTTAGATGGTTGCAAATCCTGGTCGTTATGATAGACATGGTCTCGCAAAATATTATTCGATATTATGCGACCATGCTATGCTCTTTGTGTCTGGTCTCTACTGTCTGCTTCGAGAAAGTGATCCGAGTCAAGCCCACATTTATCATTTAAGCATTGCAAGTTTCTTCTTTATTTGTCACATTCTTACCGGAATAGAAAATTAACTGAATACGAATAGAATAGGTTTGGTGCTACGAATATTATACGTACTCTGCACCATCATCAACAGGAACTTACTTCTAGAGCGAGCTCCCGACTAAGCCCACATCACCGTCTCAGCCAGTGGCTTTATGCTGTTTGATATTTGTTTAATTCTTTTTATTATATTTATTATTTCTAGTTATTTTCTGTGCAGTGCATTTTATTTCTTTTTTCCTCAGCATTTTTCTGTTGTATATGGGTCATCAATGAGTATATTATATAATATACTGGAAAATCATTTTCCATGGTATCTCATTTTGACAAAAAAAATTACCTTTTTCTGTCTTTTGGCCACCGCTCTCTCTCCCTTGACTTCGACCGAGATCTATAACGGGATCGAGTATATTCTTCATCATCTGATCTTGATCGTGTGCGTCCCCGACGGCGAGGAGATCTATAAAAAACCAAACTCACTGGGACCAATAATGGAAACTTAATGGAAACAACCTATTATACGTTTCAACATAGCAAGACTCCTTAACCGTTAATCTACTTAAAACTTAAATGGAAACAATAACCTACTACGCGGTTCAGCACAGTAAGATAACTTAGCCGCTTGTCAAGATTATTCATCTCGGTGTTTCAGAAACATATTAGGGTATAAGGGTAATTACAACCATGAAGTGCCCTAGATCACTAGCACTACGTAATACTGCATAGAGCTGGAACACAGAGAATGAATGAAGTCACGTTACTTACCTTCATCAATCAATGAATCATTTTCTTAATACTAAAAAAAAACTATTACAAACGTAAAACGGTTACTTAGCCAAAGAAGCTTGGCTTGTAGTAGGCAAAAAAATGTAATAATAATGAAAAGAACCTTAAAAAATAAGGTAAATCACACAGGTCAACCAATCACACAATATATATAAAATAAAAACAAAGGAGAATAAACACTAGAATACTGATAAAAAAAAAACAGGAAACACTAAGTTGGCATTACAAAAAGAAGAAAAAAAAACTGTATATACTGCCCTGCAATCTTACAGGGTGCGCTATAATACTGCTACTCCTATTTATCCAAACTGTTTTCAGTAAACTCATGTCTTGATCGAAATCCTTTTTGTAAATGTCGTAATCCTTTTAAAGTTATTGTTTGATTTTTAAAAGATACAGGGGCATCAATTTAGGGAGTTGGATTACGAGGGTACTGAAACCCAGAAAAAGGCAAGGGGTGCTGATTGCCCTCCAATCACTTATGGCCCTTAAAAAAAATGACGCTGTCTAACTCACCCTTTTCGTTTGCCATTTCGTGGCTGACTAATATTTAGCCCAATTTTTATTGGGCAGAGGCCATTCCTAGATTTTTATTGGTCGCTCGCCTCGTGAAGCGCGCGAAATGGACACGTGAAGCGAGACCTAGTAAATTCAGTTACTGTGCATCTTTTACCTTAGTTCCAGCCTTTACCTCAAGAAATAATTTGCACTCGGTTAACCCTCTTGCATGTGAATTTCAAATTGTTGGGATAAACCGACGTCTGTATACGGGACTGAAAGTAAAGTGGCAAATTGGGTGTAAAATTGGAATTAAAGCGGGTTAGAAAAAGGTGTAAAATGGGTTAACCTTCTGCTTTAAAACTCACATTTGAGTAATTATTGCGACTTAATGATGATTTTTTTTTGGCTAGACATGTTTGTGTAAAAACAGGTTCCGAGGCACCTTAACCCCATCCAAATCAAACCATTTAAACCTACCCTGTTCAAATCAACCCCCCTTTGACTCAACTTCAATTCAATAGTTCATTCTGTATTTGAGACAATACTTCAGTCTGTATACGGGACTGAATATAAATAGGGTGGAATGTAAAGTGCCAACTTAGGTCTAAGATTGGAGTTAAAGCAGGTTAGAAAAAGGTGTAAAATGGGGTGAATGAAAATAAAAGAAGCTTCAGAAACCCTTAACCATATGTCAATCTTTAGAAATAAAAAGCAAAACTCTTCCTATACCTATCCATTTGGCAACTATGTGGAGTGAGAAGAAGTCTGTCAATTCACATCTGATTTTTGCTACTTCCCTACTCTTTACTTTTGCTACCAAAATTCGCTATTGAAGCGAGTAATCGACCACGCAAACTTTCTTCCGTACATACCTTATTTATAAAGCTGTCTAAAACAAACTTTTTCTCGATTTACCATACGAATAAGATTGATGTAGATAGAAAAATTCATGAAGCCAATTGAAGAGATGGAAAAACTTCTTTAACAAGAGCTCTGAAATTACACCCGAGAACCCCGTCCCCTTAGAAGAATTGAAAATAGAAGCCCAAAATTACATTTGGTTTTGGTGTCTAGACCCCCCTTTATAGAAAAAGCTCGTGATAGCCTACTCCCCTCTTAGGTTGGACAGTGTTTCCTATAAAAATTCTGATAGAAATCTCGCATCCTAAAATGAAGCACATGTCAAACGTTATTTTAAGTACGATAAGCCATTATGAAAGAAAAAAAGACAGAAAGACTTGGTAAAACCTGGCAAGTATCCAAACGTACCATGCATTCAAATACGTAAGAATATAAAGATAAATAATTTTGACAACAGCGATCTTGACATTTGTTTGACAACAGTGATCGTTCTAATGCTTTTGATACTGTAATCAAGAGAAATTTAAAACGGAACATAAGCAAGGACAAAAAAGATAGTAAGGTTTCTGACCTCAAATATGAAACATCACTTGATTCTTTCGTTGCAAAAAATGTCTGCACAGAAGATGATTTCGAAAAAAATACTATTAGAGGCTTTCTACAATCTGAATATTAGTATTACAGGCTAAAATCTTTTACCTTTATTTTTGGGGGAGCGAGAGCTTTTTTTACATGTACACGCCTCACTATAAAATAAGATAAACATAATTTTTTCAAACCTTGACCGACTTCTCGTACTTGACCTCTTACGACTTTGTGGCTTTTCTCTATGGTCAGGCTTCCTAAACGAAGGCCGCTTGGCCTTAAAACTTGAAAGTTCTTCAGCTTCAGTTATCCTTCTATTGAGGTTGGCCAAAGACTAGAGCAAGAGTCCGTAATTATACAGAAATAAAAATAAATTTATTGTACCCAAGTTGGGCTAGTTACTTACAATCTCTAAACGAATTCCTTTCAAATTCACTATCAGTTGTTCTCAAATTATGTATAAGTGAGTTACTGGATTCAGAATTTTAGCATTTGTTTCTTAGTTAAACTCAATAATAGTTATACATGAAAACAAGAGAAGAAAGGAAATAATAAATGTAAAATAAAATCATAATCATATAAATTTGTTAGAACAGTTCTGACTAATTCGAGCAAGAAATGTATATTTTCCCCACAGTATATGAGCTAAAAGATCTTGGTATATTACTTGCAAAAGCAACCAGTAAAACCACGCAGGCCATCAGACAACCTAACCATTAAATATACATACGGTATAGTTGCGCCAAATCGTGGACACTAACTTAGGATACCTATGGATTAGTGTGTCAGTTTCTTGTTACCCACATTACCTGTACATCCATTGTGTTGTCAGTGAGACACGCCGACAAAATAAAAGTATACTATAACAAGTACTAAACTGAACTTATACTACTAAAAAATTCTGCTGAGACTATTGTGAGCGAAATATACTCATCAGTGACTTTCGGATTTAACCTCAAGCTAGAGCAATTATTGGTAACTATAAAGAACCTTAAAGGCCTGATTTAAACTCTCCTGATTGAGCTTGAAACTCTTGTTTTTCACGGTGTTAAGCAACAGACAGGCGCTGACCTGAAGTTCATCAGATGCTCATCGAACAGCTGAAGTTCGTCGATTTTCAGCTGTTGAAATTACAATTTTTGTTGTTGAAGTTCCAACAATTTTTTTTTATAGTTTAAGTGATATTATTTTGCAATAAAATAAAAACTATCATCATAAATATTATTGTCTTATGGAGACTT
The DNA here is from genome assembly GCA_027921565.1 of Artemia sinica. NCBI lineage: Eukaryota > Metazoa > Arthropoda > Branchiopoda > Anostraca > Artemiidae > Artemia > Artemia sinica. The sequence continues at coordinate 59,627,548 of CM051258.1, read as the reverse complement.
AACCCTCCCTCATATAGTCTGAATACGGAGCGGCAAAAACGTTTGGGCCTAGAAGCACCAAAGATTTTTGCAAAAATCGTAATGAAGAAACAAAAATTAAAGTTTTTGAAATTGAGGGGGACTCTAGTTACTCCGATTCAAATACCGTTATGAGTACATCTCTACTAGACCAAGGAGTAATAAAAAAAGTGTAAAAATAAATATTCCGAAAAAAATTTCAGATCCAAAGCCAATCTTCAAATATGGACAAAATGTATACTATGAAAATCTCCTATATTCATCATTCTTAATATAGCGTTACAAAAGATGGAACCTTCAAGTGTCTAGTGACGTGATTTTTCGTTTATAGGTTGTATAGGTTGAAATATGTTGAAAGTAGGTTGAAAGTGAACATAGGTTGAAAGTGAACATTTCAGGGTTGGGAAATGATAAAGTTGCCCCAGTTTTTGTGAAATTGCTCCCAAGCAAATCGAAATTGGCAAGTCCTGAAATCTTCATATCTGAATCTCTAACGAAGCGCCGTCTTGATATTCTGGGTACGGCAAGACAAGTTCTGTGTTGAAAATGAATGGTCAAATCGCGTTCAAATGCTCAGAAAGCTTCCAAGTGAACGAGCTGCTCGTCGAATTAACACCCTTTCATATTACGTTACAATATTTTGTATTACTAATCTCGTACGATACCGTTTATTCTTTTTTCTTCTGTTTTTGTATACTTTTTTACGATTATGTTTGTGTTGTGTTGGTTGGTTTCATTAGATAAATTTTCTTTATTTTTCTTTATTTCTATTTGGTCGGTATTTTTTCTGTGTATGAATATCTTCTTGTTTGAGCGTGGAGGAAGTAGGATGTAAAGTTATTTTCTACTCCTGTTCTGATTGCCAAGTCGCTGTCCACCTTTCACTACTTCGACAATTCCCTGCTGGGAGTTTTATGGCGCACGTTTGATTCGTCATCTGTATAATTATTATCAATTTTTGTAACTCGGGTGGTGTTTGCCGTGTGCACAGCATCTCTCACGGCTTAGTTTCGGCTTGTTTTAATTGGTCGGCAACATGTTTTCGTTCGATTTTTTTTTTCGATGTTTTTTCGTTTTGTTTTTGTATGCGTTGATTTAGTCGTGCAGGTGTTTCCCCTACAAATACAGGCCATAGAGCCTTTTGAGGGGCCAGACGTATGAATTGTTTGTAGTTTTTCTTTTTTTTGTATATTTCTTATTTTTTAATTGTTCCCGTAAAATCTGATTTTTGATCTGTGGAATGTATTAGGATATGAGAAACACCTTTTTGATTTGGCAATATTTTATGGACATACTTTTAGTTACGCTATGCTTTATAGTTGTTTGTCTTGACCATGAATTTATTACGTAATTAGATTCTAGATATTATAGGAAAAAAAACATAGCAACCCACCAGCAGAAATCTAGCATGTTTGATGTTTTTTATTATTATTATTAATAACCTTATCTTGTCTATCTATATTATATTGTTCCTGCCTGTGCATCACAGGAATTCCTACCTGTCAAATAACGATAAATCCACTTTAATACACTTTTTTTGCATTTTCTAAGTGTTGAGCAGATTATAGTGTCGAATTCGAGCCCATTTCATCACTTTTGACGAAGTTAAAGTAAATTTTGAGCTTCCCTCCAGATTATTTCAAAATCTAAATTTTACCTAATTTTTTAGAAAGGGTCCAAAGAGCATGCTGATTGAATGCGAAAAAGAGTTTCAGACTAAAACCAAGAGATTTAAACGTCACTTAAAGAAACTAATACGATAATTACATAAATATATATTAAGCTTTGAAAATTGTCTGTCCTTTTATTTTAAACATTTTTTGGAAAAAAATAACAGGACCAAGAACGGGGTGTTCTTGCTCCTCATTTTTAAATAAAGGGATGAATGTACATACAAAATTTTATTCAAGTACCAACAGCTTTCAATAATAAGAGAGAGTCTATTGAGGATAGAGCAATGGCGAAAATTGAAATTGAAGGACCATGAAACCGGAGATCAGCACCGCTGGTAAAGCCCGGTGGCGTATTCTTTACCTTTTGCTTACCTTTAATGACGAAAACTCGGTCTGTTTTAACATCAACCTAGGTATAGTGTTGCTTTTGATAATTTTATAATACACCTTAAGAAATGTATTCCTTTATATGACATCCATTCATAAATCAGTTTATTGCACACTTATTGCAGAAATTAGGCCTACAACAAACATGCAAGAGCATCTGCCAGTCCTACATCCCTCTCCTCTTTACTATAGAGTTAAGCTTATTATTTTTCTTTCTTGCCTCAGTGCTTCAAAAATTAATGTGCTCACTTAGGCAAAATTGTTTTAATATACAGATGGACAGGAAAAACACATTCTGAAAGCAAACAAGTTGATAAACACTTGCAATTTCTAACAGGCTACACTTTTTGCTTTACACTCAGCTTTCAATCCGGCAGAAATCAGCCGTTATCAGAAGAAGTAGATTTCTCTACCTTTTTGTGTAGTAATTTACTCTTTCTTCTGAATCTTGAATAATTTTCTAATTTCTAATAATCTTCTAAATTTTCTGGTTTATATTCATTTTTTACAATACGAATATCAATATTATCAAAAAATGTAATTTTAGGTATCCTATAGATTCTTATTCAATTGAATAAAACACTATATTAAAAAAAGAAAATCACTTACTCCCCATCGCTCTATAGCTAATTGCTCAACAGATGCACCCGTTTCTTCGCTCTTCTCCACCAGGCGTTTCTTTGCTCGTAACAGCCACTGAAGTCCAGCATCGCTAGTTCCAGCAGCAGGACGTTTTTCGGTGGTTTTACTTTCTTCAGGCAAGCCAGTTCCGCCACTTTTCCAATAAGGATTTAGTTCACGTGGATGTTGACCAGGCTATCATAGGCCAAAAAAATGGTTAAATGAAGGAATGAAATGCACATGAAAATAGAGACTGCTGAGCACAACTCCTAACAATGAAAAGCTTATTGGGGAGGGGATTAGAACTTTAAAAAAGGTAATCTTATGTCCAGAATATTTAAAATTAATAGTTACAATTATTCTGATGGGAAGGTTCCTCAAAGACTTCTTAAAGGAGAGGAAGAGCTTTGTCCACGATCCCTTTCTGGTAAATAAACGCTAATTGGCAGCAAGGTCATTAAAAAATCAAAAGAAAAAAAGAAAATCAAGACAAAAAAAGGTGCATTTATGAAAAGAAAAACATTTTAAAAGAACAATCAATTTTGCAAAGAGATGCTTTTACCATTTCTCTATTGATTTTTGACTGCATAGCTGTAACTGGCTTTTATTGTATTATGTGTTTTCTGTAATATCAACCTATGCCCACCCACGCATCTATCCCTTCATCCTTCCATCTCTTCATTGCTCCATCGCCTGATCATTTTATTTCTCTAAAAAAGAAATATTAGAAATACAACAGGAAATTAAATAAATAACTGGGTTATTTGATTTGAAAAAAAAAAACGGCCCCAAATTCTACAAAGAAGACATTAAAAACATAAGGCATATATAGTTGAATTTTTTTTTGCTCTCTGGTATCTCATAGGTTAACACAGGTCCAAACCAGAGAGAAGGGTATTAGAGCTGTTTTTTGGGGTGGGGGATGGATTTCACGGATTGAAAACATACAACAAAACCATTTCAAGGCAGCGACTTTTAAGTTTTTCTGAGGAGGGAAGGCTGATCCACTAAACAAATTTTAGTGCAAACATCCCAAACCCTCCCCGCCCCAGTATAGGTCTAAGTTGTTACATATTAAAAAAATTGATAGGCAGACATCTTCATAAAAACTTATTCGCTTCCAATTTCAAAAACTCACTTTATCAAGAATAGGTTGGTCTTCTCTTTCCTTGTTCTTCTTTTCCTTTGAAACAAGGGTACGCGAAAAAACAGCATTCCAATTAGAATCATCCTTATCTTCTGATTTGGTAGGTCCAGCTTTATCTGTTATAGTCTGTTTTGAAGTATGAGGGGTCTCCACCCATTCGTCACTGTCCGAGTCACTCTAAAATAAAATAAACTGTTAGCAAATCAAGTCATTCAGTGAAATTTACTAAATTATCCTAAAGATGGCCGTCACAGCACTTTACATTCATCTTGAACTTGGTAAATCAGGGTTTTGATGGATTTTCAAAACAATAAAAAATTATTTCTTACTTAAATAGTTCATATTCACTGTTTGAAAATCCTTCGAGGTGAAAATCTTATCTTTTGAATAGGGATGCTAATCACAGGGTGGGGGGAGGGGGTTAGGGGGTTACATTATCCCCCCTAGATTTCGGAATTACCTATTTTTGGCATTTTCATTGAAAAAATGAAAAGAGTCCCCCATAAATTTTGAAAAATACATATTTTGTAGCTTCACTTTTTTTAAGGGAAAACAAATCCTTCCCCCCGCCCTAAATTTTCTTGAATTGGCGTCCTGATTCTGCATACCATCTTCCTGTTTTTTGGTAAGCTAGTCTGTCTCTACACCTTCTTCTATATGGGATCCCTTTTTTTCATCAGAAATATTGGCATTGTCTCCACTAGTAGTTAGAGAGCATTTTGGTGTGATATACAAAATACAAAAAACACAAATTCAGTTTACGTTTGCAATTCATTAAATTTTGTAAGGCCTTGGTGATTTATTTTGTCTTAGTGGAAATTTTTTCTCAATAGTATAAATTAGCAACAGTTTCAAAGATTTTCAAGATGAGTCATCATATTACATAAATTATTCTATTTATTTCCTGTACTAAAAATCTATCAATTTTAAAATTAGCATAATTCTTAATGGATTGAAGATGTCAGACAAATAAGCTGTTCTTTGGCTCCAGGTATCATGACAAAAAGTATCTCACAAACTCATATTTTCCTTTAATTGTCATGAACCGTTTAATTTTAAATTGTTAAATCAAAGACTTGGCCAACAACATTTGCTTTTGGTAACCAGTAACCAGGAAAAGAAGACCCCCTGTAGGTATGTAATTCATAGTGTTACATATTTCTTTGAACAAACAAGTATTGAAAGCACTAGATTTTATGCAATTGAAACTGGATTTAAAACTATTGTCACCAAACTACCAAGTACTTCTTGAAAATTTTTTTTAAAGTCTTTGTAGCAAGGGCAAATCAGTGAATAATGTAGTTCATTCCTTTTGCTTGCCGTTCAAGCTTTTTAACCTCCGTCAGAGAGCCCGACCTCAATCCAAGTATGTCAGGTGCTCTAGATACTCCACATAATTTTTTTTTCATTTTAAGCAATGACTTTCAAAGTAATTGCTTTCAAAGAATGACCTTGTCATCTCTAGGACAGCTTTACCTTTCGTAGTCTTTTTAGTTCCATAGTAAACACAAATCCATCTTTGATCCCCCTCTAAGTGAAAAATGTCAGAGGCAACGCTACAGCGTTGCCTAGAGTAAAGGCCAGAAGGCTTCAATGTTTTATTACTATTATTATTCTTTCCCAGAGGCATATCATATGGAAGGGGTGGTCGTATAAACTTCGGAGCAGGCATTGTAAGTTATGGCCTGGGGCATATATGGTTCTTATGGAAGGGGTGCTCGTATAAACTTCAGAGGGGGTCTCATTTGATTGGAAATTGAAAGTTCTAGTTCATTTTTTTAAGATTCAAAAGAGATCAGAAGGCAAATAGCCCCCCCCCCACCTCACGCCCTTTTTCTCCAAAAACCATCCGATAATACTTTTAGATATCCATTGTGTTAAAATTAGTTCAAAGATCAGATAACAAAACCTCCGGGGTCAATAAAACCCCCTAGAGCCAGGTGGTAAGTGTTTTAAGTTATTCCTCAGGGGTATATAAGGGTTTTGTGTAAGGGGTGGTGGTATAAACTTCAGAGGTGGCTCATTTGATTGGAAATTGAAAGTTCTAGTTCACTTTTTAAGAGTCAAAAGAGACCAAATAACAACTAGCCCCCCTGCCCACTTTACTCCAAATCCAACCGATCGAATTTTTTAGATAGCCATTTTGTCAAAATAAGTCCAAAGATTAGATAACAAAATCTCCAGAGTCCGCACACCCCGTCATAGCCCGGGGCAAGTGTTGTATGCTATACCCGGGGGGCATATAAGTTTTTTTATGAGAGGGTTTTTAAAATAGTTCAAAAATCCGATAAGCCCGACCCCCCCCCCCCGCCACTCAAAAAACTTATTAATGATACTTTATTTAAAACTTAAGGGAGCTGACCCCTGGCCTTCCCTGCTTGGCCCAACCCCTTCCCATTCTCAACACAAAAAAAAAACTTATTAACGACATTTTATTCCAAAATTATGAGAACTCGCCCCTGGCCCTCCATGGGCTGACCCTCCCATCAAAAAACACCACAACTTATTAACAATATTTTATTCCAAATATTTTGGGAGCTGATCTCTGATCGTTCATATGCCCGTTCCCCCCTCTGAAAAAAACTTGTCAATGATAAATTATGGAAGCTGACCTCTGGCCCTCCCTCCATGGCCATACCCCCCCCCCAAAAAAAAAAAAATTATCAGCGGTATTTTATTCCAGAAATCTTTGGAACTGATCCCTGGCCCTCCCTATCCCTCCATTGGCTGGCCAAACTCCCTCCCCCTTCCTCGAGAAAAAAAATTATTAACGATATTTTATTCCAAAAATCAAGGGAGCTGACCCCTGACCCTCCCTCCATGGCCCAATCCCCCACATAAAAAATAACTTACTAGAGATACTATATTATAAAAATCACGGGAGCAGACCCCATCCCTCCCTCCATGGTCCGACATCCCCCCCCCAAAAAAAAAACACTTTATTGACGATATTTTCTTCCAAAAATTATGGGTGCTGACCCAAGGCCCTCCCTTCATGACCCGACCCCCCCCCCCATACACATCAAAAAAAATATCAACAATACTTTATTCCAAAACTCATGGGAGCTGACCTCTGGCCCTCCCTCCATGGCCCATACCCCTCCCCCCACAAAAAACATATTTTATTCAAAAAATCATGGGAGCTGACCCCTGGTCCTCTCTCCATAGCTCCGCCCCACTCCCACCCAAAAACAATTATTAACGATATTTTACTCCAAAAATCGTGGGAATTCAGTTTAATTTTATTAGCTCTTTCAAAAAAAGTTCAAGACACCTATAGTCTTCATTGCAAACAAGAGTTTGGCTACTGCCCATTTCCCTAGCGGTAAAAGCATAAGGACTACTGCACATTTGGCGTTTTACTAAAACGAATTATATTACAAATATTTTCTTTTGTACTTATTACAATATTGAAAATAAAATGAAAATTGCAGTGAAACATGGCCAGGATTTATCAATAGGCCCGAAGTTTTGGGGATTTCCTCGAAAATCTTGCAAAAACGGAGTGGCAAAAATGCTTGGGCCTAGGCTAGGAGCGTCAAAGCTTTAAATCTGGCCCTGAGTGAAACAAAATCTTGAGCTGGTGACCTTTCAGCAATTGATATCATTATATATCAAATATTCAGTTTAATTTTATTAGTTCTTGCCAAGACTGTTAATTCATTTTGGAATAAAAAAACATTTTGAAATATGAAATTTTGATAAACTTGAAATTTTGGAAATCAAAAATGGACAGAAATTAATTAAAAAAAAGAAAAATTTCTGAAAAAAGAAGTTTTTTAAAGAAAATTAAAGGCCATATTAAAAATATAATCAGAAGAAATAGAAGCCTAAGATAACTCAAAGTCAAAATGACCAGGAATTACTATTAAAGAATAAATGAAACCCAAAATGAACGAAAATCAAACAAACAATCATAGCAGAAAAACATACAACAGGTACTAACATAAATGAATAAATAAATCTTAAAACGAGTAAAGCTTAAACTGAATATGCAAATCAAGCTGGAAACGAATAAAAAATCACTACAAACAAGAGTTTGAGTTGTGCCTCCTTCTCTCACTGTAAAAGTCTAAAACCTACTGTGTCATCGGTGCTTTACTTAAAACTGTATGTCTTGAACAGTCTCGGAAAGTACAAATAAATTCAAACTCAATATTTACTATATAATGATATTAATTGTTCAAAGATCATCAATATTTTATTTCACTGTAATTTTTATTTTCATTTTCAATGCTGTAATAACAGGAAAAAAATATTTGTAATTAAATTCGTTTCCAGCAAAGCGCCAATCACGCAGTAGGCTTTAGACTTATACAGTTAGGGAATGGGGCAGAATCCAACTCTTGTTTGTAGCAAAACTATATTTGTCTTGAAGAGCTTTGGAAAGAACTAATAAAATTAAACTGAATATTTGATATATAATGATATTAATTTCTGAAAGCTCATCAGTTCAAATTTAATTTTACTGGAGTTTATATGTTTATTTTTGATGTTGTAATAAGTGCAACAGAAAATATTTGTAATACAATTTGTATTCAGTAAAGTGCCAAATACACAGTAGGTTTTAGACTTTTACAGAGAGAGAAGAAAGCAAAACACCAACTCTTGTTTTTAGTGATTTTTGTTCATTTCAAGCTTGATTTGCATATTCAATTTAAGTTTCACTTGTTTTAAGATTTATTTATTCATTTATATTAGTACCTATTGTATGTTTGTTTGCTATGATTGTTTGTTTAATTTCTGTTCGTTTTGGGTTTCATTTATACTTCAATAGCAAAATATGCTTGTTTGCTTTAAGCTTGATTTGCATATTCAATTTAAGATTTACTTGTTTTAAGATCTATATAGTCATTTATATTAGTACTTGTTGTATGTTTTCCTGCTATGATTGTTAATTTAATTTCTGTTCATTTTGGGTTTCATTTATGCTTTAATAGCAATTTCTGGTTGTTTTGAGCTTGAGTTATTGCAAGTTTCTATTTCTTCTGTTCTTAAGTTTAATACGACATTTACTTTTCTTTAAAAAACTTCTTTTTGGAAAGTTTTTTTTTTTAATTAATCTTATGAAAAACAAGTAATTAGGAATTTTAACTTACATTGTTGGACTCGTCAGATTTAAAGGAAAAGAGGAGAGACATAACTGTTTCACAAGAAATGAGTTCCATAGCATTAACAGACGTCTGAAAAGCACCACTGAATTGTGTTTCTTGACACAGATATCCCACACATTTTAACACTTACTTCTCCATGAACTACCTTGACTGACTTTAAAAAACATGGCAGAGCTGCATAGTCTCCTGGGTATAGCATTATGTTCCAATGAGTGCTGACACTTAGCTATACCATAATTTAGGCTATGGACACCAATAGAAGTTCATAAGAGACCTGACAACCCAAATATTAAGATTGGGACAGTGGACCAACAGGTCTGAAGCACACAACAAGAGCAAAAATGAAGCAAATAATAATGAGGTACTATTGACTTAGCAGCCACCACATGTCTCTTAGGCTCATAAACTTGTTACAAACAAATTATAAACGCTTAAGTTTTTTCTTGTCTTTGTTAGAACTAATGTCTATCATCAAAATTTAGCTATGATATTGCATCTTTTCTTATACTAGTATTTTCTATTTTTTCCAGATTCTGTCAGAATGATGATATTGTATTAGCATCTTTCTTAATCTGATAATTTCCAAAATCAATCATGAACAGTCTTTTTATATATAAAAAAATAACAATAACAAATAAACAAGTCAAAGAGAATGGGAAACTTATAAACTTGTTTAGTATGGAAAACAAGAATTAAAACTACTAGTACCACCCACAGTCCAGGAAATGACAACTTGATTAAAAAGTAGAGAATTTAAAACAAAATTGGAAATTGAAATCATTAATCTGTAATTTTATAGGACTAAAATTGCAATTTCATTGTGAGTGATGTGATTAAAGCACATTTTTTTCAAGAATTATTTTAAGTCAAAATCCAGTCTGTATCAAATAGGCCTATGTTTGCTTGAGAAAATCTTAGCAGTTTAAGTAGACTAGTTGAATTTAAGCTGGTAGGTCTACTGGAGATATATTTGCTTCCTTTACTGTCCCTACATCTTATTAAATGAAAAAAAACAAGTTTTTTTTAACTGAAAGTAAGGAGCAACATTAAAATTCAAAACAAACAGAAATTATTTCATACATGAAAGGGGCTGTCCCCTTCTCAACACCTTGCTCTTTATGCTAAAGTTTTTTATTGTTTTGAAAAATACAGTTGTGAGAAAGAGTCAAACTTTAGCATAAAGAGCAAGGCATTGAGGAGGGGACAGCCCCTTTCATATACAGAATAATTTCTGTTTGTTTCAAATTTTAATGTTGCTCCTTACTTTCAGTTAAAAAAAACTTGTTTTTTTTTTATTTAATTTTTGACATTTTTGAATTAATGCGGTTTTGATTTTGGCTCACATCAATATCAAAGCCTGATTCCGGCTTTGATATTGCTTTGAAAAATAGAGTTGTGAGAAAGAGTCAAACTTTAGCATAAAGAGCAAGGCATTGAGGAGGGGACAGCCCCTTTCATATACAGAATAATTTCTGTTTGTTTCAAATTTTAATGTTGCTCCTTACTTTCAGTTAAAAAAACTTGGGTTTTTTTAATTTAATTTCTGAACATTTTTGAATTAATGCCGGTTTTGATTTTGGCTCACTGTATATGAATAATTAAAACGAAATGTGCATATTAATTTTACTTTTTTTTGGTTAAATGGCTTTCTCAAAAGTTCTTTAATTTTACTTACAAATATTTTTATTAGTAATAAATATAAGTAACTTACAAATGAACTTCCATAAAAAACTTCTATATTCATATAGGGGAGAAGTGGGTATGTTGGGACAAGGGTACATTGAGACATGTGTACTTCCAATAGAAAATATGGGATAAAACAAAGTTGTTTAAGTGCATTGTGTTTGCCATCTATTGCTAAAACTGTCATCAAAAAATAGTGGCTCTTATATGAAATTTTTTTTCAAAGTATTGAAGTGAGAAATTTTTTTATGTAATTTGAAAAAAAAAAATTCAGTGTGTAAGATTTTGAAGTAATTTAAGGTAAGCTCATATGGGGAAAAGCCTTAGTTCAGTTGGAAGTGATCAATTTCTTGGCTTTCTGTTGGTATATTCTTCAATTTGGCTGCCCGCCATCTACTGGTAGAGAAGCAATTTTTTCCTAGAAAAGTGCCTATAGGGTACTCTGGGACATTTGGTTATGGGTACCTTAGGACATGTCAAGTACATTGTGTCCCAGGGTACCCAAATGCTTACTAGCTGCTAGTAATCCTTAAGGAGTGGGAAGGGGGGACACTGAATTTATTTAGGAGATTAAGGAAGGCGACAGACACATTAGCCCTATGAATGATGTCTTTAACATGGATATCCCACTTTAAATTTGAAGATATTGTGATGCCAAGTAGTTTAAATGAAGACACAGAAATTTCAGGAGGGATAAGAGTAAGAAAACAGGGCAAGGATTTGAGGACATAAATCAGCATTATCAGGACTTAGAGGGGACTTAGAGAGACTTAGAGGGGTCCAATTCCAAGGCCTCATCTTCAATTTCATTGAGGATACTCATAGGGTTGCCTATTAAATTCCCAAAGCAAGTTTCAACAACCATTAGGTTATCAACAAATTTCCATCAGTCAGGAAATTCCTTTGCAAGGCTGTTAATCATGACTGAAAAAAGGAGGGACACCCCCTTTTTTGACCATTTTTTATCTTTTTAACTATTTTATTGACTTTATGCAGTTAAATTATTGACACTTTTTTAGTGTCCCTTTTAATTTATATATATTTATATCTCATCTTTTTTTGTATTTATTTGCTTATTTTGCCCCCCCCCCCCTTTTTTTTCAAAGTCCCTTTTAAATTCTTTTCTGATTTATATTTGTTTAAGTTTTGTTTGACCAGATTTTATCTTTTTAACTTTTTCATTGACTTTTTACAGTTTAATTATTGCCTCATAAATGATTTTTCTTTTTTGTTGTTGTTTTTGGCATTTTTGCCAGTTTTAGTGCAACCATATGATCAGTCAACTCCTAAGGGTTGCTATGGAGCAAAACAAAACAGATGCAACAAAACCTGGTGATTTTGTTGTGGTGGAGTACAAAGGCAAGAAGGGTTCAAAATTTTATACTGGTGAGGTTCTAGAAGAACTAGGTGATGGTTACTTTGTCAACTTCTTGAAAAGGCAACTCTCATCTTGGAAGTTTGTATTCCCTAGAGAAAGAGATGAGGCCTTTGTGGATGCTAGAGAGGCCAAATTGTGTCTTCCAGTTCCTAGGCTCTATGGTGAGACTGATAGCATTTCAAAGATGATTATTTTTTAGATTGATCTATCTATATATGCAGTTGAATGAGAGAAACAGGCAGAATTATGTTGCTGCAGTGTCTACCTTTGTGACTTGAAATTGAAAAGTTTTTACATGTTTTGTATTTTTCTTAACAACTGAAAACAAATTTGGGTAAAATTCTACTTTAGCTACTTTAGGTTATCTTGGAAAGGGGTTAGGTTAGGAAAATGAAACTTTCAGGGATGGGTCTACAGGCTAAAGTATGTCCCGGGAAGGTAATTTCAAGTACCTACCTCCATTCCTTCCAATAGCCTATTTTACCTTAATTTTTAGTTAGGCTATCAGCTTCTTTTTCTCTAGCTTTAGTTCTGAAGTTCCTGTTATTTGAGTAGAATTTAAAAACATATCTAATTTTTTTCTTCAAAATTTATGAAATGTATTTACACATCTTTAAAACCTTATAAATTGGGATTGGGCAATGTTGTGAAGCTGAAAACAATTTTGTTGTACTTTATTTAAGCAGAAGATCTATTTTGCCAGATTTCACTTTTAATAAACACAGATTTTCAAATGTCATCAAAGGTCAGGACCCTCTAGATGGAGAAGGAGTGGAGGTAGGTACTTGAAAATACCTTCCTGGGACATGCTTTAGCCTGTAAACCCACCTGAAAGTTTCATTTTTCTATCATAACCCCTTTTCAAGATAGCCAAAAGCAGCTAAAGCAGAATTTTACTATCTTATGCTTATACCAATACTAGTTCACATTTCAAACACCTTACCTTCCTTTTATCTTTTTTGCTTTTCTTGGACTTCCCCATCTGCAATTTCTGGTTTCACAAGTAACGTTCCTGATTTTCAAATTATCTTCGGTACATTGCCATCTAAAACAAAAACTACATGTGCCAGGACCACAGTTTATAGAATTAGCAGTATGATCATTCTCTATCTCTCCCATTATAAAAACCCGGACAGGGGTGCGAGTGCTCCGGAGAACGTTTTTGCAGATAGAAACATAGGCGTTATCAGATCTTTTCGCGGGTAGACAAGTCAGATTTCTCTTGGACACGAAACAAGTGGAAACCCGCTATTACGAATAATGCACTTGGTAACCATTTCTCAGTGATTGACGATAATAAACTAATCCGCTAAGGCAGAAACAAGTGGGAGGAGCTTTTTGTTCGCACCGAGACCGAAGACCAGAAATTATCTGCGATAAGCTTACTGTCTATAAACTGTGGCCAGGACCATCTACAAATACTACAATATCTAGTTTTAACAATAATCAATTCAAAGTCTAGTTTGATTTTGTACTGCAAAGTCAATAGACAATACAAAAGATGTTATGTTAAGATTTCGCTCTTTTATGCTTGATTTATGCCTTGACATGAAGAATAAGAGCAGCAAATTGAACACATTATTTTTGGAGGTTGTTTCAAACGGGTTATCTCACGTTTCACTGGGAAAACAAAAGTTATGAGTTCGTTAAGGCAGATCTGAAGATTTAAGTCATAATCAAGCTTATCAGCTTTCATTAAGTTTTACTCGGCTTTTTTTATTTAGCTGTATTCAATTTTCCAATTTTATTTAGTTAATTGATAGATTCTATTTTTGTTGAAATTCTTGAACTCATTTCCAAAGCGACACCAAACTCAAATGGTGAGCAACGAAAATAATGTTGAAAAACCACAACCAACGATTCTATCTGTATGCCAGAGTGCTGCCACAAGACTCGGTGCAGTGGTACCAGTTTAAGGAAATACTATGGGGGGTCAATTTTTTTTCAAATCTAGAGGGTCTACTATTTTTAAATATTCTTAAATGGAACTAAAATGGGTATTTTTCAGTGGAAGTTCCCAAAAATGTATTTTCTTAAATCTAGGAAAGTAGATGCCAACCCATCCCTCGTAAAACTCTGTATGGCCCTGTGTTGTTTAACAACCGGATATTCAGTTTTATTCTAAGTGATACGTCAACCCTTGTCCTGGGACTGATTAATCTTACAAGTAAAATTATCCTACTATTATTATCTTTAACAGTCCAAGAAAAAAATTAAGCCGATAGAATTAAATAAAATGGATTTCGGAACGTTCAAAATGGAGCGTTCAGATGTTTAATCGCATTTTTAACTAAATACGTTTTCAGGCAGAGGGACAATTTTACTGGCAGGTCGCAATTTGCTAACTATTATTTATTCTATAATCCTAAAACCTCTTGGCAAGCTGCTGAGTTTATAGATGTTATTCCATATAGTAGGCAATTGCCACTTGATATCGATTAGAACGGTCATTTTCGCATTAGAAAAATATATCACCTTGTGTTTCATAATTATAACAGTGAAAATCTAAAATTGCGAAGAAATTCAAGAATTAATATTATCATGTACTAAAGTTCATAGTCTGCCACAATTTAACAACAAAAATAATCAACAAAACAGTCAAACAAAAGAAAAAAAAAACAGAAAGTTTAATTCAGTTAACGAAACAGGAAAAGTGCAAAGACCTCAGAAATAATACCCACTATGCTGACTTCTGAGCAAGAAAAAGTTTTCAAAAATATTGAAAAACTATTAAAAAACCAAGAATATCAGGTCCAACCTTTATGAGCAATTTTTTTTTGTTAGGCTGTACTTAAAAACAACATTCATTATTAAGGTTGCATATTCAAACAATTCTTGGTAACAAACTGTAAGTAAGGAGCGACCCGGCTCAATATTGACCAAAACTCTAAAAAAGATATGTCTATACCAGTAGATATATCAAAAGAATCAATTTTTCATGGTTATTTTAAATATATAAGTTTTATTAAGTTTAGTCTTACCCATTAAAGGTTACGAGCCTGTGAAAATTTGCTTTATTTATTAAAAAAGGGGAAACGCCCCTTAAAAGTCATAGAATCGCGATGAAAATCACTCCATCAGATTCAGTCTATAAGAGAACCTCATTGTAGAAGTTTCAAGCTCCTATCAGCAAAGATGTGGAATTTTGTATTTTTTGCCAGAAAAAAGATCATGAATTCGTGTCTAATTGTTGTTTTCTTCCCCAGGGGTGATTGTATCAACCCAGGGATCTTAGAATATCGGAAGAGGGCTCATTCAGACGGAAATTAAAAGTTCTAGTGTCCTTTCTAAGAGAACAAAAAAATTGGACCGCAACTAGGCCCCCTCTCACGCCTTTTTTTTGTTCCCACGCCCATTTGTTCAGTATAGTTGAAAGGTCAGATAACTATGCCTTCGGTGATATCATGACCTCCCACAGCGCCTGGGGAAAGGTCTAAGTTACAAAAATTTTCCCATTGTTTACGTATAGTATTAATTATTGGAAAGTATGCACACTTTTTTGGATGGGGGGGGGCAAATTTTTCGGGGGCGAAAAAGAAGTTATTACTTATATGAGGGGTATTGTTCTGCCTCAACACCTCGCTCTTTACTCCAAAGTTCTAATTCTGTCCCAATTCCTTAAGAACGACCCCTGAAACACTATATTTATTTGACAAGAACAATTAGAGGTTTTTTTTAAAGTACTAAAAAACTTTAGCATGAAGAATGAGTTGTTGAGAAAGAGCGATCCTCCTAATATACGTAATTATTTCTGTTCGTTTTAAGTTTTAATATTGCTCCTTACTTTCAGTTGAAAAAAATACATTTTTTTTCAACACCATCGGGTGTTTAAGTTGCATAACCGAGTGTCTTCCAAGTTTCTGGGATGAGGCAAAAGTCCAAAAGCGTTTTAGATTTGATGTGCTAGCTACTGCCATAGCCTCCTCACACTATTTAAATAGCTTTCTGGATAGATTTTTGACTTGAATTCATGCCTTGGCACATTTTGTGAATATGCTGATGATTTTGAGGCTTCGGCTCAATCGAAGTATTGATATTTTGAAATTTTTAGAGATTATAAGATTTGTGTAACTACAAAAAGTGAGCTAGTAAAAAAAAGTATCAACAAACTATTTTTATATAATAGGGACACCACATGTTGTACGTATATTCAAAATAATAACATTTAAGCTATAAATTCAAATAGCAAATAAAAAGATTTAGAAACGCCCAATACATCAACTGAAGGAAGACATATATTAGTTCAAACAGCAAAAATAACGTATTTCTTATTGTTTTTCTTGTGACTCAAAATAACTTAGGTCTTAAAAATTGACAGTAGCCTATCCAATATTCTAGCTTCTACTAGTGAATTAGATAATATGTGTTAACACTTTTTCTTCTTTTCTTAAAAGTGGCAATAAATAGCAGCTTCTTTAAACACAAAATAAGATGTTGGTATTATTATGATACCTCAGTTGTTCTCGATATATTGCTGAGGTGTCTTATTTTGGCATCTATAAACACAGTGCCTTCTGATTTATTTTAAAGCAGTATTTAGTTTTAAAGCATAATGAACCATTTGCATAATTTTAGAGGTTGCCATGCCTAATATCTCTAAAGACATAAGTACTGGACCGTTCTACTATGCTGAGCAAAACGGCTGTCTCAAAACTTTGACTGGATGCGTTTTGAAAATGAATGGGTTTGAGAGAAGGGCTGCTTGCCCTCCAGTCTCTTTTTACTTTTAAAAAGGGCACCAGAATTTTTAATTTTGAATCGAATTAGCTTCTTTAAAAGTTTCAATAACATTTCTAGCTATTATAGAGTGGTACTGCCTATGACATTGCTTATATGTCCTTTGAAAACCTGCATGCATACAGTTTTTTCGTTTAGTTGAAACTCCTAAGCGTTCCCTATAAGTTTCATCTTAATACCCTTAGCGTCATTCTCAATCTGAAGATTCGCCAATGATTTGGATTGAAAAATGTAATTGGTAAAAGCTAGTTAAGTACTTTTGTGTCAGATCAGTGAACTCTAAAATCTTACTGCTTTGATTAAGCAGAAAACTAAACCTGAGCAGAATCATGTAAGATCTTGGTAGATTGAATAGACAAAAAACGCAGTCAAGTCCTGAACGGATTATTTATCTGAACTTTTATATTTTTATAAATTATTTTAGAAAATATAAGACAAAAAAAAAGAAAACGAGGAAAATTTAATTTGAAAACAATTTGAGGTACTTGTTAAGTACAGCGACCACACTCAAGAAGTGTGGTCGCTTCTATAAGACAAGCATTATATTCTTCTAGCTAGTTCAAAGTCCCCCATAAATTACCCTTAAAGGTCTAAATTAATAATACAAGTTGCTATTCAGATATTGCTTTACTACCTTTTGGAAAGTCCACATGCTCATAGTTTGTTTTGATTTAGTTCAACATCCGTCTAATTATTCCTTAAGAGCTTCACCTTAATACCCTTAGCTTAAGAAGTAGCAATAGTTGTAGCAGCACTAGAAGCAGGATTCGCATAGCATCTTTGGTTACTTCAACATCCCTTTATACACACGCTGAAAGTTTCAGCTTAATACACACCATCAACCATTTCTGAAGAATTTTTGATGCATCTGCTTGACAACCTATGTGGGCATAGTGCTTCTCGAATTAGTTCCATACAGTTTCTATGTATTCTAAATTTTTCACCTTAATATCCTTAGTTTTGATAGCAGTAGTAGTAGTAGTAGTAGAAGCAGTAAAACTAATTGTAGTAGCCTAAGCTTTACTGGCACCAGTAGTAATAGAAGTAGAATAATAGTAACAGTAGCAGTAGTATGAATAGAAGCAGTAGCATTAGGATGCAAATATTTCCTTTTGATTAGTTCAACATCCCTCACAACAAGCCCTGTTAGTTTCAACTTCACACCCCAAACTGTTCCTAAGATATTGCTGTAACACCCTTTTGACAAGCTGCATACAGAGGGTGTGTTCTGAATCAGTTCATCTTCCCCCCTCAAAATTTCTTGAAAATCTCACCTTCATACCCTTAGGCATAGTTGTAATAGTAGTCAGTCACAGTAGTA
This sequence comes from Artemia sinica, assembly GCA_027921565.1. Classification (NCBI taxonomy): domain Eukaryota; kingdom Metazoa; phylum Arthropoda; class Branchiopoda; order Anostraca; family Artemiidae; genus Artemia; species Artemia sinica. The sequence goes on along the minus strand of CM051258.1, from coordinate 59,609,469 downwards.
GTATTAATGTTACTAGTAATAGTATTGTATAGCGGTAGTACTACTATTGCCTTTTGGTCCGTTGAAAATCCCTCTCATCATTTCCTGGAAGTTTCAACTTCATACAATTAGCCATTGCTATGACATTGCTGATATGTCCTTTTGATAACCTGTATGCTCATATACTTCTTGATATTTTCATCTCAATGCACTTAGCCCTACAAGTAGTTTGGATAGAGGTAGTAGTAAGTAGTAATGTTAAAGGTAGCAATAACAGTAGTATTAGCAGTAGTGGGCACATATTGCCTTTTGATGAGATGATCTTCCCCTTTAAGTATTCTCTGAAAATTCCAACCTTATACCCAAATCAATTCTTGAGATAAGCTATTTTGACAGTGTGCTTGCATACAGCTTCTTTCGATTTAGTTCAAATTTCCCCTCAAAACTGTAATGGAAGTAGTGCGGTAGTAGTAGGAGTGGTAGTTGTAGTAGTATTGGTAGCATGCAAATATTGCCCTTTTGATCATTTCCATTATTATTTCCTGAATTTTCTCAGTTAATATACTCAGTTATTCCTGTGTTGCACCCTTTTGACAATCCGTGTACAATTAACGTGTTTTGATTTAGTTCAACACTCCCCTCCACATTCTCTGAAAGTTTCTCCTTAATACCCTTCGTTTTCTTGGAAAGTAAAGTTCAAACCTGCATACCTTTCTCTATAACATATACTAGGTCTAAACAATGAACGAATTGCCTAACTTGCAGCCCTCGTCCTGAGGACAGTGTGGAGGTCAACATCCCAAAGACATAATTACTGGATCTTTCAGAAAACTTCCAACTTCGAATCAAATGAGCTACATCCGATCCAAAGTATAATCACCTACGGAACAAGTACTGACAAAACTCTCCAAAAGTGAACCCGCATACCTCAGCGCCTCTAGACGCAAAATGCTGTACTACTTAATCGCTCCGAGCCAATAAATTATGCTAGAGCGTGATTCTTGCGACGAGTGACCGGGAAATTATCGAATATTAGCAGGTTGAAATTAAAGAGTAAATCGTGCAATATGGATATGAAGAAGAAGTATTGTGCTTAGAAAACTGATTATTATTAAGTGCTGCCGGCTAACAACCAGACTGGGCGTTCGATACTTTTTCGAAGGGTGCGATATTAATCGAAAAAATGCAAAAGAAAAAGGAGTCAAATTACTTGCTGTGCAAAAAAACAGGTAGGCTATGAAATGTTTGAAATGTTTTTTTTCAAACTTCAGAAAAGTTCTATTCTAGTACCATAATGAGATAGCTAAGAAATAAACATACCATGATCTACTTAGAATTCAATGTTGTAGGCTATCAAAATATAAATTTAGAAAATTCCAGAATGGCGGGATTCCTTTCATCCCCTAGATTCTATAAAACAAACTTTTCGAGGAGACGGAAGGATTTGGGATAGGGCCCCGGGGCCTAGACCCGAACCCCGAGTGAGCCGAAAACTAGCAAATAATGACCTAGTCTAGGCTATAGGTTATAGGCTAATGAGAAATCTGGAAATGGGCCGTAGTTGTATAAGTTTTATTGGGTTAATTCAAGGCTGTAGCCTACTCAGTGAGAAATAGTGAGCAAACAAAAAAGATCAAGGGAAAGATTTTAGAATTTAAACTAATTATAAAGACGATAAATGACACGAAAATCACAGCTGTATTATAGCTCAATTTCAAATACTTTGGCTACTTACCCCCAAACTTATGGTCAATTTATCGGAAGGTACAGCTTTTAATGGTAAACTCCAATATTTCGAAGTTTCAAAGCACAAAAAAGTTATGCAAAAAAAACTAGCACGTTTTAAGCCTCTCGAAATCCAAGTTTCGTCTTAGACACTATATTTTTTGTTTATTGTTTCCATTTCCTCGTAAGAAAGAGCATTCTGCCGGTTTATGCTTTTTCTTATTGATAGTCTCTAAAAAAGAGACAAAATTGTGAACTCTGTATCTTCTGAATTATTGGTTTTTTTTTAACATCGATGATATTGGCTCTTGGTGCCCAAAATTGGATTCTCTTCAATGTAGCTCTAATTCTAATGTCCGATATGAATCGGGGCATTACTTTTGGATAGGATTGAACTGGCACGAACAAACCAAATCTGACTACTTGTTATTTTTTTTCTTCTTTACAGACGGGAAGAATGGCTCAGAGCTGTGAAACGTGAGGATTTGAAAATCTGAAAGTGGCAAAAACACTCTTCATATCCACGAGGCATTTCAAGGAAGAGCATTTTATGGCAGCAGATATTACTAAGTTAAAAAAAAAAGTCTGCTTGAAGCCAAGCGCCATCCCGTTTATTTTAGTCGGTGACGGTCAAAGTAAGACTTTATGGCTGTTCAGTAGCTATCAGTGGTGTAGTTCGGTGAGAAAGTCGGGGAAACGCAATCCATGAGGAAAGTAATCCATTTGTTTTCCTACGAAAAAAGGGCTCTCGGTTTCATCTGCTTAATTTTTAACCTTTGAGGCATCAGCTATTACGAGATGGTAGCTTTGGGAGGGTGAAAAAGTGCAGCCCTCCCTCCTCTTTTTTAAGGACTGTAAGCCATTGTAAGTTATTTCCTCTTTCTCCCTACTTTATGAAAAAGATATAATTAACACTTAGAAACAAAAAAAATCTATTTTGAATATAACCGCTCATGATTTTGCCATTATTTTTTTTCTGTGATTTAATGGAGGGAAAGTCCCTGGATTCTATATGCATCGAAGGAGTAATTAAAGCTTCGTTGGAAAGAAAGTAAGTTAATGGTTATAGTTTTTTTTGGCTTTTGCTGTTTTGATTGGGGAATAAGCTTGTCCACATAAGCTATAGTTTTGAACATTATTGAGATTTTTGCCTATATTGTATATTCATTTTGAAAGGAATAGTAAGCAAATTCGCGCGCATCTTTGCTACGCACTATGAAAAGAACTGCTTTCGACCTTCCCCTCGTTCTGTTTCTCCGTCACTGGAGTACGATAATTAGCAATGACCAATTGCAATTTTTTAATCAGGACGCTGGCTGAGCCTTAACCTTGAATGCAAACTTGTCAATACTCTGGATGATATTCCAATATTTCATTTTTATTTTCAAGGTGATGCTGTATTTGAATTGGAAGACTGGGTGAGCATGACCAATGATCTAATAAAGCTCTTGCCAATCTTGACCCCCCAAGTGTTATCTCGTGTTCGGTTCTTGACATCTGAACTTGCAGCTGCCATCGGTTCTGACAACGAAAATGGTAAGATTAAGGCCCGTAAATTGTTGTTACATTTGTACCCCTCCCCCCTAATTTACCCCCTGGTTTCATAGAGTATTCCTTTTTGTCTTGTTCATGTACCCAAATGTGTTGCCTTTCCCAATTTGCTTACAGAAATACCCTAGTGTTAGGTGTTTTCTCTGACTATTCACTCACTAATTTAGAACTAAGTCCCTTCTATCAGTCTTAGTTTTTAGATTTTATTTTTTAGCCGCATTAGTATTGCAGCGATCCTACAATATACATCCATCTCTTTCATATATATACATATATATACATATATATATATATATATATATATATATATATATATATATATATATATATATATATATAATATATATATATATATATATATATATATATATATAATATATATATATATATATATATATATATATATATATATATATATATATATATATATATATATATAATATATATATATATATATATATATATATATATATATATATATATATATATATATATATATATATATATATATATATATATATATATATATATATATATATATATATATATATATATATATATAAACGTAAATATCTTTGCTTATCCTGCATTTGTTCTATATTATAATAAGTAGTTCTGCGTTCTCTGCGCTTGATAGGAGGATAGGATATGAGATAGGAAATAGTGCAGAAAGTGAGACAGGTATAGAATATAACGTCTTTGAGGCACTGTGATTTTTTCTGATATTTTGTGAGTCAGTAATGCTTTGTTAATTAATATTGCCTATGGCTTTGTTAGTTTTCGTGTTAAAAGTTTCGATAGGGGACTTGAAATGGAAAGTAAAGAGGATATTTCGATAAGTGTTTGCACATTTCTCTTTGCTCAACCCAGTTTTCTTTTCTTTTTTAGGTAGATCAGCTCCCGAATCCCAAGCCTCGTCCCCAGCTGAGATAGGTACGCCAAAAACTCGTCGCAAAATAAACGGTCCAACATTAAGCACACCCAGAAATGCAAGAAATGCAAAAATTGATATGACCTACCATGCAATATTTTCATCTCCAATATTAACCAATACAAATCAGTCAACCAACGGGAGGAAATATACCCCACGAAAGCTGGCATTAAGTCGGACAATAAAGCGCCAAGAGAAGAAAATAAAACGATCTAAAAGGTCTTTTATCACGCTCAAAAGTAAAATATAAAATGTGAAGACAGGTTTTGAATCCGAAAAAGAAGCGTTACATTTTGTTGAGAGTCACCTATCCGGAATCGCGCTTTCTATATTTAAGTGCCAAATTAGAAGATCCATGATAAAAAGACGATTTACTGAGGAAGAAAAAACAACGGGCTTGGTGTTTTTTTTTCCTATCTCCGAACGGTTACAAAAAGTTGCTTCGTGAGAAAATTTTCTACCTTTCATCGGTGCGTACTCTACAGAGGTGCCTTTCGAGTGTTGAAGTGGTAGAAGGTTTTAATGAAAGTGTGTTTGATATGCTGAAGCTAAGAACTGAAGGAATGGATGAAACAGAAAGATTTTGCACCATCGCCGTAAACAATATGTCTCTAAAACCTAGACTGCAGTATGATCGTAGCCGTGATAGGGTAGAAGGACTTGGTCCGTTAGGACCCTTCAAATACGCTACAGTGGTCATGTTGCAGGGACTAAAAAAGCACTGGAAACAACCACTTGCGTATTTTTATAGTGTTTCAGGCCTCAAAGGTGAGAAACTAAGAAATGCTATTTTTGAGGCAGTAGATAGGTGTCAACAGGTAGGAATTACTGTAAAGGCAATAATTTCAGACCAGGGTTGAAACTACCGAGGATTAAAAAAGGATCTCGGCGTCACGAAAAAAAATCCTTTTTTTCTTAGAAATGGTGAAAAAGTGTTTTTCATTTACGATCCCCCTCACTTGTTGAAAAGTGTCCGAAACAATCTCTTAAAGTATGATATCATTTTAAGTAAGCAGTGGCAGGCGTCTTGGAGGGACATTCAAAAGCGCCGAAACTTCAAAAGCGTAATATATGTCCAACAAATCTCGACAAAATGAGGGTTAAAGTCGCTACTCATGTTTTCAGCCACTCAGTGTATGCTGGGATCAATTTTTACGTGAGTAAAGGTTTGTTACATCCGAAGGCCGCAGGAACAGCAAAGGTTGTAAATTTCTTTGATAAGCTGTTCGACTGCGTTAATTCTCTTGGATTTTTAGAAAAAAAATGTATAGACGCCCAATTTGTAGGGAAAGCGCATCATTCCAGTTTTTGAAGTCGGCCAGTTCATTTTTAGGCGATTGAAAATTTGTTAATAGTGTTGGGAAAGATCTAATGGGGGGGTTTTATGTAAGATGATTCTAGTTGGATTTTTCCAAGAAACCTTCTGATAAGGGGAGTTTTAATAAAAATTATTTGTTCTTATATCAACTATTTAATTTAATGGGGAAATTTAGTTAAACTCTTAGCTGACGGTTCGCGAGTGGCTTACCTGAGTGGAGGCGGAACTTCTAGAGTGGGGAGCTTAAACTAGTAGTACAAATAGGGAGCTTATATTAACGGCCATACTGAATCGAAATCAGACTGAAAAGTTTCAGTTTCCCTTAGGAGCGAGTGGAGCCACAAGGACTAACAAGCTTGAGAAAAATTAACATAGAGAGAATAAAATAAGAAAGTAATGTGTTTATTATTACTCACATAGTTGTCACAGAGCTTCGGTTATATCAATACACTTGCAGTAAAAGGCACTTATACGAAATTGTCATCTAGGGCAATACGACACAAAAGTTAATTCACATACAATCAGTTTCCTCAAAAGTCTATCAGAAATTCATAGCAGTCTCGCGTAAGATTGAAAAAGACTGCTGTAAGACTGAAAATAGACTCGCATAAGACTGAAAATAGACTGCTGTAAGACTGAAAAAAGACTGCCCAAAATTACTAAGTCCTAACTATCTACTCTTTCCAATTTCGCCAGAGGTTACATTCGGGCGTTACTCACAAGTATATTTTACAGTCCCTATTGGATCCATCATTTGTCCTACATTACTATTGGATGGGTATTCACCAATGGGCTACTTGGGTTTAATTAAACTTTATGACTTTTAAGATATCACTTTGGAATTTTTCTAACCACGCAACGTTCTACATTGTAACTTTAATTACAATTTATAACTTTTTATAATAACACTTTGGAATTTTTTCAGAACGAACAAAGTTTTACACTGTAACATTTTCCCAGAAGGTTGTCTCTTGAATTTCAGAAGACTTATAATTTATTTCTGTGAAAATTGGAAAATATCCGTCAAATAAAGGATAAGAATTATAGAAATTATATAAGAGACTTCTTATAATAGAGCCATACAATAGCTTAAAATAGTAATAATTTGTAATTTCTGTCTCCAACAAAGGAGATGAATTCAGAATATTCGAAAGGTTCGAAATTTTCATAAGTCGTAATTTGTTTAAAAATAGAGAACGGGTACAGATTTTTTTTCCTTTCGTCGTAGAATGTTTTTGTCTTTGATTTTTCAACTCTTCCATTGATACTAGACCTTTTGGCACCTTTAAATACTCTTTCGAGTGTTCAATTATAATTTGAAAAAAATTGTGAATAAAGTTTGAAAAGGCCCAAATAAGAAAATAGCATTCAGCTATTCGTAGAGGTCAATTAATATATCTTCTTTTTATTAAAGATGTGCTCAATTTTAAACTCAAAGTAATCAAAGAGTCAATTTATCTGTGCTTAGCAACACAAGAGCAGGGGTTTGATTTCGGACGCCGCGAAATGACAAAAAAAAACCGTAAATTAAAAATATCTGCATGAGCTCATAAGGATTCTGGCTGAGAACTTTGCATAAGTTCTACTACATTAGGAAGACGAAACTAAATATTTAACTTTTATTTACTTTTAGAATAGGTTTAGTTCAACCATTGGCCTAGATGAAGTGAGGCAAATGCGAGTTTCCTTACAAGAAGAAAAGGAAAGATGTAACAGCATATTGGACATCAACGTATAACATTTTTACACTCTTTATATATATAATAGGATTTTTTCAGTAGGACTGATATTCAGAAAATTAAGAAATTTATATACAGGTTATAGAGACCAAAAGTGTCTGAGATTCAATTTAGAAATAGTATAAGGAGAAATTGAGTTACACTAGATCTTAGTAAATTTGTGTTTCCTTTTGTTTATTCCTTTTAAAACAAACATTATACTAAGATTTTAAGTGGGGGAGATTGTAAGGAGGCCTTATTTTGTGTAAATTTCGTAACTCAATTTTATTAAAGCTTGGAATTCCCTTTAGCTTCATAGATCAGAAATATAACGACAATTTCAAATTAGCTTGAATTTGAAATAACTTCTCTTTGAGTAACTAGCCATAAATCTTTTAGTGACACTCTTTGTCCAAGAATCAAACGAACTTTGAACCCGTGATATGTAAAGCCCTAATTTAGACCAATTTTGCAAGTCCTTGAAAGACTGGAAAGAAACTACTTTTAACAAAAGGTGGTTGATTGGCTAGGAGGGAAAGAAGGTCGCTAAACGGATCAAGTAGCAAAAAGAATATAACTTATGGAGGAGAGACAAATCGGGGTAGTTTTGCCTCGGAAACACGTTAGTATTTTTTTGGAAATCGAACAAAGAGTAAGTGTTTACTTTGTAATAGCGGTAAGCTACCACTGTCTGTCTGAAATTCTCCTTGGGGATAAAAGTTTGAAGATAAAGGTTAAAATAAGAAGATAAACCTCAAAAAGGCTTTCTGTCACTTGGAGATAATTTTAATACGTATATAAGAGAAATTGATGATTTTGGGACTTATAGTTTCATTCGTATTTTCACCTAAACAAGGCTTGAACCATTTGGACAAAACAGCATTTTTTTAAGGTTAGAATAAGCCAAAGTAAATTTCTTCCCAGAAATTTAAGCTTTGAATAACTGAGAGTTTAAGGAGGAAAGAAAACCTCAACCAAGAAAAGAAAGCTAGGAGTAGCCATTTGGGCTTCCCCTTTCAGCCTAGAGTCCCTTGAGACTTAGCTTGACTTTATAAAGACCTTATATTCGAAAATTGGAATTATTGGACAATAACATTACTTAAGCCCCCCCCCCCCTTGTGTAATCTTCAGGCGTTTATACGAAGAGGAACACCGTTCCCCTTTTAATCACTTTTTCATTTTGTTAACCCGTACTGCATGTTTATACAAAAGTAACCTAAATGTTTATACAGGCAGGTCAGGGGAAGAGGGGAACAATATTATCAGTGTAAGAATTTCCAAACCTTTATGTCCAGATATTTTCAATTAAGCTTTCCCTGCTAAAGTTAAAACTTAATAAAGGTCCAAACAATACACAGCCCTTTTTCAAGAAATAATAGAGAATCTCTTGATTTAGGTTCATGAAAATTGGAATTAAAAGCAAGTACGGTTATTCTTAGCTTAGCTCAAAAATAGCTTGAACTAAAGGATTTTTTATAGCCCAGAACTCAAGCCTTGACTAGCTGTTCAAGTGTAACCCTTTTAAGTTGAACATTCGTTAGCTTAGGATTAACTTAATCTTTTTCTTTTCGGTATACATCGGTGGATTTGAACAAGTAGATCATTTGACCTTAGAAGAGGTTTGGAAATAGCCAACATAGATAGAATTAGAATATTTTTCATTTTATCTTATTTTATAAATAAAATCAGTTGTCACTGAATTCTGAGTACCGATTCTTATCCAACGCCTCAGTTTCTATGACGCTACCAAATTTATTAGCCCTGTTAAGTAGGGGCAACCTTACAACAATATGCTTGCATGTAGCTTCTTTTAATTTAGTTCAAATTTCCCCTTAATACTCTAAATGAAGTAGTGTGGTAGTAGTAGTTTTTGTGGTAGATGTAGTAGTACTGGTGGCATGCAAATATTACCTTTTTGATCATTTCCATTGTTATTTCCTGAATTTTCCCAATTAATATACTCAGCTATTCCCGTGTTGCACCCTTTTGACAATTCGTGTACACTTAAAGTGTTTTGATTTGGTTCAACACTCCCCTCAACATTCTCTGAAAGTTTCTCCTTAATACCCTTCGTTATCTTGGAAAGTAAAGTTTAAAAATGCATGCCTTTCTCAATAACAATTCTTTTTTTATTAGTTAACATCTGTATTTGATATTTTTTTTCTTTTTTCTTTTTGTATTCCACTCGTTTTTGCCCTGAATAAGTAAGAAATTAGATTATTTCTATTGTATTTTTTTTCCAATCTTATTCTACCCTCTTTTGGAGCATCCATCCTCTCTTTTACCAAATTTACTCAAAATAACTTAGATCTTAAATATTGACAGTATTCAGTATTCTAGCTTCTACTAGGGAATCAAATAATATGTGTTAACATTTTTTCTTCTTTTCCTAAAAATGGCAATAAGTAGCAGCTTCTTTAAACACACAAAAAAAAGATGTTGGTATTATTATGAGACCCCCAGTCGTTCTCGATATATTGCTTAGTTGTCTTACTTGGCAACCATAAACGCAGTACCTTTTGATTTATTTTAAAGCAAAATCAATGAACTTAGTCCTATATGTAGTTGCAATAGAATTAGTAGTGGTAGTAGTAGTAATGGTAAATGTAGCAGTAACAGTAGTATTAGCAGTAGTTTGCATACATTGCCTTTTGGTGAGTTGATCTTCCCGTTTGTTTATTCTCTGAAAGTTCCAACTTTATAACCAAATCAATTCTTAAGATAAGTTATTTTGACAATATGCTTGCATGTAGCTTCTTTTAATTTAGTTCAAATTTCCCCTTAATACTCTAAATGAAGTAGAGTGGTAGCAGTAGTTGTGGTAGATGTAGTAGTAATGGTAGCATGCAAATATTACCTTTTTGATCATATCCATTATTATTTCCTGAATTTTCTCAATTAATATACTCAGTTATTCCTGTGTTGCACCCTTTTGACAATTCGTGTACACTTAAAGTGGTTTGATTTGGTTCAACACTCCCCTCAACATTCTCTGAAAGTTTCTCCTTAATACCTTTCGTTATCTTGGAAAGTAAAGTTCAAAAATGCATGCCTTTCTCAATAACATATACTAGTTGTAAACAAAGAACGAATTGCCTAACTTACAGCCCTTGTCCTGAGGACTGTGTGGAGGTTGACATCCCCAAAGACATAATTACTCGACTTTTCAGAAAACTTCCAAATTTGAATCAAATGAGCTCCATCCGATCCAAAGTTTATACGGCTACCCATTCCGTAAAAACCTTATATGCCCCGGGCATAACTTACAATCCTAGCCAATTCGCTCTGGGGGATTGTGTATATGATTTTTGGACTATTGGTAACAAAGTCGCTATCTCACAATTTCAATGGAACGTGTTTTGGGAAAAAGAGGTTGTCATGGAGGAAGGGTAGCTGTTCTCCATCATGTTTGACTCTTAAAAAGGAACACGGATTATACATTTCAAACCAAATGAGCCTCTTCTAAAGTTCACACGACTATCCCTTCCATAAAAACTTTATATGTCCCTGAGGCATTACTTACAACCCTTGAGGCACCCTGTGGTACTGGGTTATGTCCTGAGGCGTAACCCAGAATCTCCCAGACTCTGGAGGATTCTGTCAACCTCAAAAGCCTTAATATACGGTCTTTGGTCTATTTTTGAACAAATGGCTATCTCAAATTTGTATCGGATGGTTTTATGGAGAATACAACGTAGGGGGGGGGGTACCCTTGATCAATTTGACTGTTAAAAAGGGAACCAGAACATTTGATTTTCAATCCAATAAGCCCCCTCTGGAGTTAATATACGACCACCCTTTCCATGGAAACTTTAAATGCCCTCGGAGCATAGCTTACAGCCCTTGCGCTGAGGGCTTTGGGGGATCCTCATCCTCAAAGATTTAATTTCCAAACCTTTCAACTATACTGAACAAAATCTTTCATCTCAAAAGTTTCATTAGATGTGTTTTGGAAATTGATGGGCGTGGGGGAGGGGGTATTTCCACTCAAAATACATATCATTTTCAACAAAAACAAAATCAAGCTCAAGCCTTTTAGAAGGCTTGAGAAAAGTAGCAGCACTTTTATTTTTAAATTTCGATTAGCCTTTTGATATTATTTTTGTTGAGCTGTTGCTATCACAAAAGAAAAACTTTTTGAAAAGAAACAACTTATTTAGACACTGCCTCTTTTTACCCATAAAACATTTTGGGTACCCCTTTTCAGTTACCGGTGCTAAGTAAACTGTAGCTAAAATATAAATGATATTGCGAGTCACAAAGTTACGAGGCTCTTTTTTGGGGGTATTTATTGATAGTAAATTATAGTAGTTTTACGGTTGAATAATTATTTAACGTTATTTCTGCTCTCTTTGGTTTAATGTTGCTCTTTGCATTTCTTTGAAAAACTTATTCTGTGGAAAAAGCTTCTTCAAATTAATCACACTAAGAAAAACACCAGCAGATACCTAATGCTAGATGGTGTTTGTGATTATTTTTTCTTCAACCCTTTGCCTCAATTTAGCTTAAAGCTACTGGAGTGAAGAAACATATTCAGTATTCATCGGTCATTCAGAGCGATAACATCTATTAGGTTAAAACAGTTAATACACAATTCAGTGCGCAAGGACGGGAAGAAGTTAGCCACGCCCCCCAGTATAGCAGCGTCTCCGGATAAAAAATTCATTTCTTTGACAACTGAAGAAGAGAGCGCTACAAAGCTGTGTCCCGGGCTAAAGCGGGACGCAACGAATAAACTCTACTGCCGGAGAATATTGCTGGCAGAGAATAAGGTAGGCAATCTTAATTATCTTGAATACGCAAACAGAAATGGAGGGGAATCAGATTCAGCCACCTCAACTTCCGGATGCGTCAGATCCCGACGCTATTTCTCAGTTTATGCGTGAAATAAATTTCAAACTGGATTTGATCCCACAGCTCTCAAACAGCTTATCCGGTATAGAGGCAAAAATGAATAGTTTTAGTAAACAGCTAGATACAACAAAATCAGAAATTTCAAACGATCTAGCGGCAATGAGGAACAAACTCAGGGAGTCTACACTGAAAATTGACTCATTGGAGGCAGAAATAAAGCGTTATAACCTCGTGTTTTACAATTTCCCTGTGACTGGTCCATCCCAGTCGAGTTTGAAGGATGAGCTTTGCGAGTTTCTTAGCTGGTGCCTCCCGAACCTACAGCTTTCTCGGAGGGACATAAAGGATGCTTTCCGCCTGAGATCAGGCCCTGTAATAGTTAAGTGGCACGACCTGGAAATACGAAATGCGGTTCTCAGGAAAAGTTTTGTATTGAAACAGAACGGCGTAGGGGTTGCTCCGGACTACACTACGTATCAACGCGAGGCTAGAAAAAATTTAAAGCCAGTGCTGTCCCAAGCCCTAGTAAAAGGCCAAAATGCGCGGCTCAAAGGCGATAGGCTGATCATTGAAGGTAAAACGTACACATACGACCGTGAATGTCAAAAAATAAAAGAAATGACGGTAAGCCACCCAATTAGGACCCCTAATGCAGCACAGAGTAACTCAGAGGTCAGAGGTATAAATCCCGCTAATGTGAATGAAAATAACCAGAGTTCAGTCCAGAATTGCCCTTCAGATCAGTCGGACTGTTCTGGTAATGAAAGCGACACGAACACGATATTTGAAAGAAACAGCAACTTGCCGAAAACAATAGGAACAGGGAAAGGTCGTAAAAGTAGCGAGATTAGCCCCGTTGATAATACTTACAGTCGCACCGCTAGAAATGTACGGCAAAGAAATGAGGAGCCATTGACAAGCCGGGTTACTGAAGGGAATCGGCCACCAATTTACAGACAAAACACACGCCCGTTCAGGCAGCTACAAAAAAGCCAGCCTTGGCAGTACAGGGGTATTAATAGGCCTAGGGGCGACGATTATTACCGGTTAGCTTTCCCCCCGAGTGATTACAGAGCCCAATAGCATCGACAAGGCCATACACAAACCCTGAAGTTTGTATCTTGGAATGTACAGGGTATAAAAAATAAGTTAAGTTCTGTGGAAAGTGATTTGTCAAATTTTGACTTTGTAGCATTAATAGAAACCTGGCATTGCCCTAGTGAAACTCCAAAAGTAAGAGGTTTTAATTTGGAAAGTGTATCGCGAGAGTTAGCTTCTAACAATCGTTATTTTGGAGGCATTGTAGTGTTGATAAAAGATGAGTCTTTCAAAAGTTATACAAAGCTGAAAAGTAAATCAGAAAATGTTATTTGGATTAGATTAGAATGTTGGGATGGACTGTATATTGTAATAGGATCGATTTATATTCCGCCTCAAAATAGCTCGTACCGAAATGAAGATACGTGGAATTTGTTGGTAAAAGAATTAGATGAAAAAAGAGCTAATTTTGAAAATGATAGATTGATATTAATGGGTGATTTTAATGCTTATACTAGTGATGAAGTTGAATTAAAAGATGTGTTAATTCCAGGTATTCCGTCAGCAGTCCCAGCCGTCTACAGAATTCCCAGAGCTAGCAGGGATGAAAAAAAGAAGAATAAATCAATGGGGTAGAAGGTTGCTGACACTATGCACAGAATCGGGTTTGATGATTGGAAATGGAAGATTTGGAAAGGATAAAAATCGGGGTGAGTTTACCTGCGTATCTGGGGCTAAAGCAAGTTTAATTGATTATGTTTTGGTGGATATTCGCTGGGATCCGAATTACCTTAATGTGGATGTGCTTAAGCTAGTAGGATCGGACCATCTACCGGTAATTTTAGAAATTAGATCAAGGAGTGCTCCCCAAATGAGGGATATTTCAAGTGAAAGTCGTTTTTATAATAAAAATGTTAGACATCAGATACCTAGGGAATGGTCTACAGAGGAAAATGTTAAATTAAGTGAAGCGTTTTCAGAGGATGATGTAGCTATAAGGTTAAGTGATTTAGAGAAGATAAATAACCATGATAGATTGATAGAAGAGTTCACGGTGATTTTACATGAAATAGCAGGCCCAGTGCTAAGAAATAAGGGAGGTTGTAAGGACATAGAATTTTTTGATGAGGAATGTAGAATAAAAAAATTAGAATTGATTAATGAAATGGAGGTTTTGAGGGAAGAGGAAATAGAGGAAAATAGGCTTCAACTAGTAACAAGGTTTAAAAATGTTCGCCGGGAGTATAAACGCCTTTTAAAACAGAAGAAGAGACTGGCTATTCAAAAAGGTAAGGAGGAGCTGATCCAGTTTTATGAAAAGAGTGATACGCGGTCTTTCTGGAGAAAGATAAAAAAAGGGGCCTCCATAGCTCAGCCAAAAGTACCTGACCCGAAAACATGGCCTACATACTACAAGGACGCGGTTCATGAAGACTACTCGTTTGACTGCTGGTTCAGCGACGAATTATCGAATACAGAGAATGAGACCAGTTTCCCACTGAAAGAACACGATTATGATCTAATAAAACCCGCATCGGAAGAAGAAATCGAAGAATGCATAAGCGCCATGGAAGGAGGATCAGCACCTGGTAGCGATGGAGTCCCAACAATGATCTTGAAACAATTCCAACTTTTATTTATGCCCATCTTCTTGGCTATCTTCAACTCAGTTCTGGCTTCCGGAGAATGGCCATCGCCGTGGAAAACATCCTTGATTTTGCCGCTATTCAAAAAGGGAGACCCAACGGATCACAGTAATTATCGACCGATATCTTTAGTACCTAGTCTTAGCAAAATATTAGAAAGAATACTAGATGCTAGATTAGCTCATTGGTTAGAAAAATATAGGATTTTGAAGGAGGAGCAGGCAGGATTTCGGGATGGATATAATGCTATTGATAGGGTCTTAGTCCTACAGGCGCTTGTAGAGAAATATGCAAAAGGGAAGAATAGGTTGTACGTTGCATTTTTGGATCTAGAAAAGGCCTTCGACAGTATTGATAGGATTTTCCTGTGCTTAGAACTGTTAAAGGTAGGCTTACCAAGACTTTTCGTTAGGATACTAGCTGATATGTATAGAAACACATTTGGTATAGTTAAAGTTTTAGGGAAGGGATTATCGTCACCGTTTGAAATTAGAAAAGGAGTAAAACAGGGTAGTAGTATTTCGCCTAGGTTGTTCACGTTGTATATAAATGATATTGTTGACCATTTTAAAAAGGTATGGGCCCCTACAGTGTCACTAGGGAACCTGACGTTATCTCTGTTGCTTTTTGCTGATGATGCGGTGTTGATAGGCAAGTCACCAGTGGAGCTCCAAATCTTACTGAGTATATTAGAAGAATATTTAGATAGAAAGAAACTAGTGTTGAATATTAAAAAGACCGAGATTGTGGTTTTTAGAGGAATTCGTGTGAATAATGATGATCAAAAAGTAGAATTTTATTATAAAGGTGAAAAATTAAAAGAGAGCGAAAATTTTAAATATTAGGGAGTAACACTTTCAGCAAAAGGAGGATGGAAAGAGCATGTAAAACAGATGATTAAGAGAGGGAAAGCAGTTTCAGCTGCCATTTTACGTAATTCAAGGCTTTCAAGTATAAAAGATCTAAAAATGCATAAATATGTTTTTAATTCTAAAGTTTTGCCTACTATCCATTACGGAGCTGAACTTTGGGGGCATGACCCGGCACCACAATTGGAATCAATTCAGCTGCAACACTTTAAGAGATTAATTGGTCTTCACGTAACGACCCACAATCAGGCTATAAAAGGTGACCTAGGTATATTTTCGCTGAGAATGAGTAGATTAGCACAGATGATCCGGTACTGGCTAAAGGTTCTAAGTCTGTCAGAAGATAGGTTAGCAAAAGCAGCTTATGTGGAGATGCTACGGTCGAAACGTAAAAGATCGTGGCCGTATCAAATAAAAAATGTTTTAGATGGATTAGGATTATCATATATTTGGAATGAGGGGCTAGGTCCCTCAGATCAGGGTGAGTCGTTTTTGGCTATGATTGTAGAAAGAATAAAAGACCAGGAAGTCCAAATGTGGACCAAGGCAGTTAAAACATCTGAAACATTGAAGTTTTATTCCCATGTAAAAGAGATATTTGGATTCGAATATTATTTTAAACTAGGATTACCGGGGGAGACATTGAGGACTTGGTTTCGGATCTGAGCGAATTGCCTGCCACTAAAAAATAGAAAAAAAGTATTTGAAAGAAATAGGGTGGCCCCAGATGCAAATGCGGATTACTCTTGCCCCAGATGTAACCTAGGTATTGAGGATGTCGCCCATATTCTCACCGAGTGCCAGCAACTTTCTCTATTAAGGGAAAAGTATTTTGAGGGTGGTAACTTTGAGTTCCCGGGGATCCTGAAAACGACTGTAAAAAGGTCAATCAGGCAGTTATGTAAATTTGTAAATGAAGCGCTGACATCAATGAATGAAACTTGATATTTATGTTATTTTTCTTGTGGAGTGTGATTAAGAATACTGTTCTGTATGGCCTGTTTTTTGGCTTATAATAAAATTATTATTATTATTATTATTATTATTATTATTATTCAAGGATGGGGTTTGGGTCCTGTCGTCGCTGATTATTGGACTGGGACGGTGGTCAGTGGCGAAACTCTAAGCTCAGCCAGAGTTGATGAGCTCTAAAAGGATACCTTTAGAAATCTGGCGAAGTTAAACAGGAAGGGTGTTCTAAGCCTCTGAATGGCAGTCCCCCAACTCTTCATTGTTCTTCCTGACTAAAGAACCATGAAACTGAGAAAAGCATCGTTGCTTTGTACTCTAGGTGTAGCTACCTTTTGTTTTTTAAGAAGCAGCCAAAGTGTCAACTTCGTCAGATCTTGATTAGCAAGGGCCCACTTTGCATGCCATGGTGCTTCTCGGTACAATGGACGTCCGCCCCTAACAAGTAGACCTCTTGGCTGGTAAAACACTGCTTTGTTGGCTTGTTCAGCCTGGTTGTCTAACTTCGCTTACTGAGTCAGGCCATCGAACATCAACTGTTCACATTTTTAATACCGATTGGTAGAGGAGAAGCAAAGCTTTAGGTGTGTCTTTAACATAAAAGCTTTCCTTGTAATTATTATTCAACGTGTTTTTTTACTAACATAAAGTTTAAAAAAAGGGCAAATTTATTAAAACCGCAAAACGTAAAGAAAAATGTTTACTATAAATTAGTGTCTTCCTATTCACCTTAAACGTTAATTAATCAAGATTTCAGTAGTTCATGTATGCATATTTTTCATTAAAAATCCAAAACTGTCGCATATGAGATCATAATCAGGGCTGAAAACTGTGGGATACAGGTAAACCTTAGTTCATCAGTTATATGCGGCCTGGGATTGCATGTTTGACTTCTCTTATAATCAAGGAAATTTATAATTAATTACTAAATAGCTTCCAGTAGAGTGTAAGCTGTGTAAACATTCAACCTCTTATTATCTGAGTCATTGAGTGAAGAGGCTACCCTTTTTACTCTCTGAAAGCTCCGTTCAGGCTTGAAGGATGTAATGAAGAGAGGCTAGTTGCTCTCCCTCATGTTTGTCTCTTAAAGAGGAACTACAACTATACATTTCAAACCAAATGAGCCTCTTCCAAAGTTCACTCGAACACCCCTTCCTTAAAAGTCTTATATGTCCCTGAAGCATAACTTACAACCCTTGAGACATAACCCAGGCCCTCAGGCATAGCCTAGAATCCCCCAGACTCTGGGGATTCTGTCCACCTCAAAGGCCTTATTATATGGTCTTTGGACTATTTTTGAACAAAAGGCTATCTAGGGGGGGGGGGTGGGTGCCCCCGATCACTTTGACTCTTAAGAAAGGAACTATAACATTTGATTTCCGACCCAAAGATCCCGCTCTGGAGTTTATACGACCACCATTTCCATAAAAACCTCATGTGCCCTCGGGGCAATACTTACATCCCTTGCGATGAGGGTTTTGGGGGGGGGGGGGTTGTCTTCATCCTCAGAAATGTAATTTCTAGAGCTTTCAACTACTCTGAACAAAATGGCTATCTCAAAATTTCGATTAGATGTGTTTTGGGAACCCTTGAGGCATAATCCAAGCCCTGAGGTACTGGATTATGCCTTGAGGCATAACCCAGAATCCCCCCGACGCAGGGACATTTTGCCCAACTCAAAAGCCTTATTATATGGTCTTTGGACTATTTTGAACATATGGCTATCTCAAATTTTTTGTCGGATGCATTTATGGAAAATACAAAGTAGAGGGGGGAGAAGGCGGGTGCCCCCGATCACTTTTACTCTTAAAAGGGATCTAGAACATCTTATTTCTGATCCAATGAGCCTCCTCCGGAGTGTTATACGACCAACCTCTCCGTAAAACTTTATATGCCCTTGGGGCATAACTTACAGCCCTTATGCTGAGGGCTTGGGAGGGGGGGGGGGTATTCATCCTCGAAGATGTAATTTCCAGACATTTTAACTACGCTTAAAAAAAATTATATCTCAAAACTGAACAAAATGGCTATCTAAAAATTTTGATTAGATTTGTTTTGGGAATTGATGGGCTGGGGAAGGGGGCATAATGCCCTCTAATCACTTTTGACTATTAAAAAATGCCCTTTCAACTTCTAATGGTATGAACCTTTTTTCAACTTTCTTCAACAACAAATGGTCATCACAAAATTCCTATCAGATGCATTTAAGGAAAATACGATGTGTAGGGGGAGGGGCATCTGCCCTCCGATTACTTTGAATCTTAAAATGGGTAATAGAACTTTTGATTACCGATCCAATGAACTCTCTACGAAGTTTATATTATCACCGTTTCTACAAAAACTTTATATGCCCCCAGGGCATAACTTACAACCCTTTTCCTGAGGGTTGTGGGGGGGGGGGGTTTGTCATTCTCAAAGACATAATTTCCGGACCTTTTAACTACATTGAACGAAATGGCTGTCAAAAAATTTTGATTGGATGTGTTTGGGAAAATGGTGGGCGTGGGAGGGGGGCTGGTTGCCCTCTAATCACTTTTGACTATTAAAAGAGGCACTAGCCCATTCAATTTCCAATCCAATAAACATTTTTAGAGGTTTCTAGGACAATAAATTACCATCTCTAAATTTTTATCAGATGCATTTCTGGAAAATACAAGTAGAAATGGGGGTCCGACTCCGAACATGACCACGTGGTTTATGGTTTTCTCACTGAGAATGAAAACACAGGAATTTTCTCACTTGGAAAAACATGAATTTTGTCACATTTATGGATGGTTTTATGGACTTTGTCAGTGAGAATGAAAAAACAGGAATTTTCTCACTTGGAAAAACATGAATTTTGTCACATTTATGTCTGTTTTCATGGATGGTTATGTGTGTTGATTATTTGATGGTTTTATGGATTTTGTCAGTGAGAATGGAAAAACAGGAACTTTGTCACTTCCTTCTTGTTGTTGTTCAAGCCAGATGTTAGGAGTTTCCCGGAATTTGGAACACCTGTGCTGTCGACCTCAATTCACCTATCGTGAATCAATAATTCCCCTTAGAAACAACAAATTAATTTCCCCTTTCTTGACAGGTCAATCAATCAATGACATCATCTGTCAGACTTTAAAATTTTCGCATAGAAACGATTCTCCAGGAATAGATCCAAGTCATTAATGTCTTTGCCTCGGAAACAACTCTTTTGATCGAACTCCAAAGGATATTAATAGCCAAAGACCATGGAAACAATTCTCCAAGAAACATCTTAGCGATGAATTGTTTTAGCGCGGGAAAGAGTTTCTTTTGTAATTTGAAATGCATTAGCGCAGAGATGCCAAACAAAAGGAACACGCTGAATTACGTTTAGGAATTATTTGGGCGAAACTGTTTTAGACAGGTTATGGAACTATTTCGGCGAAACAGCTAGAGACATTTTAAAAGATGATTTTAGAAGAGAATTTGAGGGTGAAACTCTGTGGTCGTTATAATACACAAGTTTCATTTGAACAGTGTCGTGAGGTCCTCTACCCCAACCCCAAAGGACCCCGATCCCCCTACCCCGATCCAAAGGGTTCCAATCCCCATACCCGGCTCCCAAAGGACCCCCGGTCCTCAAAGGTCCCCCGGGCTCCCAAAGGACCCCCCGGACCCCCAAAGGCCCTCACCCGGTCCCCAAAGGTCCACCGGGCTCCCAAAGGGACCCCCGGACCCCCAAAGGGCCCCCAAGACCCCAAAGGTCCTCCCCCGGTCCTCAAAGGTCCCCCGGGACTCCCAAAGGACCCCCAGGACCCCCAAAGGCCCTCACCCGGTCCCCAAAGGTCCACCAGGCTCCCAAAGGGACCCCCGGACCCCCAAAGGGCCCCCCGGACCCCAAAGGTCCTCCCCCGGTCATCAAGGGTCCCCCAGACCCCCAACGGAGCCACCGGGCCCCCAAAGGGCCCCCTCCCCCCCCTTTTGGCCCCAAAGGGCCCCTCCCTCTTCCTCCATATCCTCCCCCCTCCTCACAGCCCCCGACCTCCCTCCTCCTCCCCTCCCTCCTCCTCCCTCCCCCTCCCCCCCTCCCCTCCCTTCCTCCTCCCCTCCTCCTCCCCCCTCCTCCTCCCCTCCCCCTTCCCTCCCCCATTTTTTATACTTTTTTTGTGCATTGAGACACAGAACGACCCCCTCCCCCCGGCCCCTCCCCCCTCCAAAGGTCTGATTTTTCAAAGTTCATTTTGAATTTCTTTTGTTGAAATGCAAGAGTTGGAATATTTCAGTAGTGTTTGGTTGGGGTTTTAACATGGTATTTTTTTTAACTTTTTACGTATCTTAAAATGACATGAAATATGCTTACGGCTCTACCAATCGTACTCTGTGCTTGTTCATGGACACGACGCGGCTTATCCACTGGTACTCTATGGCCGGTTATCGACACTACCGAGTTTATTGCATGCATTAAATCAGTATTTTTTACGCAGTGGAAGGATCAACACACAATTCATATCTGTAAAAAGTGAAGATGAATTATTCCACGAAAGTATGTGCACATGAAAAAATCATTGTCGTGTTGAACGCTGACAAGGAGAAATACCTGAACTATGAAACGAGTGCAAGTGGAGATCTTATTGGGAATGTATGCATACGTTGTCATGGCAGTGAGGAGTTAAATTCCTTTGGTGTACCCAAGAATTTCCATCATGCAAGTGGTGGATATGCGAGAGTAACATTACCAGAGAAATTAGTAGTCAAAGAGAATGCCAACTTAAAAATAATAGTTGATGAAGAGGGACAACTTCTAGCTAATGGTTCTGGTAGCATGTTAGCCGTTGATAGATCTTATCGCAATCATTCCGGTGTTAGCATTCGAATGAAAGCAAAAGGAAAAAGAAGACATGCATACAGCTGCATCAACATCATAAATCATATCATGTCAATGTGCCAAAACTGCTATCTATGTAAAAATAATGTGACAATAGACAGTGAAATTGCAGGCAGAATAAAAAGGACATTAGCAGACATTATCATCAATGAATATAAAGATGAATTGACGGAAAGTGAAGCGCAAGTGTACTAATAATGTATAATAATGTATTTAACATATTTTTATATCAATATTCTACATGTCCTTATTTCATTAAAAATATCTTATGCATTATTTTGTTAAGTGTTCACTATTTTTAGGGTATGCTAGAACGTCAAACGTTCAGAATATCTATTAAAAAGGTCAGAGATGTAAGAAAAATAATTTTAGAGATAATGATACTACTAGCAGGCTCAATTTTTCATAGAAGATAGAAAAGTTCAAGTTCTCTTCTGAATTTTACCAAAGAATACAATTCAATTCTAATTTCACCAGAGAAAATAAAAAGCTTACTCTTCACTTTTAAGTTCACCAAGACATAAAAAATTTAAAGTTCAGTTCTAAATTTTTCCGTAGAAGATAGGAAAAGTTATACTATGATAGTGATTATTTTCCATGAAGATAAAAAGTTTCACTTTAATTCTAAATTTTCTTAAATTCAATTCCGACCTTTCTCAAAGAGTCAAATTTAAAGTTCTATTCCAAATATTTTCCCAGAACGAGAAAAGTCCCAAGACATAAAAATTTAAAGTTCACTTCTAAATTTTTCCGTAGAAGATAGGAAAAGTTATACTATGATTGTGATTATTTTCTATGAAGATAAAAAATTTCACTTTAATTCTAAATTTTCTTAAATTCAGTTCCGACTTTTCACATAGAGATGAAAAAATTTAAAGTTCTGATCCAAATTTTTCTTAGAAGATAGAAAAGTTCAAGTTCTCTTCTGAATTTTACCAAAGAACACAATTCAATTCTAATTTCACCAAAGAAAATAAAAAGCTTCCACTTCAGCTTTAAGTTCACCAAGACATAAAAAATTTAAAGTTCAGTTCTAAATTTTTCCGTAGAAGATAGGAAAAGTTTTACCATGATTGTGATTATTTTCTATGAACATAAAAAGTTTCACTTTAATTCTAAATTTTCTTAAATTCAGTTCCGGCTTTTCTCAAAGAGATGAAAAAATTTAAAGTTCTGTTCCAAATATTTTCCCGGAAGAAGAAAAGTTCAACTTCGATTCTGAGTTTTCTTAATGAAAATGAAATAAGTTATTGATCAATTCTATTTTCCAAAAATAATATAAAATTTTCCACTACAGTTCAGATTTTTCTCAAAGAGATGAAAAATTTAAAATACTTCAAAATTTTTTATAGAAGATAGAAAAGTTCAAGTTCTCTTCTGAATTTTACCAAAGAACATATTTCAATTCTAATTTCTCCAGAGAAAATAAAAAGCTTCCACATCAGTTTAAGTTCACCAAGACATAAAAAATTTAAAGTTCAGTTCTAAATTTCTCCGTAGAAGATAGGAAAAGTTATACTATGATTGTGATTATTTTCCATGAAGATAAAAAGTTTCACTTTAATTCTAAATTTTCTTAAATTCAATTCCGACCTTTCTCAAAGAGATGAAAAAAATTTAAAGTTCTGTTCCAAATTTTTCATAGAAGATTGGAAAAGTTATACTTTGATCGTGAATATCCAAGTTCTCTTCTGAATTTTACCAAAGAACACAATTCAATTCTAATTTCTCCAGAGAAAATAAAAAGCTTCCACTTCAGTTTTAAGTTCGCCATGACATAAAAAAATTTAAAGTTCAATTCTAAATTTTTCCATAGAAGATAGGAAAAGTTATACTATGATTGTGATTATTTACCATGAAGATAAAAAGTTTCACTTTAATTCTAAATTTTCTTAAATTCAGTTCCGACTTTTCACATAGAGATGAAAAAAATTTAAAGTTCTGTTCCAAATTTTTCATAGAAGATAGAAAAGTTCAAGTTCTCTTCTGAATTTTACCAAAGAACACAATTCAATTCTAATTTCTCCAAAGAAAATAAAAAGCTTCCACATCAGTTTAAGTTCACCAAGACATAAAAAATTTAAAGTTCAGTTCTAAATTTTTCCATAGAAGATAGGAAAAGTTATACTATGATTGTGATTATTTTCCATGAAGATAAAAAGTTTCACTTTAATTCTAAATTTTCTTAAATTCAATTCCGACCTTTCTCAAAGAGATGAAAAAATTTAATCTTCTGAATTTTACCAACAAACACAATTCAATTCTAATTTCACCAAAGAAAATAAAAAGCTTCCACTTCAGTTTTAATTTCACCAAGACATAAAAAATTTAAAGTTCTGTTCTAAATTTTTCCGTAGAAGATAGGAAAAGTTATACCATGATTGTGATTATTTTCTATGAAGATAAAAAGTTTCACTTTAATTCTAAATTTTCTTAAATTCAGTTCCGACTTTTCACATAGAGATGAAAAAATTTAAAGTTCTATTCCAAATTTTTCATAGAAGATTGGAAAAGTTATACTTTGATGGTGAATATTCTTAATGAAAATGAAATAAGTTATTGATCAATTCTATTTTCCAAAAATAACATAAAAATTTTCCACTTCAGTTCAGATTTTTCCCAAAGAGATGAAAAATTTAAAATACTTCCAAATTTTTTATAGAAGATAGAAAAGTTCAAGTTCTCTTCTGAATTTTACCAAAGAGTACAATTCAATTCTAATTTCACCAGAGAAAATAAAAAGCTTACTCTTCACTTTTAAGTTCACCAAGACATAAAAAATTTAAAGTTCAGTTCTAAATTTTTCCGTAGAAGATAGGAAAAGTTATACTATGATAGTGATTATTTTCCATGAAGATAAAAAGTTTCACTTTAATTCTAAATTTTCTTAAATTCAATTCCGACCTTTCTCAAAGAGTCAAATTTAAAGTTCTATTCCAAATATTTTCCCGGAACGAGAAAAGTCCCAAGACATAAAAATTTAAAGTTCACTTCTAAATTTTTCCGTAGAAGATAGGAAAAGTTATACTATGATTGTGATTATTTTCTATGAAGATAAAAAATTTCACTTTAATTCTAAATTTTCTTAAATTCAGTTCCGACTTTTCACATAGAGATGAAAAAATTTAAAGTTCTGATCCAAATTTTTTTTAGAAGATAGAAAAGTTCAAGTTGTCTTCTGAATTTTACCAAAGAACACAATTCAATTCTAATTTCACCAGAGAAAATAAAAAGCTTCCACTTCAGTTTTAAGTTCACCAAGACATAAAAAATTTAAAGTTCAGTTCTAAATTTTTCCGTAGAAGATAGGAATAGTTTTACCATGATTGTGATTATTATCTATGAACATAAAAAGTTTCACTTTAATTCTAAATTTTCTTAAATTCAGTTCCGGCTTTTCTCAAAGAGATGAAAAAATTTAAAGTTCTGTTCCAAATATTTTCCCGGAAGAAGAAAAGTTCAACTTCGATTCTGAGTTTTCTTAATGAAAATGAAATAAGTTATTGATCAATTCTATTTTCCAAAAATAATATAAAAATTTTCCACTACAGTTCAGATTTTTCTCAAAGAGATGAAAAATTTAAAATACTTCAAAATTTTTATAGAAGATAGAAAAGTTCAAGTTCTCTTCTGAATTTTACCAAAGAGCACATTTCAATTCTAATTTCTCCAGAGAAAATAAAAAGCTTCCACATCAGTTTAAGTTCACCAAGACATAAAAAATTTAAAGTTCAGTTCTAAATTTCTCCGTAGAAGATAGGAAAAGTTATACTATGATTGTGATTATTTTCCATGAAGATAAAAAGTTTCACTTTCATTCTAAATTTTCTTAAATTCAATTCCGACCTTTCTCAAAGAGATGAAAAAAATTTAAAGTTCTGTTCCAAATTTTTCATAGAAGATTGGAAAAGTTATACTTTGATCGTGAATATCCAAGTTCCCTTCTGAATTTTACCAAAGAACACAATTCAATTCTAATTTCTCCAGAGAAAATAAAAAGCTTCCACTTCAGTTTTAAGTTCGCCATGACATAAAAAAATTTAAAGTTCAATTCTAAATTTTTCCATAGAAGATAGGAAAAGTTATACTATGATTGTGATTATTTACCATGAAGATAAAAAGTTTCACTTTAATTCTAAATTTTCTTAAATTCAGTTCCGACTTTTCACATAGAGATGAAAAAATTTAAAGTTCTGTTCCAAATTTTTCATAGAAGATAGAAAAGTTCAAGTTCTCTTCTGAATTTTACCAAAGAACATAATTCAATTCTAATTTCTCCAGAGAAAATAAAAAGCTTCCACATCAGTTTAAGTTCATCAAGACACAAAAAATTTAAAGTTCAGTTCTAAATTTTTCCATAGAAGATAGGAAAAGTTATACTATGATTGTGATTATTTTCCATGAAGATAAAAAGTTTCACTTTAATTCTAAATTTTCTTAAATTCAATTCCGACCTTTCTCAAAGAGATGAAAAAATTTAATCTTCTGAATTTTAGCAACAAACACAATTCAATTCTAATTTCACCAAAGAAAATAAAAAGCTTCCACTTCAGTTTTAATTTCACCAAGACATAAAAAATTTAAAGTTCTGTTCTAAATTTTTCCGTAGAAGATAGGAAAAGTTATACCATGATTGTGATTATTTTCTATGAACATAAAAAGTTTCACTTTAATTCTAAATTTTCTTAAATTCAGTTCCGACTTTTCACATAGAGATGAAAAAATTTAAAGTTCTATTCCAAATTTTTCATAGAAGATTGGAAAAGTTATACTTTGATCGTGAATATTCTTAATGAAAATGAAATAAGTTATTGATCAATTCTATTTTCCAAAAATAACATAAAAATTTTCCACTTCAGTTCAGATTTTTCCCAAAGAGATGAAAAATTTAAAATACTTCCAAATTTTTTATAGAAGATAGAAAAGTTCAAGTTCTCTTCTGAATTTTACCAACGAGCACAATTCAATTCTAATTTCTCCAGAGAAAATAAAAAAGCTTCCACTTCAGTTTTAAGTTCACCAAGACATAAAAAATTTAAAGTTCTGTTCTAAATTTTTCCGTAGAAGATAGGAAAAGTTATACTATGATTGTGATTATTTTCCATGAAGATAAAAAGTTTCACTTTAATTCTAAATTTTCTTAAATTCAGTTCCGACCTTTTTCAAAGAGATGAAAAATTTAAAGTTCTGTTCCAAATATTTTCCAGGAAGAAGAAAAGTTCAACTTCGATTCTGAATTTTCTTAATGAAAATGAAATAAGTTATTGATCAATTCTATTTTCCCAAAATAATATAAAAATTTTCCACTTCAGTTCAGATTTTTCTCAAAGAGATGAAAAATTTAAAATATTGTTCTAAATTTTTCTTAGAAGATAGAAAAGTTCAAGTTCTCTTCTGAATTTTACCATAGAATACATTTTAATTCTAATTTCACCAGAGAAAATAAAAAGCTTCCACTTCAGTTTTAAGTTCACCAAGACATAAAAAATTTAAAGTTCAGTTCTAAATTTTTCTGTAGAAGATAGGAAAAGTTATACCATGATTGTGATTATTTTCTATGAACATAAAAAGTTTCACTTTAATTCTAAATTTTCTTAAATTCAGTTCCGGCTTTTCTCAAAGAGATGGAAAAATTTAAAGTTCTGTTCCAAATATTTTCCCGGAAGAAGAAAAGTTCAACTTCGATTCTGAGTTTTCTTAATGAAAATGAAATAAGTTATTGATCAATTCTATTTTCCAAAAATAACATAAAAATTTTCCACTTCAGTTCAGATTTTTCTCAAAGAGATGAAAAATTTAAAATACTTCCAAATTTTTTATAGAAGATAGAAAAGTTCAAGTTCTCTTCTGAATTTTACCAACGAGCACAATTCAATTCTAATTTCTCCAGAGAAAATAAAAAGCTTCCACTTCAGTTTTAAGTTCACCAAGACATAAAAAATTTAAAGTTCTGTTCTAAATTTTTCCGTAGAAGATAGGAAAAGTTATACTATGATTGTGATTATTTTCCATGAAGATAAAAAGTTTCACTTTAATTCTAAATTTTCTTAAATTCAGTTCCGACTTTTCACATAGAGATGAAAAAATTTAAAGTTCTGTTCCAAATTTTTCATAGAAGATTGGAAAAGTTATACTTTGATCGTGAATATTCAAGTTCTTTTCTGAATTTTACCAAAGAACACAATTCAATTCTAATTTCTCCAGAGAAAATAAAAAGCTTCCACTTCAGTTTTAAGTTCGCCATGACATAAAAAATTTAAAGTTCAGTTCTAAATTTTTCCATAGAAGATAGGAAAAGTTATACTATGATTGTGATTATTTCCTATGAAGATTAAAAGTTTCACTTCAATTTTAAATTTTCTCAAAGAAGTGAAGAAAAGCTCAACTTCGATTCTGAATTTTCTCAATGAAAATGAAATAAGTTATTGATCATTTCTATTTTCTCAAAATATTATAAAATTTCACACTTCAATTCAGATTTTTCTCAAAGAGATGAAAAAATTGATCAATTCTATTTTCCTAAAATAATATAAAATTTCCCACTTCAATTCAGATTTTTCTCAAAGAGATGACAAAATTTAAATATTGTTCCAAATTTTTCATAGAAGATAGAAAAAGTTATACTTTGATTGTGAATATTCTTCATGAAGATATGGAGCTTCACTTTATTTCTAAGTTTTCTCGAAGAAGTGCAAAATGTACAAGTTCTCCTCTGAATTTTCTTAGAGAGGAGAAAAAAAGTTAGCTCAATTCTGAAATTTACCAATGAAAATTAAAAAGCTTCCATTTCAGTTCATAATTTCTCAAAGACATAAAAATTAAAAGTTCAATCCTAAATTTTTTCCATAGAAGATTGGAATGGCTATACTATGATTGTGATTATTTACCATGAAGATAAAAAGTTTCACTCTATTTCTAATTTTTCTTAAATTCAGTTCATTCATCTAACCACCAAAAACAATAGGTTAGGTTAGGTAATAAATAAATATTAATAAATAATTAGAAACATTTCTCCATGTTTAAGTTAGGCTAGGTTAGGTTAACTTATCATGAGCGCTCATGATAAGCTAACCTAACCTAACTTAAACATTGTAAAAAGAATAAATCAGGTTAGGTTAGACTAGATTAAGTTAGGTCAGGTTAAGTTAGGTTAGGATAGGTTAGCCTACGTACGCGTGCTTAGGTTAGGTGAGAGACAGGCAAAAAGTTAGGTGTATGATTAGGTTAGGTTAGGTTAGATTAAGTTAGGTTAGGTTAAGTTAGGTTAGGCTAGGTTAGCCTACGTACGCGCGTACGTAGGCTAACCTAGCCTAACCTAACTTAACCTAACCTAACTTAATATAACCTAACCTAACCTAATTTATTCTTTTTACAATGTTTAAGTTAGGTTAGGTTAGCTTATCATGAGCGCTCATGATAAGTTAACCTAACCTAGCCTAACTTAAACATGGAGAAATGTTTCTAATTATTTATTAATATTTATTTATTACCTAACCTAACCTATTGTTTTTGGTGGTTAGATGAATGAACTGAATTTAAGAAAAATTAGAAATAGAGTGAAACTTTTTATCTTCATGGTAAATAATCACAATCATAGTATAGCCATTCCTATCTTCTATGGAAAAAATTTAGGATTGAACTTTTAATTTTTATGTCTTTGAGAAATTATGAACTGAAATGGAAGCTTTTTAATTTTCATTGGTAAATTTCAGAATTGAGCTAACTTTTTTTCTCCTCTCTAAGAAAATTCAGAGGAGAACTTGTACATTTTGCACTTCTTCGAGAAAACTTAGAAATAAAGTGGAGCTCCATATCTTCATGAAGAATATTCACAATCAAAGTATAACTTTTTCTATCTTCTATGAAAAATTTGGAACAATATTTTAAATTTTGTCATCTCTTTGAGAAAAATCTGAATTGAAGTGGGAAATTTTATATTATTTTAGGAAAATAGAATTGATCAATTTTTTCATCTCTTTGAGAAAAATCTGAATTGAAGTGTGAAATTTTATAATATTTTGAGAAAATAGAAATGATCAATAACTTATTTCATTTTCATTGAGAAAATTCAGAATCGAAGTTGAACTTTTCTTCACTTCTTTGAGAAAATTTAAAATTGAAGTGAAACTTTTAATCTTCATAGGAAATAATCACAATCATAGTATAACTTTTCCTATCTTCTATGGAAAAATTTAGAACTGAACTTTAAATTTTTTATGTCATGGCGAACTTAAAACTGAAGTGGAAGCTTTTTATTTTCTCTGGAGAAATTAGAATTGAATTGTGTTCTTTGGTAAAATTCAGAAAAGAACTTGAATATTCACGATCAAAGTATAACTTTTCCAATCTTCTATGAAAAATTTGGAACAGAACTTTAAATTTTTTCATCTCTATGTGAAAAGTCGGAACTGAATTTAAGAAAATTTAGAATTAAAGTGAAACTTTTTATCTTCATGGAAAATAATCACAATCATAGTATAACTTTTCCTATCTTCTACGGAAAAATTTAGAACAGAACTTTAAATTTTTTATGTCTTGGTGAACTTAAAACTGAAGTGGAAGCTTTTTATTTTCTCTGGAGAAATTAGAATTCAATTGTGCTCGTTGGTAAAATTCAGAAGAGAACTTGAACTTTTCTATCTTCTATAAAAAATTTGGAAGTATTTTAAATTTTTCATCTCTTTGAGAAAAATCTGAACTGAAGTGGAAAATTTTTATGTTATTTTTGGAAAATAGAATTGATCAATAACTTATTTCATTTTCATTAAGAAAACTCAGAATCGAAGTTGAACTTTTCTTCTTCCGGGAAAATATTTGGAACAGAACTTTAAATTTTTCCATCTCTTTGAGAAAAGCCGGAACTGAATTTAAGAAAATTTAGAATTAAAGTGAAACTTTTTATGTTCATAGAAAATAATCACAATCATGGTATAACTTTTCCTATCTTCTACGGAAAAATTTAGAACTGAACTTTAAATTTTTTATGTCTTGGTGAACTTAAAACTGAAGTGGAAGCTTTTTATTTTCTCTGGTGAAATTAGAATTAAAATGTATTCTATGGTAAAATTCAGAAGAGAACTTGAACTTTTCTATCTTCTAAGAAAAATTTAGAACAATATTTTAAATTTTTCATCTCTTTGAGAAAAATCTGAACTGAAGTGGAAAATTTTTATATTATTTTGGGAAAATAGAATTGATCAATAACTTATTTCATTTTCATTAAGAAAATTCAGAATCGAAGTTGAACTTTTCTTCTTCCTGGAAAATATTTGGAACAGAACTTTAAATTTTTCATCTCTTTGAAAAAGGTCGGAACTGAATTTAAGAAAATTTAGAATTAAAGTGAAACTTTTTATCTTCATGGAAAATAATCACAATCATAGTATAACTTTTCCTATCTTCTACGGAAAAATTTAGAACAGAACTTTAAATTTTTTATGTCTTGGTGAACTTAAAACTGAAGTGGAAGCTTTTTTATTTTCTCTGGAGAAATTAGAATTGAATTGTGCTCGTTGGTAAAATTCAGAAGAGAACTTGAACTTTTCTATCTTCTATAAAAAATTTGGAAGTATTTTAAATTTTTCATCTCTTTGGGAAAAATCTGAACTGAAGTGGAAAATTTTTATGTTATTTTTGGAAAGTAGAATTGATCAATAACTTATTTCATTTTCATTAAGAATATTCACGATCAAAGTATAACTTTTCCAATCTTCTATGAAAAATTTGGAATAGAACTTTAAATTTTTTCATCTCTATGTGAAAAGTCGGAACTGAATTTAAGAAAATTTAGAATTAAAGTGAAACTTTTTATGTTCATAGAAAATAATCACAATCATGGTATAACTTTTCCTATCTTCTACGGAAAAATTTAGAACAGAACTTTAAATTTTTTATGTCTTGGTGAAATTAAAACTGAAGTGGAAGCTTTTTATTTTCTTTGGTGAAATTAGAATTGAATTGTGTTTGTTGGTAAAATTCAGAAGATTAAATTTTTTCATCTCTTTGAGAAAGGTCGGAATTGAATTTAAGAAAATTTAGAATTAAAGTGAAACTTTTTATCTTCATGGAAAATAATCACAATCATAGTATAACTTTTCCTATCTTCTATTGAAAAATT
This sequence comes from Artemia sinica, assembly GCA_027921565.1. Classification (NCBI taxonomy): domain Eukaryota; kingdom Metazoa; phylum Arthropoda; class Branchiopoda; order Anostraca; family Artemiidae; genus Artemia; species Artemia sinica. Next base: position 59,577,911 of record CM051258.1, on the reverse strand, counting down.
TAGAACTGAACTTTAAATTTTTTATGTCTTGGTGAACTTAAACTGATGTGGAAGCTTTTTATTTTCTTTGGAGAAATTAGAATTGAATTGTGTTCTTTGGTAAAATTCAGAAGAGAACTTGAACTTTTCTATCTTCTATGAAAAATTTGGAACAGAACTTTAAATTTTTTTCATCTCTATGTGAAAAGTCGGAACTGAATTTAAGAAAATTTAGAATTAAAGTGAAACTTTTTATCTTCATGGTAAATAATCACAATCATAGTATAACTTTTCCTATCTTCTATGGAAAAATTTAGAATTGAACTTTAAATTTTTTTATGTCATGGCGAACTTAAAACTGAAGTGGAAGCTTTTTATTTTCTCTGGAGAAATTAGAATTGAATTGTGTTCTTTGGTAAAATTCAGAAGAGAACTTGGATATTCACGATCAAAGTATAACTTTTCCAATCTTCTATGAAAAATTTGGAACAGAACTTTAAATTTTTTTCATCTCTTTGAGAAAGGTCGGAATTGAATTTAAGAAAATTTAGAATTAAAGTGAAACTTTTTATCTTCATGGAAAATAATCACAATCATAGTATAACTTTTCCTATCTTCTACGGAGAAATTTAGAACTGAACTTTAAATTTTTTATGTCTTGGTGAACTTAAACTGATGTGGAAGCTTTTTATTTTCTCTGGAGAAATTAGAATTGAAATGTGTTCTTTGGTAAAATTCAGAAGAGAACTTGAACTTTTCTATCTTCTATAAAAAATTTTGAAGTATTTTAAATTTTTCATCTCTTTGAGAAAAATCTGAACTGTAGTGGAAAATTTTTATATTATTTTTGGAAAATAGAATTGATCAATAACTTATTTCATTTTCATTAAGAAAACTCAGAATCGAAGTTGAACTTTTCTTCTTCCGGGAAAATATTTGGAACAGATCTTTAAATTTTTTCATCTCTTTGAGAAAAGCCGGAACTGAATTTAAGAAAATTTAGAATTAAAGTGAAACTTTTTATGTTCATAGAAAATAATCACAATCATGGTAAAACTTTTCCTATCTTCTACGGAAAAATTTAGAACTGAACTTTAAATTTTTTATGTCTTGGTGAACTTAAAGCTGAAGTGGAAGCTTTTTATTTTCTTTGGTGAAATTAGAATTGAATTGTGTTCTTTGGTAAAATTCAGAAGAGAACTTGAACTTTTCTATCTTCTAAGAAAAATTTGGATCAGAACTTTAAATTTTTTCATCTCTATGTGAAAAGTCGGAACTGAATTTAAGAAAATTTAGAATTAAAGTGAAATTTTTATCTTCATAGAAAATAATCACAATCATAGTATAACTTTTCCTATCTTCTACGGAAAAATTTAGAAGTGAACTTTAAATTTTTATGTCTTGGGACTTTTCTCGTTCTGGGAAAATATTTGGAATAGAACTTTAAATTTGACTCTTTGAGAAAGGTCGGAATTGAATTTAAGAAAATTTAGAATTAAAGTGAAACTTTTTATCTTCATGGAAAATAATCACTATCATAGTATAACTTTTCCTATCTTCTACGGAAAAATTTAGAACTGAACTTTAAATTTTTTATGTCTTGGTGAACTTAAAAGTGAAGAGTAAGCTTTTTATTTTCTCCGGTGAAATTAGAATTGAATTGTATTCTTTGGTAAAATTCAGAAGAGAACTTGAACTTTTCTATCTTCTATGAAAAATTGAGCCTGCTAGTAGTATCATTATCTCTAAAATTATTTTTCTTACATCTCTGACCTTTTTAATAGATATTCTGAACGTTTGACGTTCTAGCATACCCTAAAAATAATGAACACTTAATAAAATAATGCATAAGATATTTTTAATGAAATAAGGACATGTAAAATATTGATATAAAAATATGTTAAATACATTATTATACATTATTAGTACACTTGCGCTTCACTTTCCGTCAATTCATCTTTATATTCATTGATGATATTGTCTGCTAATGTCCTTTTTATTCTGCCTGCGATTTCACTGTCTATTGTCACATTATTTTTACATAGATAGCAGTTTTGGCACATTGACATGATATGATTTATGATGGTGATGCAGCTGTATGCATGTCTTCTTTTTCCTTTTGCTTTCATTCGAATGCTAACACCGGAATGATTGCGATAAGATCTATCAACGGCTAACATGCTACCAGAACCATTAGCTAGAAGTTGTCCCTCTTCATCAACTATTATTTTTAAGTTGGCATTCTCTTTGACTACTAATTTCTCTGGTAATGTTACTCTCGCATATCCACCACTTGCATGATGGAAATTCTTGGGTACACCAAAGGAATTTAACTCCTCACTGCCATGACAACGTATGCATACATTCCTCATAAGATCTCCACTTGCACTCGTTTCATAGTTCAGGTATTTCTCCTTGTCAGCGTTCAACACGACAATGATTTTTTCATGTGCACATACTTTCGTGGAATAATTCATCTTCACTTTTTACAGATATGAATTGTGTGTTGATCCTTCCACTGCGTAAAAAATACTGATTTAATGCATGCAATAAACTCGGTAGTGTCGATAACCGGCCATAGAGTACCAGTGGATAAGCCGCGTCGTGTCCATGAACAAGCACAGAGTACGATTGGTAGAGCCGTAAGCATATTTCATGTCATTTTAAGATACGTAAAAAGTTAAAAAAAAATACCATGTTAAAACCCCAACCAAACACTACTGAAATATTCCAACTCTTGCATTTCAACAAAAGAAATTCAAAATGAACTTTGAAAAATCAGACCTTTGGAGGGGGGAGGGGCCGGAGGGAGGGGGTCGTTCTGTGTCTCAATGCACAAAAAAAGTATAAAAAATGGGGGAGGGAAGGGGAGGGGAGGAGGAGGGAGGAGGAGGAGGGGAGGAGGAGGGGAGGGGAGGGGGGAGGGGGAGGGAGGAGGAGGGAGGGGAGGAGGAGGGAGGGCGGGGGCTGTGAGGAGGGGGGAGGATATGGAGGAAGAGGGAGGGAACCTTTGGGGCCAAAAGGGGGGGAGGGGGCCCTTTGGGGGCCCGGTGGCTCCGTTGGGGGTCTGGGGGACCCTTGATGACCGGGGGAGGACCTTTGGGGTCCGGGGGGCCCTTTGGGGGTCCGGGGGTCCCTTTGGGAGCCTGGTGGACCTTTGGGGACCGGGTGAGGGCCTTTGGGGGTCCTGGGGGTCCTTTGGGAGTCCCGGGGGACCTTTGAGGACCGGGGGAGGACCTTTGGGGTCTTGGGGGCCCTTTGGGGGTCCGGGGGTCCCTTTGGGAGCCCGGTGGACCTTTGGAGACCGGGTGAGGGCCTTTGGGGGTCCGGGGGGTCCTTTGGGAGCCCGGGGGACCTTTGAGGACCGGGGGTCCCTTTGGGAGCCGGGTATGGGGATTGGAACCCTTTGGATCGGGGTAGGGGGATCGGGGTCCTTTGGGGTTGGGGTAGAGGACCTCACGACACTGTTCAAATGAAACTTGTGTATTATAACGACCACAGAGTTTCACCCTCAAATTCTCTTCTAAAACATCTTCTAAAATCATCTTTTAAAATGTCTCTAGCTGTTTCGCCGAAATAGTTCCATAACCTGTCTAAAACAGTTTCGCCCAAATAATTCCTAAACGTAATTCAGCGTGTTCCTTTTGTTTGGCATCTCTGCGCTAATGCATTTCAAATTACAAAAGAAACTCTTTCCCGCGCTAAAACAATTCATCGCTAAGATGTTTCTTGGAGAATTGTTTCCATGGTCTTTGGCTATTAATATCCTTTGGAGTTCGATCAAAAGAGTTGTTTCCGAGGCAAAGACATTAATGACTTGGATCTATTCCTGGAGAATCGTTTCTATGCGAAAATTTTTAAAGTCTGACAGATGATGTCATTGATTGATTGATCTGTCAAGAAAGGGGAAATTAATTTGTTGTTTCTAAGGGGAATTATTGATTCACGATAGGTGAATTGAGGTCGACAGCACAGGTGTTCCAAATTCCGGGAAACTCCTAACATCTGGCTTGAACAACAACAAGAAGGAAGTGACAAAGTTCCTGTTTTTCCATTCTCACTGACAAAATCCATAAAACCATCAAATAATTCGAACAACACACATAACCATCCATGAAAACAGACATAAATGTGACAAAATTCATGTTTTTCCAAGTGAGAAAATTCCTGTTTTTTCATTCTCACTGACAAAGTCCATAAAACCATCCATAAATGTGACAAAATTCATGTTTTTCCAAGTGAGAAAATTCCTGTTTTTTCATTCTCAGTGAGAAAACCATAAACCACGTGGTCATGTTCGGAGTCGGACCCCCATTTCTACTAATACAAGGTGCTGGTAGGGGGGGGGGGAGGGTATCCTCCCTCTGATCACTTTGAATCTCAAAAAGGGAACTAAAACTTCGGCTTACCATTCCAATGAGCCCCTATTGAAGCTTATACGACAACCTTTTTTATAAAAAATGTATATAAGCTTCAAAGGGGGTTCATTGGATTGGTAAGCAGAAGTTTTAGTACCCTTTCTAAGACTCATTGTGATCGGAGGGAGGTTAGCCGCCCGCCACACCTCGTATTTTCCAGAAATACATCTGATAGAAATTTAGAGATGGTAATTTGTTGCCGTAGAAATTTCTAATAAGGCTCCTTCGATTGGAAATCGAAGGAGTTAGTGCCTCTTTTCATAGTCAAAAGTGATTAGAGGGCAACCAACTCCCTCCCACGCTCACCATTTCCTCAAACACATTTAATCAAAATTTTGAGACAGGCATTTCGTTCAACGTAGTTAAAAGGTCCGGAAATTCTGTCTTTGAGAATGACAAACCTCCTCCCCCCACAGCCCTCAGGAAAAGGGTAGTAAGTTGTGCCCTGGTGGGACATAAAATTTTTGTAGAAAGGGTGATAGTATAAACTTCGGAGGGAGCTCATTGGATTTTTAATCAGAAGCTCTAGTACCCTCTTTAAGATTCAAAGTGATCGGAGGGTAGATGCCCCCCCCCTACACATCGTATTTTGCTTAAATGCATCGGATAGAAATTTTGTGATGGTCATTTGTTGTTGAAGAAACTTTAAAAAAGGCTCATTCCATTGGAAATTGAAAGGGCCTTATTTGATGCTTAATTCAGATTACAAACCAACGATGCTTATCTCAGTTTCATGGCTCTTTAGTCAGGAAGAACAATGAAGAGTTGGGTGACAGCCATTCAGAGGCTTATAACACCATTCCTGTTTACCTCATACAGATTTCTCCAGGTATCCATTTAGAGCTTATCAAGTCTGGCTTAGCTTAGAGTTTCGCCACTGACCATCGTTCCAGTCCAATAATCAGTGACGACAGGACTCAAACCCCATCCCTGAATATGAATATGTTTCTTAACTCCAGTAGCTTTAGGCTAAATTGAGGCAAAGGGTTGAAGAAAAGAAAATCATCAACACCATCTTGCATTAGGTATCTGCTGGTGTTTTTTTAGTGTGATTAATTTTAAAAAGTTTTTACCCCAAAATAAGTTTTTCAAAGAAATGTAAAGAGGAACATTAAACCAAAGAGAGCAGAAATAACGTTAAATAATTATTCAACCGTAAAACTACTATGAATTACGATCAATAAATAAATACCCCCCCCCCCAAAAAAAAAAAAAGTGCCTCTTAACTTTAGGACTGGCAAACTAATTCATATTTTAGCTATAGTTTACTTAGTACCGGTAACGGAAAAGGGGTACCAAAAATGTTTTATGAGTAAAAAGGGGTAGAGTTTCTAAATACGTTTGAGAACCACTGCCTTAATGCATTAGCATGCATTCCTCTTTGGTTCAATCATGGCTCCAATTTCAAAAAGCTTTTCTTTTCTGATCGAATCAACTAAACAAAATAATATCATAAGGCAAATTAAAATTTAAAAATAAAAGTGCTGCTACTTTTCTCAATCTCAAGCCTTCTAAAAGGCTTGAGTTTTATTTTCTTTTTTTTGAAAACGACATGTATTTTGAGCGGAACAAGCCCCCTCCCCCACGCCCATCAATTCCCAAAACACATCTAATCAAAATTTTGAGATGGCCATTTTGTTCAGCATAGTTCAAAAGTCTGGAAAATACATCTTTGAGGATGAGGACCCCCCCCAAAAGCCCCCAGCGCAAGGGTTGTAAGTTATGCTCCGAGGGCATATAAAGTTTTAATGGAAAGGATGAACGTATAAACTCCGATTGGGGCTTATTGGATCAGAAAGCAGATGTTCTGGTTCCCTTTTTAAGAGTCAAAGTGATCGGGGGTACCCGCCCCCCCTCCTACTTTTTGTTTTCTATAAATGCATCCTATAAAAAATTTTTAGATAGCCTTTTGTTCAAAAATAGCCCAAAGACCCTATAATAAGGCCTTTGAGGTATGTAGAATCCCAGTACGTCAGGGCCTGGTTTATGCCTCGAGGGTTGTAAGTAATGCCTCAGGCACATATAAGATTCTTATGGAAGGGGTATTCGTGTGAACTTTAGAAGAGGCTTATTTGGTTTGAAATGTATAGTCCTAGTTCCTTTTTAAGAGTCAAACATGATGGAGAGCAGCTAGCCTTTCTCCGTGACAACCTCTTTTCCCAAAATGCATTCAATTGAAATTGTGAGATAGCCATTTTGCTACCATTAGTCCAAAAATCATATACACAATCCCCCAGAGCGCATTGGCAAGGATTGTAAGTTACGCCCGGGGCATATAAGGTTTTTATGGAACGGATAATCGTATAAACTTTGGATCGGATGGAGCTCGTTTGATTTGAAGTTGGAAGTTTTCTGAAATGTCCAGTAATTATTTTTTTGGGGTAGTGGTGGATCCAGGGGGCGAGGGGGCGTGCGCCCCCCCCCCCCTAACGTAGTCTAAAGTAATTTATTTTACTCAATTAACTCAAGCTTGCGTTAATTAAACTTGCTCATAACGCAAGTTTATCGGATCAACCTATTTTGCCCCCCCCCCTAAAAAATCCTGGATCCACCCTGCTTTGAGGATGTCAACCTCCACACAGTCCTCAGGACAAAGGCTGTAAGTTAGGCAATTCGTTCTTTGTTTACAACTAGTATATGTTATTGAGAAAGGCATGCATGTTAGAACTTTACTTTCCAAGAAAACGAAGGGTATTAAGGAGAAACTTTCAGAGAATGTTGAGGGGAGAGTTGAACCAAATCAAAACACATTAAGTGTACATGGATTGTCGAAAAAAGAATTTTCGGATCAACCTATTTTGCCCCCCCCCCTCCCCAAAAAAATCCTGGATCCACCCCTGCTTTGAGGATGTCAACCTCCACACAGTCCTCAGGACAAGGGCTGTAAGTTAGGCAATTCGTTCTTTGTTTGCAACTAGTATATTTTATTGAGAAAGGCATGCATGTTTGAACTTTACTTTCCAAGAAAACGAAGGGTATTAAGGAGAAACTTTCAGAGAATGTTGAGGCGAATGTTGAACCAAATCGAAACACACTAAGTGTACACGGATTGTCAAAAGGGTACAACACAGGAATAACTGAGTATATTAATTGCAAAAATTCAGGAAATAATAATGGAAATGATCAAAAAGGTAATATTTGCATGCTACCAATACCACTACAACTACCACCACTACTACTACCACAATACTTCATTTAGAGTATTAAGGGGGAATTTGAACTAAATCAAAAGAAGCTATATGCAAGCACATTTTCAAATATCTTATCTCAATAATTGATGTGGGTATGAAGTTGGAACTTTCAGATAATACTTAAAGGGGTAGATCAACTTACCAAAAGGCAATATGTGCACACTACTGCTAATACTACTGTTACAGCTACATTTACCATTACTACTACTACATTTTCTTGTATTACAACTACTTATAGGGCTAAGTTCATTGATGTTGCTTAAAAATAAATCAAAAGGTATTGTGTTTATGGTTTTCAAATAAGACACCTCAACAATATATCGAGAACGACTGGGGGTCTTATAATGATACCAAAATATTATTTTGTGTTTAAAGAAGCTGCTATTTATAGCCATTCTTAAGAAAAGAAGAAAAAATGTGTAACATATATTATTTGATTCTCTAGTAGAAGCTAGAATACTGGATACTATCAATTTTTAAGATCTAATTTATTTTGAGTAAATTTGATAAAAGAGAGGATGGATGCTCCAAAATAGGATGGGATAAGATTGAAAATTAATGCAAAAGACATAATCTAATTTCTTACCTAATCAGGACAAAAACAAGTGGAGTATAAAAAGAGAAAAAGGAAAAAAAAATAAAAAATTACAGCATAAAGCTACAAGGACCTAACCACAAAAAACACTCCCTGAAATCAAGACCTTAGACTCCCCCCCCCCCCCTTCCAGTCAGAGACCAAGACCCAGAATCTTCTAAAAGTAAACCTGTAAAGCTGACCTCATCAAAACCACCAAAGGAAACATCAGAAGAAAATCCAAATCTACTTACAAACTTATTGCTTCTACATATTCAACTTCAACTCACTCTCCAGAACATCCCTCACAGAAGATCAAAAATCCTCAATTCTAGAAGAGATAGCTAATACCTACTTCCCAAAAAATCTTAAGGACACAGCCAACACATATTTCAGCACTATACTCAATAAACTAAATCTATCTATCAATGGCTAACCCTCAGTCATCTCTATCCACCCCAATTTTGCAATGGAATGTGAGATTATTAAATGACTGTAAAATTACTGACCTTCTTCAGTATACTTCTTCACACAACATAGACAAACTATGCCTCCAAGAAACCCTTTTAAACTCATCAGTTAATCTCAAAATTCCTGGATATGATGTCCTACGAAAAGATAGATCTTCCAATAGAATTGGTGGTAGAGTTGCCATCCTTGTAAGATCACACCTCAAATTCTGTGGTATCAGCCTCCCTGATTTCAGTCATGGCATTGATGCAGTTGGTGTAAAGTTGTGGCAAGCAAACATGGAGGTTACTGTCATTAATTTATATAACCCAAATGGTAACAAAAATGGACAAGATTTTTTCAATTTTATTTCTAATAAATTTTCAAAATCAAATCTAGTGGTTGTTGGGGACTTCAATGCCAATAGTCCTATCTGGGGTTATTCACCTCGAAATAATGCTGGCAAATACATAGAGGAATCCCTCACCAATTTTACCAATATAGTACAAGTGACTCTTAGACACCTAAATACCTACTTCAGTAAAAGAAGTGGGAGCTATTCAATTATTGATCTTCAATTAGTTTCATCAAAATTTAATAAATAAAACTACTGTCAACAGAATCGACAACCTCCTAAACGACCATTTTGTCATATGCCAAAAAATTGGTGACCCAGCCATCATTGATAACTTCATTCCCCACCATGTGTGGCAAAAAGCCGACTGGGCAAACTTCTTCCATATTCTCTCAGACCATGATTACTCTTTACTGTCCACTGACCAAAACCAGTTCTCCAAAAATCTCACATCACTACTTCTTGATGCTGCTAAACTTAAAATTCCCCAGTCCCAATGCCCAAAAACACTGAAGAATAATAAACCCCCTAAGCCATGGTGGACCTCCTCCTGCCAAGAATCTTGGCACAATAAAATGAAGGCCATCAGATCCTTCAAGAGAAACCCATCCATTGGAAAATAAATAGCACAACTACAAGCAGAGGCAAAACTTAAAAGAACGATCAAACTTGCAAAAGAAGAGGCATGCAAAAACTTTCTCTTATCAATGTCCTATGAAACACAAGAGTCAAAGATTCATAAACTCCTAGACAAGATGTTTGGCAAATTCTCAGCACAGAACCCCTTCTATTACCAGCTAACTCTAAATGGTCAGCAGCTGGAAACCAATAAAAAAAAATCTGAATTTTTAGCAGAGTTTTTTGAGAAGAAATTAAAAAACAACCCTCATAATTCACCTCAGATCAGCCTAACACCCCAATTTGACTTGCCTGGGTCCCAGTATCTAAATCAAAATTTTTAAAATGATTGAGCTAGATAAAGCAATCAATTCAATCAAACCCAAAACATCTTGTAGCCACGACAAGATCCATCCATCTTTGCTCCAACACCTTCCACTAGACTTTAAAAACGCAGTCTTATCTCTCTTCAATAACGCCTGGAGTAATTCCTTCTTCCCATCCACTTGAAAAACATCACTCATCATCCCTATATTAAAACAAAATAAACCCAAAGAGGACCCCAACTCCTTCAGACCCATTATGATTACCCCAGTTCTGGGAAAATTATATGAGAAGATAATTCACTCCCGACTGTATTGGTTTGCTGAGTCTAACCACCTCATCCTACATACCCAAACAGCCTTTAGGAAATATCATTCTTCCATTGACACATTTGTTTGCTTAACCAATGCCATATCTGAGTGTCTGAAAGAAAGCCAAATCCTAGTTGCAGCCTTCTTGGACTTCCAAAATGCATATGATAATATCCAACATCCACTCCTGCTGCAAAAATTATCATAAATGGATTTTCCACTACCTGTGGAGAATTTCTTTAGAAGTTACCTATCTGAACGCTTTTTTGTTCTCCAAGAAAATTCCTACATCCCTTCTAAAAAGTCGATAAAATAAAAGTTCAAAATAGGGATAAAATTCTTTTTAATAGACAGTGTATAGAAAATTCCACAAAAAATACCAGATATTTCGGTCACATATACAGTGACCGTCATCAAAAGTCTTACTTCTGATGACGGTCATTGTATATGTGACCGAAATATCCGGTATTTTTTGTGAATTCTCTATACACTGTCCATTAAAAAGGATTTTATCCCTATTTTGAACTTTTATTTTATCGTCATGGAAAGGCAGTGTGGTCTCCGAAATTATCATCTAGAAAGTCTGTCTCCAAAGACCTTCCCCAAGGTGCTGTGTCCTACCCCATCTGGGATCTGAACCTACCCCAAACAAATATTCAGTTTGCAGATGATATAGTCCTATGATCTACCTCAAATAATTATGAACTGGCCAAATCCAAGATACAAAAGTCAATTTATGTCTTTGAATGTTTCTCTAACAATTCATACCTACCCACCACTCCATCAAAATCGGCTATAGTATAGTTTCATTATACGATAAACCCCCAATCTGCTCTACTAACCCTAAATGGTGTTGTCATCCAAGAGCAACAAAAAATCAAATATCTAGACATCACTCTAGACCAAAAACTAACCTTCAGGCTCCACATTGAAAATGTGAGAATAAAATGCCTCAGAAAAATGCGGATCTTACAAAAGCTACTCAATATGCCTTGGGGCTGCCATGAAAAAACCCTAATAAATTTCTATAAGAATTATATCAGATCTCAGATTGATTATGGACTAATTGTCAATGGCTCATGCTCAAAAACCCTATTATGCGGTCTGGAGACTATCCAGAATACTATAATCCGCGCTATACTTGACCTCAGGAATCACATAAAAACCAACTTCCTCCTCAGCGAAAGTGGTCTCACCTCTATTGCTACTCACAGAGAAAACCTACTTGCCCGCTACTTTACAAAAACTGAAGATAACAGTTCCCATAAATTATATGATTGGGAAAGAAAACCTGGTGCTTTAAGGGGCCTTGCACGGGAATTTTCAACCACCCAAATGACCTTCCCCATGCCTCCATCTTCTTTATTTCAAATATACCCCCGGATACGATCCTGGGCTAACCACTACCCAAAAGTAAACCTTTTGTTTGCGCCAGCTATTAAGGCAGATCTTTCCCTTGCCTATGTAAAATCATTATTTCACGAATTTGAGTCTCAGAGATATAAGCACCACCTCCCAATTTTTGTGGATGGCTCATAAACGGAATCCAGGATTCCTTGTGGAGTCCACTTCCCATCTTTAGGTATAGCAGCTGCAGAAAGGCTCCAAAATAATGTGAGTATCATGACAGCTGAAATAGCTGCCATCAACAACGCATGGGAAACCATTATAAAGAAGCCAAACCCTCCAAGAAACACCCCTCTTAAGTTAACCCCTAATATTGACCAACTAGCACAAAGGAGACACTCTTCAATCGACGATGCCGAATTTTTCAAAGATATCTTTAACTGCCTAAATATAGTTGGTCTCATCAATGATGTATAAATTCTATTATTAAATAATAATTGTCTGATTTTTATATTTGATTTCCCAGGACGCCCCTGACATAATCATACAATACGAAAAAGGTTAAATGGATTTATCCGAAGCCTATAACTAAAAAAGAAGAAGAAGTCAATGGTTTGTGTTTTGTCTACTTTACTGGATTATAATAGGATTATACTACTTTACTGGATTATAATAGGACGTAATTTTTGCGACTAGTGAATTTCCATAAAAAGGCAACATCTTGTTCAGCCAAAAGCGAATTGTCCCAAGAACAAGGCTACAATTTTATCCTGAGAAAAGAAGAAACATTCAAAGATTGGGATACATTCAACCCAGAAAGAAAAGGGGCAAATAATCTGAGGCCTGTTTTCAGGCCACCCAGATCCAACACGGAGTTCGACTTGGGGTTGTGCAGACTATCGTTTTGAGTGCCGTGTTCAACACGGGTTTAGAGTTTGTGTTCAACACGGGTTTGATAGCTAAAACGATATCATGCAATCATTTGGTGAAAATTTTTAAATTGGACTCCTATGCAGAAAAGATCAAAGGATTTATGATTTTGTATCTTTTAATAAAAAAATTAATTTATCAATGGTTGTTTGTCCTTAGTGTTTTACATTCTCCGAGGTTAGGCTATTTGGCTGTCCCATGTGTAGGACAACTGTTTTTGTTAAATCTTACTCTAGGCTGTATGTAGCCTATATAAACTGTTTCTGCTACATTCATTAGTATTTTTATCCAAATGATGAATTGAATGTTTCTTCTGCCAACTTTGATATTTTCTAAAAATTAGCCTAGGCTACTTTAAATCACAGCTTGGATTAACCTAGCTAAACAGCTTCTTAACTTAACAAAAAAACTACAATTTTGTTAGGATAACAAAAGAGTACCTTTTTTGGAGGCTATATATTTGTGGTAAAGCTTTCTAATTATTAATTGAGTAAAAATATATTAAGACGCAAAAACAAAGTTTCAAAATACCACTTTTTAAGATAAAGATACAAATCGTGGAACGTGTGGGTTTGAAGGGAACTTGCTCAATAACCAATTTCCTGGCTAAATGCGTCAATGTACCGGAAGGAGGTGGTTAGTTTTTTGTATATATACCCCGATTTTTGAGACTGAAGACAGACTTTTTGACTTGCAGGGTGAACCTCTGCCCGTTTGTTTTCTCATTAGAAATACCTTGGGATCTTGTCGGATCATTGTAAGTGTCTGTATCTTATTATATATTATTGTAGGCTTTGAGACTTGTGGTCTACTTGGGGCAGCCAGTCCCAGTAGCATATCTATATCTGTAATGATTATGTGTAAAATGAATAAAAGTACTGTGTTTTAGACAACCTCTCTACGATCTACCTTTAGCCCCTCGGACATACCCAGTCGGTACGCCTCATTAGTTCGGTCATAGCCTAAGGCACGCTACCAAAGTTTAATTACCTTAGGGCCAGAGTTTATCTCTCCAATAAAGGGATAATAAAGGCATCTACGACTACAACCCCCAAATACCATAAATATACACTTCACAACAGTTTCACAAAATTTATATCCCAAAAAAATGGAGAATATAGGCATCTACGACTACAACCTCCAAATACCATAGATATACATTTCACAACGGCTGGTGGTCACTGGAAAAACTGGGTCGAGAAGGCTAAATAAAAATAGTAGATTGAAATAAGATGGCTTTACCAGAGGAAAAGATGACTTCCCTATCAACAGTACTTGAAATTGCAAAAATTATACCAGAATACGCGGGAAATTCAGATGTAGATGAGTTTATCGAAAAAGTAAAGATATTCGACGAACTAACTGAATCGTTTGAGGATAAGGTCAAAGAGCAATGCGTGGCAGCCAGATTAAAGGGAAGCGCCCTTAAACATTTTTAGGCAATTAAGGAAAAAGAGCCCAAGAGCATCAGTACTCTAATTGAATTTTTTAAAAGAAAATTCATAGAGACAAGCATCTCCGAGAGGTTAAGAACAGAGATAGTCACATTCAATACCTCAACTAGTATCAGGGAATATGCCGAAAAAATTTGTAGATCCGTGTGTTTACAATTAGAGAAAGTCGGAAATGACGAGACAGTAAAGAAAGTACAACTACATACTTTTACCCAAGGGTTACCAAAAAAAATTATTAAGACTAATATTATCGCGGAAACCTGTAAATTTAGAGCAGGCTATAATACTAGTCAAAACAGAGGTAAAAACTGACGAGGCTATGAAAAAGTTTGACCAGATGTCAATAAATAACACAGGAGCCCAAGAAAGTATAAAATATGAAAAGAGACAGAAAAGGGTGAGCTTTGAGGAGCCAAATCGTGAACCGAAAAGGCGCGACGGAGGCCGAGGTTCGCCGTCTAGGGAAATAGCTGACAGACTCTACAACCTTGAGAGATTAGCAGCTAATAACTATAGAAAATATGGGCACCCTACCTCAGCAAAGACAGATAGTTGGGGAACCAACAAGGACAGATCAAAAATATTTAGAAATAACCAGGAAACAAACAAACAATTTAAGAGAAAATTTTATTGCTATTATTGTAGCAAACCAAACCACTATGCAGCAGATTGCTGGCATAGAATACGCAAAGAAGGCCAGACGTACAAGACAAGACACCAATTCAGAACGCAGGGGGACAGAAATTTAGGAAGGCAGGGAACAAATAATACTTGGCAAACACCTAATAATATTCTTGAATTTAGGCCTAGGAGGCAAACGGTTAATAATACCCAGGGTCAAAGTAGCAGCACTGAAGAAAACTGGGATAATCCCAGAAACTTTTGGCCAAACAGTGGGCATTTAAACGGAGCAACCAGCCTGTAAGGGTCGACAGAGCTGTTTCCTTACAAAGACCCCTATATAGTTTAGAATGTTGTGATACAAATGCAAATAATAATAATCTACCGATTCTGTGTTGTTTTAAAATTGAGTGTTTTCAAAATTTACCATGTTTACTAGATACAGGTGCATCTAAATCATTAATTCGAGAGGAAGTTTTTAAGAGGTTTCCTCCCAGTGTCAAAAATCGCGTAAGCAGATGCCAGAAAACCCTGACATCAGTGACAGGGCAAAAGCTGACAATTTTGGGAGAATGTCCACTGAAATTTAGTGCAGAGGATAAAGAAATAACAGTAACAGTAATAATATGCAAGCAGCTACCATTTCCTTGTATTCTAGGAGTAGATGCCATCAGAAAATATGGGATTGTATGGGAACCCATATCCGATACAATAACCATAAACCAGGCAAATGAAAATAATAGGCAAATTTGAGTAACAACAGATAACGAAAGTGAAGATTCGAATTATAACCTAAAAATAAGCGGAAAAATCACCATAGAAGGGGGAACGACAGCTCAAGTTCTAGCGACATTAAATGCAAAAGTAGGAAAGGTTAAAACAATGGATGCAATGATAGGAGGGTGCACCATAAAAAAATACCCAATGATTTTCGTGGAAACTCAAGTTATAAAAATTTAAAATGGTAAAACATACTTAAAACTATCAAATCTAAGTAATAATAAAATAAAACTGAACCAAGTAGAACTTAGATCAGTAGAAAAGATTTCAAATTCAGAAATAAAATCTATAAGCAGTCCAGAATTACGCGTAAACTTCACTAGCCAGGAACATTTATCCTCATTAAAACCGCAACCACAAGAAAAGTATGGAATGTCGAAAACGGATTTTTGCAACAATTTGATTTAAAACATTTACCGGAAAACGTAAAAACTAGGGTGGAAAATACTCTTTGGGATTTTAAATGGACTTTTGCAAGACACAAAGCGGATTACGGATTAACTCACTTAATCACGCACAAGATATCAACAGAGGGCCCTCTAATCAAAAAATCACCGTATAAAACACATTATCATTTAAAGCCATGGCTAGAAAGCCAGATAAAAGAAATGGAAGATCAGGGAATAATTAAAGAAGGTGTTAGCGATTGGTGTTTTCCACTAGTAATAGTCAGGAAAAAAGATAACACCTGGAGATTATGTATTGACTTTAAATCACTAAATGCCGTCACGGTTAAGGACGTGATGAAGTTACCAAGAATTGATGCGATTTTAGATTCGTTAGGGGGTTCAAAATATTACACTAGTTTTGATTTAATAGCAGGATATTGGCAAATCGCTTTAGATGCGGAAACAAAGCATAAGGCTAGAGTAATCTTAGACGATGGAAGAACGTTCACATTTGAACGTATGACGTTTGGCTTATCATTTAGTCCAAATTGTTTTAGTCGACTAATGAATTTGGTGTTAAAAGATAACGAACCAGGAAGGAAAAAATATACCTTGGCTTATTTAGATAATGTAATTTTGTTTAATGAAAACCTGGAAGACCACTTGGTCGGACTTAGAAAAATACTGGAAAAGTTTGAAAAAGCAGGCTTAAACTTAAAACCAGAAAAGTTAAAAATAGTAGCACCAAAATTAGTTTTTCTTGGAAACCTGATAAACCAAGGTACTATTTCACCAAATCCAGAAAAATTTACAGTCATAGAAAATTTACAGCCTCCTAAAGATCAAAAAAGCTGCAGATCAGTTTGCGGTTTGTTAAGCTATTTCAGACGATATATTAAAAATTATGCCACAATATTACAACCTTTGACAAACCTATTGAAAAAATCAGGTAAATTCGAATGTCCAGCGGACGCAAAATAAGCCCTAAATGAAATAAAAAGGCAACTATTACTGGCACCAATACTAAAACTACCAGATTTGTCACACGACTTCTGTTTGCAAACAGATGCTTCGGGGTACGGTATAGGGGCCATATTATTAAACATAAATTCTGAAGGAGTAAAATCAATAGTTCAATACGCAAGCAGGTCACTGTCGGAGGCAGAAAAAAAATACTCGACAGTAGAAAGGGAGTATTTAGCAGTTGTAGTTTTTACAGAATATTTTCGACAGTTTTTACTTGGAAAAAAAATTCATTTTACGCGTAGACCAAAAATCTTTAATTTGGCTACATACGATGCAAAATAATTCAGCCCGGCTGACACGGTGGATACTACGTCTGCAAGCATATTCATATACCCCAATATATATATATAGGGCCGTACAAACATTTTACCAGACTATTTGTCACAAAATCCAGATACGGAAGGAAATTTGATAACAACCATCCAGAACGAACTGGGAGGGCTAGAAATGTCTAATGAAAATATTTCAAATCATCAAAACAAAGACGATTTTTGTTTAGCAATGAAATCCTTTTTATCAAAAGGAACGGAACTGCTAGAGCACTTTAAACATTTTTTAAAAGACTTAGATAATTTTGATCTGGACGAAAGTAAAAATCTTCTAGTAAGATATCATAGACCATCGCAAGAATATAGAAAAAATGACTTAAAAATTATTCCAGTAATTCCAAAATCTCTGGAAGGAGAAGTTTTACAGATGGCACATGCAACGATTGGCTGTCACATGGGAGAAGCAAAAACTATGAAGAGGCTGAAAGGAAATTCTTATTTTCCAAAAATGTACTCAAAAGTAAAAGCTTTTATACAAAGCTGCCAAGAGTGCGCCAAACAAAAGTCGCCACCAAGGACCCCTAAGGCTGAATTAGGTCAATACTCCACCCCTTCAGGGGTAGGAGAATTAATGTCAATAGACATTTGGGGAACCGAAGGAAGTTTACCAGTTTCCAGGAAAGGAAACAGGTGCGTACTAACCATAGTCGACCATTTTAACTCATATTTATACGCTTTTCCAATTAAAGATGAAAAGACAAAAACCACTGCGAAAGTTTTGGTCAATCGCCTATTTCTGGAACACGGGATTTTCCCTAGAGTTTTACCTAGCGACAATGGGCCATGTTTTAGAGCCAAATTATTAGACGAAATTACAGAATATCTGGATGTTAGACGATGGTTTACCTCGTCTTACATGGCAGCAGCTAATGGGAAGGTTGAACGTAAGCATAGGGAATTAGCTTACATGCTGGGAATACATGCAAGAAATGAAAATAAAAATTGGGATGAACATTTACCATTTGTAGTCTTTGCAATAAATACGGCTTTTCACGTACCTTAAAAGAAACGCCATTTTTTTGCAACATATAAGAGATCTCAGAATTTGTTTAGATGAAATACAAAATGACAGAATATATTACAACCTAGACCAATATCAGCAAGAGATGGTGATGCGAATGAAAAAAGCTATGGAACAAGTTAAAGACAATCTGGAAGATGCAAAAACAGAACATAAAGAAAAATATGACAGAACAAGCAAAAATAAAACAGATTACTGTTTAGGAGACTTGGTTTATGTTTACAAAACGAATCTGGAAGGAAAAAAAATTTAAAACCGAAATGGGATGGACCCTACAGGATTATAAAAATCCTACCAAATAACTTAACATATGTTCTAAAGAATCAGTATAAGGAAAAGGAAGAAGTAGTACACAATAATAGAATGAAAAAGGGATATTTTTCAAAACCGTGGAAAACAAGGCCTATACATTCAGAAGAAGAAATAGAGGACACAATTTCACCAGTATATATCAGAGTTGCAGCAAGAGTTGCAGCAACAGCAGCAACTCTATAAGAAAATTAAAACAAATTTTCTTGTGAATTATTATCGCTTCTAATCAGCAGTTATACCAAACCAATCCTGCTCAACTCATCCTCAGGGCTATACTGTGGTGTTCTCCTCCCCATAATATAGTGCAGACGGTTTGATATCATTCCATTTTCCCTTCTTGCTTTAGTTTTGTTTTTCTCTGTTTAAAGCTTTTTCCAATAGGCAATGTTTAGAAGTCCTCCAAAAAAAATGTCCCCCCAGATCCCAAATCAAATTCCAGTGAATGTGCCATAGTGAAAGATACCCATCTTGGCTGGTCAAGCACACTTTCTCAAAGTTCAAATGATAGCTCCAATTCGGAGAATAGGACAATGATAAGTGTAGGGGCTAATGTAACCATAAATGATGATAATGGGTTTCAAGAGGTCCTCTCTAGAAGTTCTAAAAAAAGGAAAAATCTCCCCAATTAAAAGCATTTCCCCTCTCCCTGCCCAAGATCCTCCCTCCAAAAACTTAGGAATTTACCTTAAAATTACTCCCACTACCCCCTTTGAAATAAAAATGATCACTGCAATAAGAGTTGCAATTTTTAAATTGCTAAAATCAATGTTCTCTCTTAACATTAACCGTGATGGATCTCTGCTAATAGCTGTAGAAGATCAGAAATCAGCAGATACAATAATTAACCTTAAATCCCTTCTGAATACCCCAATTATTGCATCTAATTGGAACCCAAAACAATCACCAACAAAAATAGTAGTTTATAATGTTCCCCCAGAGATATCTACTCAGGAGTTAAAAGAAGGCCTTTCAGATAGGGCTGGAAACACAATCCCAGTTGAGGATGTTACCCAACTTGGAAAACCCAACTCTAATGGCCTAAAAACTAGTAGATCCTTCTTATTCACACTGAAGGATAAAATTGATATCCCAGAAAAATTATTCCTATTTGGGCAAATCAAACCACACAAGGAATACAAACCTAAGCCTATTCAGTGTCAGAAGTGTTTCAAACTGGGACACACAACAAACAAATGCAATGAAATTCTCCAAGAGTGTAGTAATTGTAAATTTTTCCATCCTAAAGAGCTGACAACTTGCAACAACACTCAGCCTACATGCATCAATTGCAAAGGCCCACATGAATCTACAAATAAATCATTATGCCCTGCATACAAGAAAAGAGCTCTAACACTCCAAATATCAACAGAGAAGGCAATCCCATACCCCTTTGCAGCAATGGAAGCAAATGCTGCCCAACAATACCAAATAAAGCCTGTAATGAAACCAACCAAAACCCCCAAGTCAAATGCCCCCAATGCATCAAGCACCCCATATAAAACACCATCTTCTAAGCCCCCTAGCTCAAATCCCTATCAGAAGCAATCACCAAGCCAACAAGCCTCCTTGTCCGGTGAGATGAGGCCAGCCTGGCCCTCCCTCCCAAGAAGAAACAAACCAGAAACACTGCCAGGAATCAATCCATTAACCAACAAACAGGATGCACTACCAAAAATGCAATCCCCAAATATATGCTTATTCATTCTAAACTGTAATGCAGTTCAGGCCATGAACATACATCAACTACAGAAAACAAAAATTATTGCAGAATTGGCAAAAATTTACATCCCAGATGATATGCTCATTCAAGCAAAAAAAGATCCTGCTTTACTAATAACAAAGCTGAAAATTGATACACATTCATATGAAGAATAAATCAATAACACAACATTTATCAATACTCCAATGGAATGTAAGATCACTCACAGAAAATAAGCTAAATGAACTAACATCATTTATGAATAATAATTCAATTAATATTGCTTGCCTCCAAGAAACTCATTTAACCCAAAATTAACAAATTAAGTCTCTGGGATATACTATCCTGAGAAAGGATAGATCTTCAGAGAGAAAAGGAGGTGGTGTAGCTTTATTAGTTAATAATAATATAAAATTTTGTGGCATCAATTTTCCAGATTTTGAAAATGATGTTGATGTAATTGGTATAAGTGTTTGGCTGAATAATTTAAAAACCTACATAATAAGCTTTTATAACCCTAATGGCCAAACTACAGATACCAAGGATTTCTTTAATTATATAAGTAATTCTAATATGTTAAAAAATATCATTATTTGTGGAGATTTCAATGCCCACAGCCTTTTGTGGGGGAATAAACCAGCAAATAAAGCTGGTAAATTTATTGAGCATATGACTTCAAATAATAATGAATTAGTTGTTGCTACCCCTCCAAACCTGAATACTTATTTCAACCCCAAAAGTGGCAATTTCTCCACAATTGACCTACAAATTGTGTCTTTAAATTTTTTGAACAAAATTTACATAAATAAAATTGATAGTCTATGTACAGACCACTTTGCTATAGTTTGCTCCCTAAATGAACCTGCTGAAACTGTATCTCATACATCCAAATATATCAACACTAAAGCAAATTGGTCTATTTTCCAAAATAAGCTAAATGATGAAATTACAAGTTTCACCCAAAGTTCATGCATTTCTAAGACAACAGTTGACACACATGCTGAAGCAATGACATCTTTACTAATAAATACAGCTAATCATGCTATCCCCAGGACAACACCTAAGAAAACATTCCCTAAACAAATTCCTAAAGCATGGTGGACAAATGAGTGCCTAAATAAATGGAGGATAAAAAAGGCAGCTAGGACAGAATTCATAAAAAAAAACAACACCTACTACATATTTAAAAAAATTACAAGCAGAATCTAATCTAAAAAGGACTATAATAGATGCTAAATATAAATACTGGAATAATTTTGCAAATAATCTCTCCAGAGAAACAAATGAGCCAATTATACATAAAGTCACAAGCCACATATGTGGGAAAAAGACTTCTCCCAACCCACTCCTGTATTAGCTTATACATAATAATACCCATTATGACAATGATAATGAAAAGGCTAACCTATTTGCAACTCTTTTTGTTAATAAGCTAACATCAAATAATCAAAGCAAGCTGTCCACAATTCCTATAAACCCTAGTTACCAACCACGCCCAGGATCCGAGTACATAACTAATCCATTTTCAATCCAGGAATTGAATAATGCAATACATCATATTAGGTCCAAAACTAGCAGTAGCTATGACAATATACACCCTACATGGATAAAGAATCTCACACCTTCATACAAACAAGAACTGCTAAATTGTTATAATAACGCTTGGGCATCTTCTAGGTTCCCCAATATATGGAAATGTTCGTCCCTCCTACCAATCCTAAAGAAAAATAAACCAAAAGATAACCCTGAGTCTTATAGGCCCATAATGATTACACCTGTGATGGGGAAAATAATGGAGAAAATGATTTATCACAGACTCCTCTGGTTTGTTGAGAAAAATAACATGATCCTACACACTCAAACTGGATTCAGGAAATACCATTCCTCAACAGATGCTTTCATTTTGCTAACAAATGCAATAAATGAATCTTTCTCAAAAAATAATATCCTAGTGGCAGCTTTCCTAGATTTTGAAGGAGCTTATGACAATGTGAACCACCAAATCCTTTTAAATAAACTTGCAAACCTTGGAGTACCTCCTAAGCTAGTATCCTTTATTAAATCCTTCATAGAAGTGCGAAGTTTCATTGTTTGTGTTGGTTCAGCCTCTTCACCCCAAAAGACAATATCCAAAGGCCTACCTCAGGGAGCAGTCCTCAGTTGCCTCCTTTTTGCCCTATATCTCTGGGACATGAACCTACCCCACACGAATCTACAATATGCTGATGATCTGGTGCTATGGTCATCTGGCAACACCTTTCAGATAGCACAGTCAAATCTGCAAAAGTCACTTTTCCAGTTTGAAAAATTCTCTCAACATTCAGATTTACCCATTGCACCCACCAAGTCAAAAATAATCCAATTTCACCGGAAGCGAAACCATGTTAATGCAAAACTAACTCTAAATAAAACAACTATTCCAGAAGATAATAATATTAATTACCTAGGTCTCATGCTTGACCAAAAACTTAATTTCCACCTCCACATTTCAAACACAATAAAAAAATGTTATAGAAAAGCAAATATACTAAAAAGACTTCTTTCCACACCCTGGGGTTGTAAGGAGAAAACCCTACTCCAGTTTTATAAATCACATATAAGACCCCATATTGACTATGGGCTCATTGTCTATGGTGCATGTGCAAAGACCCAGATGCAAAAAATTGAAACAACACAAAATGATATAATACGTCTCATATTTGGTCTTAGGAAACCCACAAGCACCAAGTTTCTGCTTATGGAGAGTGGATTAACAACAATAAGGGAGAGACGTAGCTTTCTCTTGATAAAACATCTTACAAAAATTGAATCAAATAGCTCACACACATTACATAATTGGTTAAGAAATCCAGCCATGTATAGAGGTATTGCAGATGAGTATGCCAATATTCAAAAGAATTTCCCTGTACCAGCAAAGTCTATTGCACCTACTTTCCCCCAATCCCCTCCATGGAATTGGTCATTTCCCATAATAAATACTGATTTTTCAAAATGGAATAAAGATTTAACCCCCATTGCTTTTTTCCAGAAAAAATTTGCAGAACTTAACACAATTACCTATAAAAATTACTTCCAAATATTTGTTGATGGGTCAAAAATGGATGAGAAGGTTGCAAGTGGTGTTTTCCTTCCTCACCTGAAAATTGCAATGGGCGAGAGATTATTTAATATTTTATCTATAATGTCTGCTGAGTTAAATGCCATAATCATGGCATTAGAACACCTTAAGCAAAACCAACCTTTGATTGAAAATTCGAATAATATTATCATCTATTCCGACTCTTTATCAAGCCTTGAGTTGCTGGCCTCAGCTCCTCAATATAAGTTGGACGTTGACACTTATCATTGTCTCAGTATTATTGATAATCTTGCTTCAAGTGGCATAAAAACTTACTTTCAGTACATTCCTAGCCACTCTGGCATAAGTGGTAATCATCAGGTTGATGAAATAGCAAAAAATGCTATAAATATTGACCAACCAAGTGGGAGACCAATCCCAATTAGAGATATTTACCGATGGAGGCTATCAGATATTAATTTTAATAAGATTAATCCTATCCTTTCCCCCTTTCCCAATAAGTATCTTTCTAAAATTTATCATAGAATTCGTTCTGGAACAAATGGACTAAATTTCCTTGCATTCTCATATAAGCTTTCTAATTCAAGTTGCTCAATTCCCCTGTCCCCTCTTTGCAGGCATTGTAATATGAATAATGAAACAATTGACCATTGCCTATTTGAATGTAATATGCTGACGTCTGCACAACATACCTTGCTTTGTAAACTGTTAAAATACTTCAAACACCACAAAATCCCACTATCAGCCAAGAGCCTAGCCAACTATACCTGCACACAGAGCATAGAAATCGACATCTATCATCTTATATTTGAACTCCTAGAGTCAAAAGATCTGCTGAAAGATATCTGAATATATCTAATAAATATGAGGCAATCAAGCCAGTAGCTCTGTAGCCCACAGAGTGAAGCAAAAGGAAAAGGGCTAAATAGTTTTACTGAAAAGCCCGCCTGCTGTTAAATAGAAGAAGAAGAAGAAGATCAGAAGACCAAATGAATTTTATGACCTTTTTAATGACCACAAACGTGGGGAGGAGTGGAAGGAGTATTTAGCCCAGTCTTGGCTAATAACTCTACACAACAAACAAGAGAAATAGGGAAATATTCGACACTCCTCGGATACTAGCGATGAAGAAAATCAAACACAACATAAGGGTTTAAAATGTGATAAACCAACGGTAAAATTCACAGAGGAAGAAAAATTGGAAGGAACCAATGAATTATCTGATTTTCGCACATTAGACTCACCTACAGTCTTAACGCAAAAACGGCTTTTGGAACAAACGCCGTCTACCAGACGCGAGCTAACAGAATGTGACACTGAAAATTCTTCTACAGAAACCAATATAACTAAACCTGGGCCATCGTCAAGAAAACCCTCTATAAGATAAAAATTATGGAGAACAGTAAAGAAACCAGAGGGGCAGCAACAAGTTCCCTAGTCAGCAGCACAAGTAGCTAAAACACTTATGAAAAAGGCCAAACATCAAGAGAAACAAAGATTAAAGATATTTGACGAGGCAACAAAACAGCACTCGGACTCAGAGCCTTGTAAACCACACTATAGAGACCACGGAAAAACTTGCAAATATTATAAAGAAGAAAAGCAAAAATTTGGGGTCCAGAACTCGGACCAGGAAACGGAGAAAGGCAGAACAAGTGCAGCCCCCAGCAGATTAATCTTTGAATAAAACGGTTGTAACGGAAAAAATAATAAATAAAAATAAAACGAGTAATAAGCCTCTAAAGAAATATCTATATTTTCTTTTTAATCGGTATATAAATAACATCAAGTTTTCCTTCAAATATATATCGCCAGTAAAAATTATTAAAGCCACGTTCTAACACTAAATTATTAGCTCCGATCTGAAGTGACATCATAGCTTCCTGCAAAAATTTTGTTTCCGATACGAGATAAAACTTCGCGAACGGTGTAATGAC
This sequence comes from Artemia sinica, assembly GCA_027921565.1. Lineage (NCBI taxonomy): Eukaryota > Metazoa > Arthropoda > Branchiopoda > Anostraca > Artemiidae > Artemia > Artemia sinica. The sequence continues at coordinate 59,552,767 of CM051258.1, read as the reverse complement.
AAGACTTGTAAAAACGAATTAGGCTTCATTTCATAAAATTAATAAGGCCACGTAACTTTTAAATGGGTGTAGGAAAAAAATTGAATTATACATATTCGAAATCAGCATTAAAAGGCAATTCTTTTGATATGTATATTGGAAAAATATATTTCGGGGGGATAATAAAAAAAACGAAGGAGGTTAGTTGGCAAATTTGGAGTTGAGCTCAATCACTGCTGGTCTCTCGTTGTTAAGTAAATGCGAAGCATCTACTGACCTTTGACTCTCTGAGGTGACACTTTCAGTCGAATTTGAAAAAATTATTTTGAAGAAATTTAAAAATAATATTAATAAGAAAAACAGCAAGAGTTTACATTAAGTGCACTACATGTATGAGCTAGCTGTAATCTTGTTATAATTAGTTATAGTCTAATATAATGTTTTTTTATTAATTACAAATGGTAAAAAGAAAAAAAACAAATTTTAAAGAAGCGCTATAAAGGTTTAAGCAAAACTTAGAATAAGCTTAGAAAGCAAAAAGAGTGCTTGGTAAAGGAAACGAAAAGCGATATAAAAATAAATTATAACCTAAAAACTTACGAGGAGGTAAAAGCTAAGGACAAAATCCATTAAAAATAATAGAAAATTAAACCTCATCGTCACAAGCAAACCACAGTAGTTCAAGATAATAATTTTAACTCTAGCGATGTTTTGGATCTGAGAAAACGAACTGGCACAGGATAATCCTAGTTTAAACAATTGGTTTTCACCTGTGCCAACCCAAACAACCAAATCCCAATCCGTTGAACCCTAACACAAACTAAACAGTATCCACTTTTTCTTTGAAAATAAAATATAGCTTTACACAACAAAGAAAACTCACAGTAATGAACACTTAACAGAAATGCATTCTTGTAATACTCCCAGATTCAAGCTTATCAATAAACCATAGATAAGGAGCACCGAATTCAAAGTTATTTAGCATTGCAACGGAAGTATTGTCTCTCTTTCTTTGGCAAATAAAATAGTAATTAAAGCTGAGATAAAATTGGCAACCAGTATATCGTAAAAATTGCATTTTAAGGAAGAAATGAGAACTAGCAAAAGCGGGGCCAAACTTAATTAAAAGTGTTCTAAAAAAAACCATTAGCTGAAAAACTACAGTACTTTTCTAACACAAGAACTTTCGAAGAAAAAATTTGAATAATTTCAATAATTACAGGTTGCAAAAATTAGACAAAACTCCCCCCCCACCTCTTAAAAATATGGAGATAATGAATTTAACCATATAAGGGCAATCAGCATAAAAACTTGTTAAGGGTTTTTGGAAAATACGTGAAACATATAAATATATGCTTAGGAAAGACATATTTTATTGAAAAAGCGGGAAAAGACTTGAAAAACCCCTTAGGTTCTATTGAAATAAAGAATAAAAAAAGAGAAGGGTTCAAGTTGAAAATATAGCCAGAGGAAACTAAAAGGAAAATAAACTGAATGAAGTCAGTTAAACTCTGTTAGACACACTTATTGAACTTGCCGAACGAACTAGTATGAAAATTGTACTAAATAAGTACAAATAAGTAGCATTAATACTACGGAGCCACCGTTACACTGGTTAACGCGGGCCGAGATTAATAGAAATATTGGATAAAAGGCTCTCTTATGTGGAAGTCGTTTTCAGAAAAATGACTAACATGGCATTAAAAATTTAAAAAAATTCACTTAATATCCATAAGGACTTAATTTGAAGTTGAAACCTAAGACAAGACCACTAAAAGTGGCGAAGTTAAAGTGAAAATAGTCATTGTCACTTCTGTGTCAAAAACTGAATTACTGTGTGCCATGAAGGCCAGGTATTTTCTGCAGAAGGGCCAAATTTCTGATAAAAGAATAGAACAAGAGAAAATTGTGGCAACAAATCAAAAAGTGTGACAATAATATAAATAATTAATTATTGTGTGTGCAGATTCGTAATAGTCCTTTTAGCTGTAGCCATGACAAGAGGACCTGGAAACGTTATAAGGAGCTACCAGAAGGCAGTCATGGTAAGCGAACCTTCAGAGTACAGGCAAAGTCATGGCATTTGATAATGGCATAACAGGTATAAGGTGAACAGCAAATTTTTTTTAGCTTATCAGATATAAGCTGTAAATGAAGCCTTTAATCAAAAAGACATTAAAGCTGAAAAAAGAGAGATTACAGACAAAAACGTTATAAAACTGTCTCAAGTACCTAGAAATTCGAAAAGAATTGAAAAGCTTAAAAGTCTGAATAAACAAACAGGCTTATAAGCTAATGACAGTTAATGACACAAGTGGGTTCGAAATAGAACCAAAGTTTTAAAACTAAATGTATATAGTCGTATATGGGAAAAGTTATATGGTTGTAACAAATGTAATTGAGAAAATATCTTCTGTTATTAATATATTTCGAAAACCTTTTAGAAACAGAGAATTATATTTTAAAAAAAAATTATTATAAAATTGTAAATAGAAAAGTTATGTTATATGAAATATTGCCAAGCCCTTATATAGAGGCTAATCACAGTTATTAGTTATAGTGCATAAATCTATTTGTTGGAGTTGCTTTTGTTTTGTAAATATTTTAATTACAGTTAGGACTTATCATATAAAAGTCTTGACGGACTTATTTAAAAGTTGTACAACGAATAAATATTGCAGTCATTAAATAAATTATTAAAGTACATAATTATTATTTGTTTTAACAATTAAGTTATGTATCAACATAACTTTCGTTAACATATATATATACATATATATCCTAAACTATCCATGTAAATAGAGTGAATTAAATGTTGAGTATTTGTGTTTTAAAATGTTTATATCATTCAAGAAGTATCCTACATTAATACTTCATAAACAATTAACAAAACAATAATTGGAATTAATTCCAATGCTTATCTATACCGTGCATTATTTTTTTTAATGCTTTAAGTTTTAAACAGTAGTTAAATATCCTATCTAGTTTTGCAAATAAAAAAAAATACTTATGTAAGCTATTACACAATGCTTATATATATATATATATATATATATATATATATATATATATATATATATTATATATATATATATATATATATATATATATATATATATATATATATATATATATATATACATATATATATATATATATATATATATATATATATATATATATATATATATATATATATATATATATATATATATATATATATATATATATATATATATATATATATATATATATATATATATATAATATATATATATATATATATATATATATATATATATATATATATATATTATATATATATATATATATATATATATATATATATATATATATATATATATATATATATCTATATATATATATATATATATATATATATATATATATATATACAATGTTTTTATCAACTTTAAGTTTTAACTAGTGATTTAATGTTATATGTAAATGTTTGACCTCGAGTCAACGTATTAATAATTTTTATTTTGAAATAATCCGTTTAGTATTGAGTTTGAAAGAATAATCCAGCAAGAAACATAATGTTTCGATTTAAGCGGGATAGTATTTTTGGAGTAACTAAAAGAGAGAAAAGTAAATAGAAGTAATTAAACTTTACGAAGTTGAGTGTTTCTTTCTAATATATATGTAAAACTATATGCTTTTATATGTATTCTAATGTGAATATTTATTTTAGATACAGCCTTAGCTATTTTTTTGGAAATCAAATTTTTCATAACATCCTTTTGGATCCATTTCTCAATCATTTCTTTGACGCATTTTTGGAAAGTAGCAAATTTCAAAGCCAGTTCAATTATATCCTGATACTATCATCTCATACCATCAGAAACCAAACCATACTTGATCAACTGATATTTGGAAACTATAAACTGTACTACAAGTTCATCAAAAGTGAGATAAAACCAGAACTTAATTTAGGCCTAGTTATTGTGCTACATAGCCCTAATGGCTTATGTTATTGAAATATGTGAATATGCTTTGTGCTAGAAAAATATGTGAAAATCTAAAAATCAGTAATGTTATATGTAATTTATCCAAGGTAATTCTAAAACGAAAAATAAACGGTAGATCAACCACATCACAGAGATAAATTAAATGATTAATGGAAATTAAATTTAAACTCAAATAATTCATAAACTTTTCTAATATAAATTGAAATCTAATTTACGCAAAACCACTAATATTATGTTTAAGCCGCTTAGGGTCAACTTAAAACAGAAGATGCATATTAGAAGGGTAAAAAGAGTATTTTTCAGTCCTAGAGACACAGAAAAAGAGAAACAAGGATGCATTTCGAATTGAAATCCTTCGAAAGAAAAGAACATGGCCCATATTGGACCAGAAACATAACCCTAAGGAAACCTATTGGGGGTAGATGCACATAGTGACCCAAAGATAGCAGCATAATAGCTGTAAACGAAATTAAATTGTTTTAAAAGTAAAATATTGAGAATTGGGACAATTCTTCTTTAAATGGGGAGTATGGCTCTGAAGCATGGACGCTCCGAAAAGCGGATGAAGATTTGCTAGATGTTTTCCAGAGAAATTGCTTAAGGATTGTTCTGGGTACCCGGCTGACTGACCGTATTTCAAACAATAGGCTATACGAAAAATGTGGTTCAATACCGCTCTCTAGGGCTATAATGAAAGAAAGGTTGAGGTGGCTAGGGCACGTTGTGCGGATGAAGGATGACAGATTGCCGAAGATTGTTCTTTTCGGCCAACCACCTAGGGCTAAACGGAAAGCAGGTCGTCCTCGTCTGGGGTGGGAGGACGTCATAAAGAAAGATTTAAAGGAAATGGGAACTTCGTGGGCGGGTGTAAAAAGGGAGGCTTTGAATAGATTGGGATGGAGGAGGAGCGTGCGTAGCTGTGTCGGCCTCAGGCGGCTTGGTGCTGCGGTGAGTTGTTAGTAGTAGTAGTAGTATATATCTAGACCTAGATAAATACAAAAAAAAAAAAAAAAAAAAAAAAAATATATTCCATCAAAGCGGACATACAATTTAAAAAAGCACATTATTGCAAGCTTCATGGCACAAAGCGAAACCATTCAAAAAGACATCAGCCCGCTACCACCCACTCAAAATAATTTCACATTAACAAACATTTTAAATTATTTACTCAAAAATAAAAATTATCATTAACCCGAACATTTCAAATTCATCACTATCAACTTTTCCATATCTGTTTGATTAAACCAAGCGAAAAAGAAAAGATAATTAATCAATAAGTAAACTAAACACATTCAATAAAACACTCATTTTAAAGACTTTCGACTATTTAAAGGTTATATTTTTGGTCATAGATTTACTTTTGCAAGTTATATTTGCATAACTCTTTTACTTCTCAAGATAGTAAGAATCCTGATATAACTTAGATAGGCCTAGTCAGTGAGTTACACATATTTATAAGTAGTAGGTTAAATATGTCACTGAGTTATATATTTCTGTATATAACTTATATGCCTAGTCAGTGAGTTACACATATTTATAAGCAGTAGGCTAAATATGTCACTCAGTTATATATTTCTGTATATAACTTATATAGGCCTAGTCAGTGAGTTACACATATTTTAAGTAGTAGGCTAAATATGTCACTCAGTTATATATTTCTGTATATAACTTAGATAGGCCTAGTCAGTGAGTTACACATATTTATAAGTAGTAGGTTAAATATGTCACTGAGTTATATATTTCTGTATATAACTTATATGCCTAGTCTGTGAGTTACACATATTTATAAGCAGTAGGCTAAATATGTCACTCAGTTATATATTTTTGTATATAACTTATATAGGCCTAGTCAGTGAGTTATACATATTTTAAGTAGTAGGCTAAATTTGTCACTCAGTTATATATTTCTGTATATAACTTAAATAGGCCTAGTCAGTGAGTTACACATATTTATAAGTAGTAGGTTAAATATGTCACTGAGTTATATATTTATGTATATAACTTGTATGCCTAGTCATTGAGTTACACATATTTATAAGCAGTAGGATAAATATGTCACTCAGTTATATATTTCTGTATATAACTTATATAGGCCTAGTCAGTGAGTTACACATATTTATAAGTAGTAGGCTAAATATGTCACTCAGTTATATATTTCTGTATATAACTTAGATAGGCCTAGTCAGTGAGTTACACATATTTATAAGTAGTAGGCTAAATTTGTCACTGAGTTATATATTTCTGTATATAACTTATATAGGCCTAGTCAGTGAGTTACACATATTTTAAGTAGTAGGCTAAATGTCACTGAGTTATATATTTCTGTATATAACTTATATGCCTAGTCAGTCAGTTACACATATTTATAAGTAGTAGGCTAAATATGTCACTCAGTTATATATTTCTGTATATAACATATATAGGCCTAGTCTGTGAGTTACACATATTTATAAGTAGTAGGTTTAATGTGTCACTGAGTTATATATTTCTGTATATAACTAATATAGGCCTAGTCAGTGAGTTATGTATATTTATAAGTAGTAGGTTAAATATGTCACTGAGTTATTGCCTTTGCAAAACAAAAGTGATCCGTTTATCTGGCCTCCCCCAGGCCATTCAGCATGTCCCCAGGTGGCGATAGGGGAACACTCTACAGATATGTAGGGTACCTCCATAGGAGGCATGGACCAAGGGGGGACCTTGTCCCTGGGGGTCCATAATAGAATCTGGGGCACCCTTGCCCGGGGTCATAAATACAGGCGGAGGAGGAAGAAGGCCCCTCAAATGTACACTCAAAAGGGCCCACTTGTTTATCCACAAGTTCCATGAGTTGCAAACCTTCTCCCAGCAATGGGTTAAATTGCATGGTGATGCAGAACACCATCGCGGGAGGATCCTCTATAGGAGGACAACTGTGGCAGGGCGTAAGATCCAGATCTATGGACAACGGCCTCTGCAAAGGGCTGCCTCGACCTTTTCGGGGTACCTGCAAGACTGGGGACCTTGCGGTCAACTCTATTCCCACTTGAGGAGTGGCGCCCCTCGAGGAAATTATAGCCTAGTAAACGACACAGCATTCGCACGGGATTCTGACTAATGGACAATTCTTCTGGGATTGGTATGTTTTGATGGGCGTCTTTGGGCTGAAAACCTCTTCCTAGCTAATTTATCTATTACGGGTTGCCTCCCCGTAGTAGCATAATATTTGTAGGCATGAATATATAATGAGTCGGAGGTAATAGGCTTGAGATTGTCTGTGCAGGATTTCGACTCTTGTTGATAGAAGAGCATCGCCAAGCGCTGAAAACCATGTTGTGACCAAGATGGGCCCAGGATTGCACAAAGCCTCCATTCATGGAGGTCCCAGGGACTTCTTGCTGTCCGGTTCTAAGCCGGCTTAAGCACTTCGGTGTAGACTTGAGAAGATATGTGATCCCCGTCCTGCACTGGTATCCGGGATCATTGCTTTTCCTGAGGCGAAAAAAATTTCAATGATTTAAAGAACATGAAAATTGGAACTTGGAATGTTACGACATTAAAAAATGACTATCGTATCGACATTTTGACTGACGAATTCAGACGATTCGAACTGGATCTATTAGGAGTTTCAGAAACTCATATCCCAGGGGTAGGAAGCATGAAATTAGGTGATATAGAATTTGTTTACTCAGGCAGGAAGGATGGGTTACATAGACAGGGAGTAGGGCTCATGATGAATAAGGAAGCTGCTAAGTCTTGTTTAGGCTGGGAAGGTATTAATAATAGAATACTAATTGCTCATTTTATGACTAGAAAGTTCAAGGTATCAGTTATAGTAGTATACGCCCCTGTAGAACCGACTGATGGAGATACTAGTGACTCAGATGAATTTTACTTACAGTTACAGGAGCAAATAGACAAGGTCCCAGGTAGAAATATGATGTTATTGCTGGGAGATTTTAACGCCCAGGTTGGTAGAAATATGGATAGATGGTATCCCAGCTTAGGTAAATTTGGTGTAGGAAAAGAAAACAGTAATGGATACAGACTTTTGCAATTTTGTAGGTATAACAATCTAGTTATAACCAATACGGTGTTTGGTCATAAAATGGCTCATAAGCTAACATGGTATTCACGTGATGGTAAGACAGCAAACCTTATTGATTATGTTATAGTAAATCGAAGACTGGCAGGATCAATACAAGATACTAGGGTATATAGGAGTGCTGTTATTGATGTTAAAAGTAAAGATCACCATCTAGTAGTGTCAAGGGTTAATTTAAAGCTGAAATATCGGAAGGGTAATTACCTCCCGGGAAGTTATGATGTTAGTAGACTCCAGGATGAGAATTTGAGAGAAACTTTCCAGGAACAGTTGAATACTAAACTTGAGAGCTTAAAATTTGATAATGTGGAAGATGGTTGGAATAATTTTAGAAAAATAATTTGTGAAGTTGCTGAAGGTGTATTAGGGAAGAAAGCTAGAACTGCAGCTAAGAATATTAGTGAAAAAGCTTTAAGTTTAATAGAAAGGAGAAAGGACTTGTACAAGAATTATCTGAGTGATAGATCATATGAAAACAAAAGAAATGTAAAGAAAGTGGAGAAAGCATTGAAATATGAACTAAGGAGGTGTGAAGTGGAGGCCATGGATAAAATTGCCGAGGATTTAGAAGATGCAGCTAGACGGCATAATAGTAAAATATTGTACTGGCACGTTAACAAATTGAGAGGTAGTAGTCAATCCGGACTTGTCCCAGTTAAAGATAGGAATGGGGTGGCAATTAACGATAAGACAAAAGCTAAAGCGAGATGGGCCGAACATTTTGAGAATTTGCTTAACCGAGATAGAGTTGCAGGAAAAAATATAGAGGAAAATGAAAAAGTTTGTGATACCTTGGATGTGAAGGAAGATTTGTTTTGTGAGGAGGAATTAGAAACAGTACTAAAAGGATTAAAGAATAATAAGGCTCCAGGTGCTGATAGGGTAGTAAATGAGTTTCTTAAATATGGTGGCTCTGAGGTTAGAAATAAGTTATTGGAGATTATGAATATGATTTTTGAAAAAGGGGAAGTACCTAATGATTTTAGGAAAACCTTAATTAAGCCACTTTATAAGAAAGGTGATAAAAGTGAGTGTGGTAATTATCGAGGCATTAGTCTGGTCTCTGTAGGTAGCAAATTGCTTAGTAATATGATACTTTTTAGACTGAGAGATGCCGTAGACAAAGTTTTAAGAGAAGAGCAGTGCGGTTTTAGAAAAGGTAGAGGATGTGTTGACCAAATTTTCACTCTTAGGTTAATAATTGAGAAGTGCCTAAGTTTTCAAACACCTTTGGTCCTTAGTTTTATAGATTATGAGCAAGCGTTCGATTCTGTTGATAGAGGAGCTTTAGTAAAGGTTTTATCCTTGTATGGTATACCAGACAAATACATTAAAGTGATTAGTGCTATGTACGAGAATAACACTGCTGCAGTTAAGGTAGGAAATGAGGTTAGCAGCTGGTTTTGTATTAAATCAGGAGTTAAGCAGGGTTGTGTTCTATCCCCCTTTATATGGATTATTTTGATGGACTTTGTTTTAAGGAGCACAGGAAAGGCAATGGGAGACCACGGAATCAAATGGGGAGGAAAAAGTCTCCTGGACTTGGATTATGCTGATGATTTAAGCATCCTAGATGAAAGTGTGAGCAAAATGAATGAAGTTTTAGAGGTTTTGCGAGTTCAGGGTGCTAGTATTGGTTTGAAAATTAATGTTAGGAAGACCAAGTCACTAAGGCTAGGAATAAGTGAAGATGAAAAGGTGACGTTGGGTAATGAAAAGATTGATCAGGTGGGCAGTTTCACTTACCTTGGTAGTATTATTAGTAAAGATGGTGGGAGCAGTGAAGATGTTAAAAATAGAATAGCCAAGGCTCAGGGTGTTTTTTCACAGTTAAAAAAAGTCTGGAAGAATAGGAAGATAAGTCTGCAAACCAAGATTAGAATCTTAGAAGCTACAGTGATGACAGTGGTCAAATATGGCTCTGAAGCATGGACGCTCCGAAAAGCGGATGAAGATTTGCTAGATGTTTTCCAGAGAAATTGCTTAAGGATTGTTCTGGGTACCCGGCTGACTGACCGTATTTCAAACAATAGGCTATACGAAAAATGTGGTTCAATACCACTTTCTAGGTCTATAATGAAAGAAAGGTTGAGGTGGTTAGGGCATGTTGTTCGGATGAAGGATGACAGATTGCCGAAGATTGTTCTTTTCGGCCAACCATCTAGGGCTAAACGGAAAGCAGGTCGTCCCCGTCTGGGTTGGGAGGACGTCATAAAGAAAGATTTAAAGGAAATGGGAACTTCGTGGGCGGGTGTAAAAAGGGAGGCTTTGAATAGATTGGGGTGGAGGAGGAGCGTGCGTAGCTGTGTTGGCCTCAGGCGGCTTGGTGCTGCGATGAGTTGTTAGTAGTAGTAGTAGTAGTAGTATTGTGGTAAAGCTTTCTAATTATTAATTGAGTAAAAATATATTAAGACGCAAAAACAAAATTTCAAAATACCACTTTTTAAGATAAAGATACAAATCGTGGAATGTATGGGCTTGGAGGGAACTTGCTCAATAACCAATTTCCTGGCTAAATGCGTCAATGTACCGGAAGGAGGTGGTTAGCTTTTCGTATATATACCCCGATTTTGAGACTGAAGACAGCCTTTTTGACTTGCAGGGTGAACCTCTGCTCGTTTATTTTCTCATTAGAAATACCTTGGGATCTTGTCGGATCATTGTAAGTGTCTTTATCTTATTATATATTATTGTAGTTTTTGCGACTTGTGGTCTACTTGGGACAGCCAGTCCCAGTAGCATATCTATATCTGTAATGATTACGTGTAAATTGAATAAAAGTATTGTGTTTTAGACAACCTCTCTACGATCTACATTTAGCCCCTCGAACAAACCCAGTCGGTACGCCTCATTAGTTCGGTCATAGCCTAAGGCACGCTACCAAAGTTTAATTACCTTAGGGCCAGAGTTTATCTCCCCAATAAAGGAAGAATAAAGGCATCTATGACTACAACCCCCAAATACTATAAATATACACTTCACAACAGTTTCACAAAGTTTATCTCCCCAACAAAAGGAGAATAAAGGCATCTACGACTACAACCCCAAATACCATAAATATACACTTCACAACATATTGGCTTTAAAATACACTTCTCTATCTATCTATCTAATATGCAGAATAGTTGTACCAAATGCATTTTGCATACTGACCCGCTAAAAATTTGTCCCATGAATAGGCATATTCTATACATTACTACTCAAAGAATTTAACATTCCTTGTGACTTTTGGGCCATAAGTTGTATTTAAACTAAAGATAAATAGCGTTTTGCTTCTTTAGGTTGAAATTTTGATTAACTTCACAAAGAACTATCTTCATTATTTTCCACTTCTTGAGAACCTTCATTAAAATTTATAAAATGTTTTGCACAGTCCCTCAAAAGTCCATTAAAAGAAATTTTGTTATCCAAAGAAATACAACATTAGTATTTGTCATCCATCATGTAAAATTGAGAATTTTAAATGACTAAGATTAAAAATAGAAAAATTTTACATAATAAAGTTCCATCGTTAATTCCACCCTTAAAAGCAACCAACTTTTGTCAAAATTCAAAACTATGTATATACAAGACTCATTTGATTGATTTTTACTCTTTGATTGATCAATCAATCTTTGATTGATTTGACTCTGGTTGATTTTTATATAAAATGACCATACACTTTTATTCTAGGTGGAACTATGAAAGATGAACTAATGTTGTTTGAGGCATTCATGCAAATCTAGAATGTTGATGAAATCTTGTAGCCAATGAATTTAAAACCGCTTCTTGAAGAGCACAAGGAAAATAAATACAAAGAACTTCTAATGACAATAATGTTGGAGCAGTCAAAAATGATACATCCAAAAGTTGAAGATTACCATGAGTTGATTGTGGAATCATTGAGTGAGGAAAGATTCCGTGAACACTTCAGACTTAAAAAGGGAACTTTTAATGCAGTTTGTACAATATTTCTAAATGAAAGAGACCTAATAGTACAGTTTTTCCCACAAGAGTTCAATGACATTCAAGAAAATAGCTACAATAAGCCTATAAATATCAGGAAGGCCATGCAAATAACACTTTGGTATCTTGCAAATACTATTTCAATGAGGGATGTTGGTGATTGTTTTAATGTTGCTAAGTCAACTGTGTTCAATTGCGTCAGAAAATGTTGCAGTGTCCTTACAAGACTAGCCAATAAATTTATTATTTGGCCTAAGGATACATGGGACTGTGCAAGCATTACTTCCAAATTTTATCTATTTCTGGTTTTCCAAATGTGATGGGATCAATAGATGGATATCACATACCTGTCATATGTCCAGCTGATCAACAAACAGCATATCGTAATAGAAAGTGTGGGCATTCTATAGTGCTCCAAGCAGTTTGTACTGCAGACAAAGTTTTTGTTGATGTCTCAACAGGATACCCTGGCTCAATGCATGATGCCAGAATATTGCAGAATAGTGGTATATTATAAAAAGTTACGTCATACCAAATTAACAATTTCAATGATAAGTCACATTATTTTGTAGGTGACTCTGCCTATCAACTACTTACATGGATAATGGTACCTTACAAAGACTTTGGGTCCCTTTCTCAAAGTCAAATTAAATTCAATAAGAACCTTTCAAAGGCAAGAGTTGTAATTTAAAATGCTTATGGAATGTTGAAGGGAAGATTTCGCAGACATCAAATGTTGGACTGTGATATAAACTTTACCCCAAATGTTATCATAACTTGCTGTGTGCTGAATAATCTGTGTGCCATGGAAGGGGACCTCATAGAAGAGTGGTATGATGACAGCATTAGTAGAGCAAATGCAACAGTGCAAATTGAAGAGCCCCTAAATTTCAATGCAACGGCGTCATCTGAAGCTCATGAAATGAGAGATATGTTAGCTGCAAGCTTTTGAAATATTTTTTTTTTAAATAAAGCACTTCTCATTAGGTGAACGATTAGTTATTCAGGAGCAAACAAAAAAAAGGACATAAGGTCCTAACATGCAAAGCATAAAAAAAGAGAATGTAGTATAATTACATAAAATTTTAATAGATTGGATTTTCTGATGAAAGACAATCAAAAGTATTGTGAAATATTGTTAAATTAAGAAGAAAAAGCTTCCCCTACAGGTTGATAAAAGTTGCATCTTTTAAATAGAAAATTGTTGTTTCATAACTTAGCTTTAAAATGGCAAACAAAAAACACAATACGAGACAAGCTGTTGCCAATAATGTTTTTCAAAAATGACAGACAAATTTCACTCAAACATTTGTTGTCCTTTTCTTCCACAAAAAAAGTTTTAATTGCTTGCTCTGCATCACTAGAAGTAAAATGGCTTCTGTATTGAATAAGTGTCAACTCTGAAGGAAGCTGCAATAGTTCATGAGTACCTGTAATAGACAAATTACTTCATAATCATAATTAACATGATTTTTTTTTTTTTTTTAGCAAAACATCAAATAACATTGCTACTGAATTTAAGAACATCTCTGGTTTCCCAAATACCGTTGGCTCAATTCATGGTTGCCATATCCCCATCATTTGCCCAGCGGACCAGCAAGTTGCATATCGAAACAGGAAGTGCCAGCATTCAGTGATTCTACAAGGGATTTGCACTGCTCAAAAGATGTTTACTTACGTTTCAGTCGGCTATCCTAGGTCAATGCATGATGCTAGGGTTATTCGGAATAGTGGAACATTTAGTAAGGCCACAAGTGACCAGTTGTATTTTCCACAACGGACAATACCATTTAGTTGGTGATTCTGCCTATCCATTGCTGCCATTGCTTATGGTACCCTACAAAGATTTTGGTGCTTTAACCAATTCTGAAAAGAAATATAACAAAAAGCTTTCTAAAGCTCGAGTAGTTATTGAAAATACATTTGGGCTCTTGAAGGGCAGATTCAGAAGACTCCATATGCTTGATTGCAAAATTGACTTTGCCACCTATGTTATAACAGCCTGTTGTGTTCTACATAATATTTGTATGTCCAAAGGTGACCTAATCCAGGAGTGGTATGAAGAAAACGACAGTATGCCACCCCAGGATTCATCCTCAAAAACTTATCAAAGCATCAGTGGCAGGTCACCAGTTTCAACTGAGGCAATTGCAAGACGGAGAGTCATAACTGCTAGTTAATGAACATTTTTTATGAGCTTTAATTCTTTCATTATCTGAGTTATTTTGTTAATTCTTTATTGTATGTTTTGTAAACATATTTTGCAAGAAATGTAATCAACGCCACTGCTTTTACCCACCATCAAAATTTATCTTAATATTTTGAATAGTCACTCATTCACAGCTAGTTTTTTTTTGCTGTTAGAACCCAGCAAATAATTTAGCATATCTTCTACTAAAATCCAAAATTAGGGACTCAGGTCTTTCTTCTTTTCAAGAGCCTGGGGAAACTAAGATATCTTCTGACAGCTCTACATTTAGTCTGGAGAGGAGTTAGTGCTATAGATCATGTTCCCTCAGAGCCATCCACCTACCCCCCAAAAAGATTTGACTTATTGTAAATTTCATGTTTTCACATCAGTTTCTGGGCAGTAGTTTCAAAGCTAACATACATTGAACTTGATCATTGAAATGTGTTGGAATATTCATTAAGCTTAGCAGCTTCATCATTAAGGTTAGAATTTTAGACTAGGCTGGTTTGGTTGGTTGAATTCTAGATGATGGCCTTTGTACTATCTTTGGAAATAGTTAAGCTTGCTGAATAAAATTTTCAGGAATTGATTTAGAGTCCAACAGTGGCATCAATTGGGAGAGGGCTCTCCTCTAATTAGGATTTTTTTGTGGGGGGGGGGGGGGGGTCTTGTCTGTTATCCTGACTGCACTCAAATTCTTGATCTGAGTCAAACTAGTTTCTCTGTATGTACTTAGAGATAATCAGCTTAGTCTCAGTGAGATAAACTACTATACAGGCATATTTTTGTTAAAAATTTAGTATATAGAGCTGGTTAGGTATTTGATATAGTGCGTTCTAGGTGGCATGCATTCTATAATTCTCTGTTGTAGTTTCCATAACTTTGTTACTAAAATATAATATTTTTATTATAGTTTGGTATGTTTCATTATGATTAACCTAATTTCACTTCTTGAATAAGGCTGGATAACAGACAAGTACCTTTTTGGAGGTATTTTCAGTGATAAATAACTTGTTTTGGTATTCTCAATATAAGAAATCTCCAATAATACCCATGTGAATAAATAAATTGCCCCCTCCCGTCTACATTTTCATAAATTTGTTCCATTGGAAGCTAAACTGTTATGCTGGTAAATTTATCTGAACACATTTTGGCTCCAAAGTACATTATTGTAAAAAAACAAAAAAACAATTGTCTTTTGTTTTTAGGCAACAAGCCTATATCTAAAATGGGAAATGTTCTGAAAGTTCTACTTACCTAGCTGAACAGTTTTTCAACTTAACAAAAAGCAGAAACCAAAATTGAGAGGGGGAGGGGGAGAGAGTAAAATGTGCGAACCTGAACTATTGGTGCCAATTTTCTAAATACTACAGACATGCAAAATACCAAATATAGAAACTAAAGAAATGCAATATATAAAAAGTTAAAAAAAAAATCAAGATCAATCGCTGTCACTATCATCATTTTTCTTTTCCTATTCCCCCCTTTTCTTGTTTTTATTAGTTGTGTCATTAATGACAAATTCTGATTGTATGCCTCTTTCTGTTAGGCAATGAAAAAAGGTCTTTTTTCATTAGGTCCAAGACACTGGACCTGAACTCTTGGTCTTCTTGCCCTTTTTTTTTTCTTCATCTTTTTTCAGTTCGTCAATTCTTTTTGATGTTTCTGCTGTAGTTTGTCTTCTACGACTCTTGGCTATAGGTGGTGTGATGGGGCTGTTAGGAGTAGGGCTTATGTCAATATCTACTGTATCACTACTTTGTCCAGCACTAGAGTTACTCTCCATTGGATCAATATCTACTGGACCCCTACTTTGTCCAGCGCTGGAACTACCCTCCATTGGATCAAAATCCACTACAACATTCAAAGTATTTTTTCTTGACACATCTACAATATTTTTTAAGGTTATTGATGGATCATCCGATAGAACACCTATTATCTGTTCATAAAATACAGGTTTTTCCATGGGAGCAGCACCAGTCCTTCTGGTGTTATCGTTATATTGTTTTATTTGTTTTTTTAAATTGTTCCATTTATTCTTATATTTTTCAGTAGGAGAATTTCCAAGGTTGTAGCCTTGGCCAACCATTTGCTCTGCAAGTTTCTTATAATTTATGTCTTTTCTGATTTTTTTGGATTATAGATTTTCTTTCATGTCCTCTACAATCTTAATCAGATCTATTGTTGCAGCATTCTCCTTTTCAATAAGCCTTGGATCTTTGTGTTTTGCTGTCCACAGATCATCTTTGGATGAAACTAAAATTAAAAAAATATTAAGGCTAATTCCAAATTGAAAATTGGACAAGATTCAAAACATATTTGTGACTATATCAAGCAAAATTTATTCCATAAAAACCTGAAATTATTTCTAAACTTGGAAATAAATACATTTAAATGTCTGCAAAATATTAATTGATATGGCTTCAACTCATAATTAAAATTACTTAAGTTTTCAATAAAGCGCTAGTTTTTTTAGAATTCCATAAATACCAGGAGATATCAAAAGCCAGATTGTTTGAAACAGTCTTTCAGATATATGTTAAATAAACTTAAAAACAGTTAATTTAAGTCTGCTTTAAGTTTCAACTTCACTCTTTACTTTCATCATAAGAACTTATAATCACTGAAATATCACTAGAAATTTATCCCTGAAATATCACTAGACATTTATCACTGAAAAAAAAATCGTGCAGGCACTGGAAATTGGCAAACCTATTTAAAAAATAAATTACCTCAAGTAAGTTTTCATAAGGGCTTGTAAACTTTTAGCTCCTCTTTTGAAGCAAACAAAATACATTTTGGAGGAACTTTTCAATCACTGTTATACTAATTTGTTCATCAACTTTAACTAACTACATCCATATTAAAAAAAATTCAACAATTACACAAATTAACATTTTAAAATTGAAAGTGTAAATTTTAAATTCCCTGATTCTTGAAATTGTCAATGGATAGAATTTACAAAAGATAAATAAAATACATATTTTAAAATTGCTAGTTGATGTCTTTGTATGCCTCTGAGTTTTCTTACCTTTTGTCAATAGACTGGGCCCTCTGCCCTTACATGATGTAATCTGTAAATAATAATGTTCTTTTTCTTTGTAATTTATATTTTATGGCCTACTATAGTAGGCCATTCTAAAATTCTTTTCCAAAGAATTTCAAGTTCCTTGTCTTCCAGTTTTGTTAACATCACAAAAAGCAAACAGAAAATAGATTAATGAGTCATATTACCCTAACTTAGATTAAAGAACATATGTGCCACTTTTCTCAGTATAAAGCCTACAATAATGCCCATTGTTCCAAAATCCTTTTTCAAAGAATTTTGAGGTACTAGTCTTCCAGTTTTGTGAACATCACATAAAACAAACAAAAAATAAATTAATGAGTCATATTAAAATAAGTTAGATTAAACAACACATGTGCTACTGTTTTCAATATAAAGCACGAATTTTCCAGCAAATAATAATATTTTGGCTATACACTCACAGCCAAGAAATTTTAGAGACATTTTTTTAAATTTCAATCAAGTAGTTGATTAAAATAATATTTTACTTAACAATAATGTACTTCAGAAATCTTGTTATTAGCATATTTTTAAAATTAAAAAAATAAGAGGCAATACATATTGGTTTTTCAATAATGACAAGAAAATTTCACACAAACATTTGTTGTCCTTTTCTTCTATATAAAAAGTTTTAATTGCTTGCTCTGCACTACTAGAAGTAAAATGGCTTCTGTATTGAAGAGGTATCAACTCTGAAGGAAGTTGCAAGAGTTCATGAGTACCTGTAACAGACCAAATACTTAATAATCATCATTAACATGATTTTTTTTTTTAGCAAAACATTAAATTCGATACTTCACTGGTTAAACTAGAACCAAAGGCTCTCAAGTTGACATGAAATTAATTACATAAAATATATAGCCAATTGGAATTCAATTGATATCAGCAAGAAAATGAACTTCATATATTGTGTAAAATTTACTTTAGCATAAATATGGGTAAAATATATATTATTTTAAGCAATATTGTGCCACATCACTTCTAAATTTTATTCACTAAGTGAAGAACATTTGCATTTTCCTGACCATTACAAATTAAGTTACACATTAGATTTTGTAACACCTTATTAAGCAATGTATGATAATTCTAGAGTTCTCTGTTTTAGCCCAGATCTCATATTAGGTTCTAAAAGTTAGTAAAAAATCAGTGTGTAAAACTGCATAACTTTGTAAACAAGCCATTTCTAGCCATACAATTGTCTATTCTATATGGTAATATATCTTTGGTTTACAAAATACTGTATGAACAGTAAAGTTACATCAACAACTGTAGACAATATATTAACTGTCCCCTTCCTGAACTTAAATTTTCTGTCCCCTTCCTGAACTTAGTGGGCTGTCGTCTGGAATCTGAAAGGGCTACAAAAAATAGGGGTCGATGAAGAAAAATGTCTTAATTAAACAGCTTTAGAGTCTGAATGAGATATAACTGCGCTTAGTTTCAAAATTAAATACATTTCAAGTTTCTAGCTGCTTCCTTTTGTCATGTTTGACAATGTTGATCGACGAATTTTCTTTCTGGAATTGCAGCTGGCTCCAGTAAATCTGCACTTCAAAGACTTAGAATGTGGTATTTTATACTAAACTCGCTCGAACACATCCAAAAACTCAATATAAAAAAAGAAAATCAAAATTCTACCAAACCCTGAGAGCCATATCCCGATTTTCTCCCGAAAATTGTCAAGATTTTACAGATTCTTTGAAAAGATAAGCGGAAACACTGCCCCGTGCCTGAAAACGCAACTCTGATGTTCAGGACGAACGCCTCGCAGTGCTTCCATTCTAGGGATTTCCCCCCTAGAATGGGGATTTTTGAGGTCTCTTAGGGGTGAACTTTTTCATTTAGGGATTTGGGGATTTTTAGGGATTTTCACAAGTCTTCTGGATTTTTTAAGGAATTTCTAGGGTTTCGGCCCTAGAAAATCCTCTTCCGACCCAAAAAAGAAAAATGCGACGGAAGTAGTTTTCCGTCCCATTTTTCTAGCAATTCTGGACGCGCTATAAAGGGAGTTATGGATCTTTTGCGCAGTCGAATTGGAAGCGCGTTATGGTGTTATGTTTAAATGCTTGCCCATGCTGGATAGAAATTCTTAAAAAAAGGTATTGAGTGGTATATTCACTGTTTTATAATATATATATATATATATATATATATATATATATATATATATATATATATATATATATATATATATATATATAATATATATATATATATATATATATATATATATATATATATATATATATATATATATATATAATATATATATATATATATATATATATATATATATATATATATATATATATATATATATATATATATAATATATATATATATATATATATATATATATATATATATATATATATATATATATATATATATATATATATATATATATATATATATATATATATATATATATATATATATATATATATATATATATATATATATATATATATAATATATATATATATATATATATATATATATATATATATATATATATAATTAGCGTAATTATTTTTCACAATTATCATATTAATTGAATCATTCTAACTTAGCAATTAACAAAGAAATAAAAAAAAATGCACGTGAAAAAATCAGTTCTTTCATCAGCCTTGTGCAAAAATTTAACTGCAGCCTCAAACAACTTGATTTTGCAACCTTGACAACATGAACTTGCTGACATTTTGATAATAATGTATTGAATATCTTTAAATTTGAATTTTGGTAAAAGCCAGTCTCCATTTGGCAGATTCTGAAAATCTGTACTGCCAATCTGTAAATTTTATTTCAATGCAGACTTCTTTTCTGGAGACTTCTAAAATTCTTTTAACACTACTAATCATTTGAATAAAACCTGGCAAAGGTGCAGACTAGAGACCCCTGCAGTCAAAGGTGCAGAGGTACTGCTCAATTTAACCAGGACTTGCAGTAAGAAATTAATTGTTTATATCTTGCTTCAACTGGACAGCCCTCTTTGCCTTTAGAGCCCAATAGACCGAATAATATATAGTAAGAAATAAGATGTTTTTTATCAGGAGCCCCTTTTCTGCACCTTTACTGAAAACTTGGTTAGCCTCCCTACCTCTGCTTCTTGATTATTGAACTGCAATCAATAGTGCCCACTAATGACACCAAAAATTGTAAAAAGTTTGGGATACCAGGTGATCTGTCAGCTTTTACTAGTCATTTCAAACATTCTGTTCTTTCCATAGGATCATGACTTTCTTGTCAATAAAGAATATTTTCATTTACAGGATGATTAGTTTAAGGTGATTGAAAGCCAGTTGATACTCATTGATAGCCCCCTGCCTGCTGTACTATATACCTGTAAAGTTGCCATATGAAACTAGGTTATATTACTTTGTTTAAAAAAATGAACTTCAGAAAAGACAGAATGGAACAGCTACTGTATGTAAAAAACTAGCAACAATTTCAGTCTCTTTTGTTCCTTAAAAGACTCTTTTTTTTATAAATGTTTCTACAGCACCAAAGGGATAAAGGCCTGTTTTGTTATATATAGCTATTTTTATAATGATACAGCCATGCTTGTTTAGCCTGCCTACCAAGTGAAAGGCTGAGATACTATGCAATGTTGACATAGCATAGTTTATCTGTCATTGGAAATAAACTTAGCTTAATTTAACAGGGTGGCCCATAATCATAAGTAACCATAAATAGAAAAAACAATTATGTTTGTATCAGAAATAATTCATAACATGATCTGCACTATTACCATTATGTTGGAAACACATTTCAATATGTTTCTCCCACTTTTGATGAACATAAATGAGCAAACCAATGGTCTGCTGCAAAAACATAAGCATGTGTTCTATTTATGGTGACTTTTTCATTCCTACTCAACTTTTACTCATAGGACAGTAAAAGGAGCATGATTTGCTATGGAGCAAGGGGGATTGCTCTTCTAGATATGGTGGTCAAAATAAAAAAAACATAAAATTTATATGGCTGTATTAGTGTATTCAGTTGTAGTAGGGTCACACTGCTAATCACACCAACGTTAACAGTGCATGAAAGATATATTTTATTTAGTTTCCAAGATTGTATCCCTGATGCCTGATATTTTTCAGATTAGTATGGAAGATAGCATTAGTGAAGAATCCTTATCTTGTGTTTTACCCTCCTCAACTTATACAACTCCTCCTAAGAAAAAAACGGAAGAAACGTGAACCTGCACAAAGTTCTACCACTCAGATTCAGTACTCCCAAAAGTTTGTTGACACATGGATGAGTGACCCGCAATTGAAGGGATGGTTAAAAAAAAAGAACTCATATCTTGGATATTGTGGAGTATGCAATACTGATCTCAAACTAGGAAAAAGCGGAAAATCAGAGCTTATAAAGCACTCCAACACAAAGAAGCATAAGTCAAACATTGAAGCAGAAGGGTCCACTTCAAATACTCTTGGACACTTTTTGCAAGGGGGATTCACTGACCAGACAAAGCTTCTTGAGGCCAGAATCTGCACTTTTCTAGTTGAAAATGACTTGGCTATTTCTAAGGTTGAGCCTTTTGTGGCTTTTTTAAAAGATTTGCCTTCAAAGCAAGTAGTGGAGAATGTGCAACTCAAGAAATAGAAAGCTACCAATGTTATACGAACAGGACTAAGTGGTTTTTATGAAGATCGTTTGATTGAAATCTTACGGAATCGCTGCTTCTCGATTATTATTGATGATTCCACTGATGTATCTTTTAAAAAGCTTCTAGCAGTTGGAGTAATATTTTGCAATGATGACCTCTCAGTTGAAGTTGATGTATTCGACGTAGGCGAGTGTCCTGAATCTTCAGCCAAGGCGATATTGAGGAGCTGAAGAAATGCATAATAGAAACCCACAAGCTTCCCCCTGCAAATTTCATAGGGTTTCGCTCTGACACTACAAACTCTATGATGGGAGCTAACCAAAGCGTTCCGTCCATGATAAAAGAAGCGTTCCCATGGGTAGTCATAGTGAAATGCTCCTGCCATATGGCTCTTCTTGTTGCTTCATATGCATGCAAGAAATTGCCAAAATCCATGGAAGACATCTGTCGCTCCATATATAGTCACTTCACACATAGTCACAAGAGGCAACATGCTTTCCTTGAATTTCAAAAGTTCTACCAAGTTGACATGCATAAGATTCTACAGGCAGGGCAGACTCGATGGCTTTCGGTCAAAGTTGCTGTGGACAGAATTTTGGAACAATGAGATGCTCTTAGTGCCTACTACAGACTTCTACTAGTTGAGGATCCAACAAAGCTGAATGAGCTTGTATACACAAATCTGAACCCAGCTATGAAGTGTATGTTTGAATTTGTTGCCTTTGCATTGGGATTGCTTACTGAATTCAATATAGCTTTTCAAGCTGACAAACCACTATTTTATCGCCTGAAACTAGAGACTTAATCTCTTATCAAGGAATTGTCTTTGAGCTTCATGAAGAAGGACTATGTGAAGTCAGCAAATGCATTCCAAATTAATGTGAATGACCCAAGTGTTTACCTTCCCCACGAAAATATTTATTTGGGTCCAAATGGGCAGGACTCTCCTCTTGACACTAAAATCAGATCCTGCTGTACCCCATGATGCAGTTGAAAAGATCCTCAGAGCTGCACAATCTTTTTACATAGAAGCTGTACAGCAGATCCAAACTTGATTTCGTTTCGATGATGACATTTACAAGTATGCAGAAATGGTTGACCCTGTATCAGCTCAGTCACTATGGCCTGGTTCTCTCCAACCCTTTGTTCGAAAGTATGGGAAAGTATCATGGGATGGAAACAAAATTGAACAAGAGTGGAGGAAGCAAAGTCTCACCAATGTTGAAAATATTGAAAATATGGATGCGGCTACCTAATGGCGTTTGGTTTTTTCGAAGAAAAACTCCGCCGGAATCAAGCTATACGCAAATCTAAAATTGGCAGTAATATTTGTGTTTACTCTTTCTTTTCCAACGTTGTCGTCGAAAGGTTTTTTAGTGCAGTAAAAATCATAAAGACAGACAGACGGAACTCGCTTAAAACGGAAACGTTACGTGGAATTCTGAAAACAAAATACGGTATGAAGCGGGCCCAAGAAAGTGCCACATACATTCGTGGCGACGAGCAGCTACTGCTGCACATGAAAAGAGTCAAGGCTTCAGCTACCATCGGAAAAAAGGATAAAGGTGTTGAATCTGATTCTGAATAAAAATGGATTTTTCTTTCTTTTTTTTTAATCAATATAACTGGATTGTGAGGCAACTAATGGATTGTTCACATTGGTGTAATAACCAGTGTGACCTTGCAGCCGAAATTACCAAAAATAACCATAAAAAATAAATATTGATTTGTTTTGACCACCATGTCCACGTGCTGACTCAACCAATTGAGCACTTTGATTGGTCATCTGTAACAGAAAATAGAATTCAAATCTATTTCTCTTACTCGTCTTACTACACCCTATACACCTTATTGCACCTTACTACACGAATGGGAACAATTCCTAATTATTGTTTTATTTTTTACCTTTTCTGTATTACTCAAAGTACATGTCAAGCAACTTTCTATCCTTAAAGTTCATATTTTGATCATATTTTGACAGATCTGTTGACTGATATCTTTTTCTTTTTTTTTTCAAACATTTTTATTAACATAAACACAAGTCAATATGAAAACAAGTCAAAGAAAAAATAATGCTTGAAAAAGCGACCATTTGGATATCATTCATGCAAATCCATCCAATGGGGGTGTTGCAAAAGTAGTGATAAAGAAGAAAAAAATAATGACAAAGAAAAATAAATAAATAACATGTCTTCATATGGTCCAGAATCCGGAATCTGGCATGGGAATCTATCAATCAAAACCGAACTTAACTAGTCGATAATTAAGAAGCATTATTTTAAACGTCAAAGGAACATATTTTGGTTCAAGTAAACGGTCCTAAGTTGCAAAATAAGTCGTCTTGAACAAATGCTATTAAAAGTCAGCATAACAAGGCTTGTGACTTGAAGAAATCAGAAAATAGGGAAACTTTTAGGGATTTTGTTACTGAAAATAGGGATTTCTAGGGATTTTCCACCAGTCTACTAGGGATTTGAAAAAATTTGAAGTGGAAACACTGGCCTCGATTCACACACTACAGTTGATCGATTGACTACTGGGTTCAAGTATATCCGAAATTAAAAGATGCAGTTGTGTCTCATCATCACCCACGATATAGGGCCATCAGTGAATTTATAGTATAGCCTAGGAAAAACAAAGACTAGCCTACCATTGGATTTCTCTTTTTAAACATGAGGGTCATACATCCCTGAGCTAAACTGTGTTTACAAAAGTTTACAACTTTGTAGGTTTGCAATATTTCATGTTTTTTTCCGTCTTCACTGTTCTTAATATGGAAAATTTATTTGTATTTTTTTTTCTAATTTCCACCCTATACTATAGCCTAAGCATGGGCATACAGAAGAATGGCAGGATGACTGCTGCCCCCCTAGAACTTCAAAGTTACACTAGATAAGGCTGAAAAAGCAGATAGTTAAAAAAAAAACAGTTGAAAAAAGATAGATAACTAGGCTATTTATTTATAAAATTACAAACTAAATATTGCTTAATTGAAACATAAAATGAGAACTAGGCTTAACACTTCTAATAGAGTTCTCATGGTATGATGTGTTGTGATAACACTAAGGTGGCATTAAAACAGGCAACATAAGAGGGTGGCCAGCATTTCCCCCACAGAAAATACACCCCCCCCCCCTAGAAGCATGTCCACAAAAGAAGAAACTTTCAGATGAGACCATCAATTTTATTTACATGTATTTTAGGTAAATATTTACCAAATCATATTATTGAGTTGCAACTAAAGTGAAATTACTACTTGATGCCTTTTTTTATGCTCTTTACAAATATAATAATCATCTTTGTTGGAAATGAATTTTAGCCCCCAGCCCTATATACCAATTCAGGGTATATATTTGCACATTAGGGGATGGAGGTAATTTTATTTCAGATGTAAATGAGAGGTAGTTTAAACTTTCCCCCAACCCCCCTAATGTGCAAATACATACCCTGAATTGGTATATATATAGGGATGGGGGCTAAAATGCATTCCTGACAAAAATGATTATTAAATTTGTAAAGAGCATAAAAAAAGCATTGAGTGGTATATTCACTTTAGTTGTAACTCAATAATATGATTTGGTAAATATTTACTGTATTTTATTTAAATTTATTTAGATCTATGGTTTTTGAAGTTTTATAACTCCCCTTAAATTTGCTACTGTTTTAGAGCCCAAAATACTGCTAGACAGAAGCTAAGACACAAATATATCATTCAATTAGGAATTCAGTCCTCTATCTGAATATAAAATTGTTTCATCAGGAAATTAATTTTAGAAGTTTAGAAAATTTTGGAATTTCCATAGACAAGACTGGAATTTAAAAGATCTAGTCTTGGTTTAGTTTTCAGCTCACTTAGGTTTTGGGGTCTAAACAAACCTATGTACAAGGCTGCAGCCCACCCTCAAATCCCTTTGTCTAGCCCAAAAGCTTGATTTGTAGAATGTAGGAGATGAATTTCCAGAGAAAATTATGGTAAATGTGCAGATTAGTACCCCTGCAGTATAGGGTGCGGAGGCCCTACCAATAGGACTGCGTTATTACCTTAAATTACCTTAAATCGCATTGTCCAGCGAAATAAGGAAAGATCCTGTAGAGTCGCTGGTCAGTGTCGATGGGGAGTCACTGGTTCGGCGGCGTCCCACTCTGTTTTCCATGGTTTGGTGGACCAATTCTTATCAATGGCAATCTTGAATGCATTGACAGAGGGAGCGGTGACAGCTGCATTGGGAAGACTGTTCCAGGGGCCCACCACTCTATTCGAGAAGTAGTGGTTGCGGAGTCTGCTGTGAGCTCTCTTCCTGAGCAGCTTCTTACTATGCCCTCTTGTCCTGAATGATTCGTCAAGTTGTAAAGGACTCTGAGAAGAGGAATCAGCATGCAGTAGCTTGTAAGCCATAATGACATCGCCCCTCCGCCGTCTGTAGACGAGTGTTGGGAGCTGTAGTTTGTTCAGGCGGGATGGATAGTCGAGGTTCTTGCATCCATCAATAGCTTTGGTTGCGCGCCTTTGAACAGATTCTATTTTCTGTTCGTCACTCTTATTCAGAGGCGTGGCAACACACATCCCAAACTCCAGCAATGGTCGTACGAGACCCTTTAACAGCTTCGTCATAACTTTAGATGATCTGCTATGTACTGTACGCTTAATTATTCCGAGGGTCTGAGATGCTTTGGCAACCGCTGTTTGGGTGTGTTTGTTGAATTTTAATTCTTCATCGACGACTATTCCCAAATCTCTTTCAGCTACCGAGGAACCAATCGATTGTCTAGAGCCATCCCCCCCACTCATATGGTACTGCCACTTCTCATTCTTTTTCTGGAAATATACCGCCTTGCACTTCTGGATGTTAAACTCAAGCTTCCATTGGCAGGCCCAAAGGGAAAGTGCATCCAGGTCTTCCTGTATGGTGGCTCTAGTCGCTGACGACTCCGAGGGCCCAATAAGCTTTGCATCATCAGCATAGAAGCTCATCTTATTTCTTACAGCCCGTGGAGCATCATTAATATAAATATTGAAAAGTGTTGGGCCCAAGATCGTTCCCTGGGGCACGCCACTATCAACTCCAGCAACTTCTGAGAAAAACTCTTGCCCGTTATCCCCAAACACTCTAACTCTCTGCTTTCTTCCTGAGAGGAACTGCATCACCCATTCAACAACCTCCACATGTATCCCGGTAGCTAAAAGTTTAGCCTTCAAACGACGATGGCAAACTTTGTCAAAAGCCTTTGCAAAGTCTAATAAAATCATATCAACAGGGATATCCTGGTCCAGCAGTTCGGTGACACATTCATATGCGTCAATAAAATTTGTCTCGACCGAGCGTCCAGATCTGAATCCATGTTGGCTATCGGTAAGTAGTTTATTGTCAATCAGGTGTTTCATAACAGCGGTGTTTGCAATTCCTTCGAGGATTTTACTGACTGTCGAGGTGATGCTAATTGGTCGGTAATTGGCAGCACAGTTCCTGCTACCACCCTTGTGAACAGGTGTAATATTCGCATTTCTCCAATCTTGAGGCACTTGTTTCGTGTCAAGAGACTTCTGGAACAGTTTTGCTAGGGGAAGGGCAAGCTCCGCATGAGCCTCTTTCAAAGTTCGAGGGTGTACCCCATCAGGGCCAACTGACTTATTCGGGTTCAATCTTTTGAGCTGTGATTCAACATCCAAAGTGCTGATAGTAATAATTTGCATCGGTTTCTGAATATCATATTCCGGAATTTGTGGCAAGAGGTCATTATCTGGAGGTGTAAAAACTGACTTGAACTGCTGGTTCAGAGCTTCAGCTATATTTCCAGGGTTGATTATGGTATTCCCATTAACTGAGAGTTCGGTTACCGAATGTCTTCCGGGCTTTTGAGTGGAGGCATACTTCCAAAATTTCTTCGGATTTGTTTTCGATGCTGAAGCTAAAGACTCCTCATACTTGCTAGTAACTTCTCTTGTAAGGTAGCGGACTTTGTTTCGTATTTGTTTGAATTTGTCATGATTAGCCTGCGTTGGGACTTCTTCTTCTTCTATTTAACAGCAGACGGGCTTTTCAGTAAAACTATTTAGCCCTTTTCCTTTTGCTTCACTCTGTGGGCTACAGAGCTACTGGCTTGATTGCCTCATATTTATTAGATATATTAAGATATCTTTCAGCAGATCTTTCGACTCCAGGAGTTCAAATATAAGATGATAGATGTCGATTTCTATGCTCTGTGTGCAGGTATAGTTGGCTAGGCTCTTGGCTGATAGTGGGATTTTGTGGTGTTTGAAGTATTTTAACAGTTTACAAAGCAAGGTATGTTGTGCAGACGTCAGCATATTACATTCAAATAGGCAATGGTCAATTGTTTCATTATTCATATTACAATGCCTGCAAAGAGGGGACAGGGGAATTGAACCACTTGAATTAGAAAGCTTATTTGAGAATGCAAGGAAATTTAGTCCATTTGTTCCAGAACGAATTCTATGATAAATTTTAGAAAGATACTTATTGGGAAAGGGGGAAAGGATAGGATTAATCTTATTAAAATTAATATCTGATAGCCTCCATCGGTAAATATCTCTAATTGGGATTGGTCTCCCACTTGGCTGGTCAATATTTATAGCATTTTTTGCTATTTCATCAACCTGATGATTACCACTTATGCCAGAGTGGCTAGGAATGTACTGAAAGTAAGTTTTTATGCCACTTGAAGCAAGATTATCAATAATATTGAGACAATGATAAGTGTCAATGTCCAACTTATATTGAGGAGCTGAGGCCAGCAACTCAAGGCTTGATAAAGAGTCGGAATAGATGATAATATTATTCGAATTTTCAATCAAAGGTTGGTTTTGCTTAAGGTGTTCTAATGCCATGATTATGGCATTTAACTCAGCAGACATTATAGATAAAATATTAAATAATCTCTCTCCCATTGCAATTTTCAGATGAGGAAGGAAAACACCACTTGCAACCTTCTCATCCATTTTTGACCCATCAACAAATATTTGGAAGTGATTTTTATAGGTAATTGTATTAAGTTCTGCAAATTTTTTCTGGACAAAAGCAATGGGGATTAAATCTTTATTCCATTTTGGAAATTCAGTATTTATTATGGGAAATGACCAATTCCATGGAGGGGATTGGGGGAAAGTAGGTGCAATAGACTTTGCTGGTACAGGGAACTTCTTTTGAATATTGGCATACTCATCTGCAATACCTCTATACGTGGCTGGATTTCTTAACCAATTATGTAATATGTGTGAGCTATTTGATTCAATTTTTGTAAGATGTTTTATCAAGAGAAAGCTACGTCTCTCCCTTATTGTTGCTAATCCTCTCTCCATAAGCAGAAACTTGGTGCTTGTGGGTTTCCTAAGACCAAATATGAGACGTATTATATCATTTTGTGTTGTTTCAATTTTTTGCATCTGGGTCTTTGCACATGCACCATAGACAATGAGCCCATAGTCAATATGGGGTCTTATATGTGATTTATAAAACTGGAGTAAGGTTTTCTCCTTACAACCCCAGGGTGTGGAAAGAAGTCTTTTTAGTATATTTGCTTTTCTATAACATTTTTTTATTGTGTTTGAAATGTGGAGGTGGAAATTAAGTTTTTGGTCAAGCATGAGACCTAGGTAATTAATATTATTATCTTCTGGAATAGTTGTTTTATTTAGAGTTAGTTTTGCATTAACATGGTTTCGCTTCCGGTGAAATTGGATTATTTTTGACTTGGTGGGTGCAATGGGTAAATCTGAATGTTGAGAGAATTTTTCAAACTGGAAAAGTGACTTTTGCAGATTTGACTGTGCTATCTGAAAGGTGTTGCCAGATGACCATAGCACCAGATCATCAGCATACTGTAGATTCGTGTGGGGTAGGTTCATGTCCCAGAGATATAGGGCAAAAAGGAGGCAACTGAGGACTGCTCCCTGAGGTAGGCCTTTGGATATTGTCTTTTGGGGTGAAGAGGCTGAACCAACACAAAAAATGAAACTTCGCACTTCTATGAAGGATTTAATAAAGGATACTAGCTTAGGAGGTACTCCAAGGTTTGCAAGTTTATTTAAAAGGATTTGGTGGTTCACATTGTCATAAGCTCCTTCAAAATCTAGGAAAGCTGCCACTAGGATATTATTTTTTGAGAAAGATTCATTTATTGCATTTGTTAGCAAAATGAAAGCATCTGTTGAGGAGTGGTATTTCCTGAGTCCAGTTTGAGTGTGTGGGATCATGTTATTTTTCTCAACAAACCAGAGGAGTCTGTGATAAATCATTTTCTCCATTATTTTCCCCATCACAGGTGTAATCATTATGGGCCTATATGACTCAGGGTTATCTTTTGGTTTATTTTTCTTTAGGATTGGTAGGAGGGACGAACATTTCCATATATTGGGGAACCTAGAAGATGCCCAAGCGTGGTTATAACAATTTAGCAGTTCTTGTTTGTATGAAGGTGTGAGATTCTTTATCCATGTAGGGTGTATATTGTCATAGCTACTGCTAGTTTTGGACCTAATATGATGTATTGCATCATTCAATTCCTGGATTGAAAATGAATTAGTTATGTACTCGGATCCTGGGCGTGGTTGGTAACTAGGGTTCATAGGAATTGTGGACAGTTTGCTTTGATTATTTGATGTTAGCTTATTAACAAAAAGAGTTGCAAATAGGTTAGCCTTTTCATTATCATTGTCATAATGGGTATTATTATGTATAAGCTCATACAGGAGTGGGTTGGGAGAAGTCTTTTTCCCACATATGTGGCTTATGACTTTATGTATAATTGGCTCATTTGTTTCTCTGGAGAGATTATTTGCAAAATCATTCCAGTATTTATATTTAGCATCTATTATAGTCCTTTTTAGATTAGATTCTGCTTGTAATTTTTTTAAATATGTAGTAGGTGTTGGTTTTTTTATGAATTCTGTCCTAGCTGCCTTTTTTATCCTCCATTTATTTAGGCACTCATTTGTCCACCATGCTTTAGGAATTTGTATAGGGAATGTTTTCTTAGGCGTTGTCCTGGGGATAGCATGATTAGCTGTATTTATTAGTAAAGATGTCAACGCTTCAGCATGTGTGTCAACTGTTGTGTTAGAAATGCATGAACTTTGGGTGAAACTTGTAATTTCATCATTTAGCTTATTTTGGAAAAATAGACCAATTTGCTTTAGTGTTGATATATTTGGATGTATGAGATAAAGTTTCAGCAGGTTCATTTAGGGAGCAAACTATAGCAAAGGGGTCTTTACATAGACTATCAATTTTATTTATGTAAATTTTGTTCAAAAAATTTAAAGACACAATTTGTAGGTCAATTGTGGAGAAATTGCCACTTTTGGGGTTGAAATAAGTATTCAGGTTTGGAGGGGTAGCAACAACTAATTCATTATTATTTGAAGTCATATGCTCAATAAATTTACCAGCTTTATTTGCTGGTTTATTCCCCCACAAAAGGCTGTGGGCATTGAAATCACCACAAATAATGATATTTTTTAACATATTAGAATTATTTATATAATTAAAGAAATCCTTGGCATCTGTAGTTTGGCCATTAGGGTTATAAAAGCTTATTATGTAGGTTTTTAAATTATTCAGCCAAACACTTATACCAATTACATCAACATCATTTTCAAAATCTGGAAAATTGATGCCACAAAATTTTATATTATTATTAACTAATAAAGCTACACCACCTCCTTTTCTCTCTGAAGATCTATCCTTTCTCAGGATAGTATATCCCAGAGACTTAATTTGTTGATTTTGGGTTAAATGAGTTTCCTGGAGGCAAGCAATATTAATTGAATTATTATTCATAAATGATATTAGTTCATTTAGCTTATTTTCTGTGAGTGATCTTACATTCCATTGGAGTATTGATAAATGTTGTGTTGTTGATTTATTCTTCATATGACTGTCTATCAATGTTCAGCTTTGTTAAGAATAAAGCAAGATCTTTTTTTGCTTGAATGAGCATATCATCTGGGGTGTAGATTTTTGCCAATTCTGCAATAATTTTTGTTTTCTGTAGTTGATGTATGTTCATGGCCTGAACTGCATTACAGTTTAGAATGAATAAGCATATATTTGGGGATTGCATTTTTGGTAGTGCATCCTGTTTGTTGGTTAAGGGATTGATTCCTGGTAGTGTTTCTGGTTTGTTTCTTCTTGGGAGGGAGGGCCAGGCTGGCCTCATCTCACCGGACAAGGAGGCTTGTTGGCTTGGTGATTCCTTCTGATAGGGATTTGAGCTAGGGGGCTTAGAAGATGGTGTTTTATATGGGGTGCTTGATGCATTGGGGGCATTTGACTTGGGGGTTTTGGTTTGTTTCATTACGGGCTTTATTTGGTATTGTTGGGCAGCATTTAATTCCATTGCTGCAAAGGGGTATGGGATGGCTTTCTCTGTTGATATTTGGAGTGTTAGAGCTCTTTTCTTGTATGCAGGGCATAATGATCTATTTGTAGATTCATGTGGGCCTTTGCAATTGATGCATGTAGGCTGAGTGTTGTTGCAAGTTGTCAGCTCTTTAGGATGGAAAGATTTACAATTACTACACTCTTGGAGAATTTCATTGCATTTGTTTGTTGTGTGTCCCAGTTTGAAACACTTCTGACACTGAATAGGCTTAGGTTTGTATTCCTTGTGTGGTTTGATTTGCCCAAATAGGAATAATTTTTCTGGGATATCAATTTTATCCTTCAGTGTGAATAAGAAGGATCTACTAGTTTTTAGGCCATTAGAGTTGGGTTTTCCAAGTTGGGTAACATCCTCAACTGGGATTGTGTTTCCAGCCCTATCTGAAAGGCCTTCTTTTAACTCCTGAGTAGATATCTCTGGGGGAACATTATAAACTACTATTTTTGTTGGTGATTGTTTTGGGTTCCAATTAGATGCAATAATTGGGGTATTCAGAAGGGATTTAAGGTTAATTATTGTATCTGCTGATTTCTGATCTTCTACAGCTATTAGCAGAGATCCATCACGGTTAATGTTAAGAGAGAACATTGATTTTAGCAATTTAAAAATTGCAACTCTTATTGCAGTGATCATTTTTATTTCAAAGGGGGTAGTGGGAGTAATTTTAAGGTAAATTCCTAAGTTTTTGGAGGGAGGATCTTGGGCAGGGAGAGGGGAAATGCTTTTAATTGGGGAGATTTTTTTCATTTTTTTAGAACTTCTAGAGAGGACCTCTTGAAACCCATTATCATCATTTATGGTTACATTAGCCCCTACACTTCTCATTGTCCTATTCTCCGAATTGGAGCTATCATTAGAACTTTGAGATAGGATGCTTGACCAGCCAGGATGGGTATCTTTCACTATGACACTTTCACTGGAATTTGATTTGGGATCTGGGGGGACTTTTTTTTTGGAGGACTTCTAATCATTGCCTATTGGAAAAAGCTTTAAACACAAAAATAAAACCAAAACAAGAAGGGAAAATAGATGATATCAAACCGTCTGCACTATACTATGGGGAGGATAAACACCACAGTATAGCCCTGAGGATGACTTGAGCAGAATTGGTTTAGTACAACTGCTGATTAGAAGAGATAATAATCACAAGAAAATATATTTTGATTTTCTTATAAGGTTGCTGATTTTTGTTTAAACGAGGAATCAAACATGTATTTCTTCTTAAAAAAAGGGACGTCCTTGTACCTTCTCCAGAACTTCTTCTTCTTCCGAACTGCTAGTTTGATTTCTCGTATGATGAAAGGGAGCGTTCTTGGTCTTCGTTTGCAAGTGGTTGTCGTGTGTTTTGCGATTGTCTCACAGAGGACCCTTTTCATCTCAAGCCAAGCTCCCTGTACATTATTCTTTTCGACAAAAAACCAATCTTGGTTAGCCAAATCTTGCCTGACCTTTGTTGTAATTTGTAAACACATGTTTTCTAAAATTATTTGTCTGCGGGTACAACTTTAGTCGACAAGTTATGGCTATATGGTCGGTTGCGCCAAAAGGTGGCTCTGAGTCTATACTTTGGATTGCCTCCTCATCTTTGACAAATAGGAGATCTAAGAGAGATGGGTTCTTGCCCTCTCTGTACCTATTCGGGAAATTGATTGTCTGGTACAATGAATGTTCTTGCAGGCATTCGAGGAGTGTGCCAATCTGGTCATCGTTATCTCCTGTGGCAGCATAACCACTAATCCATTGGATCTGAGGCAGGTTGAAGTCTCCAACAATTACAATATTATGGCAAGGACGACTCATCACCGAACTTATAGAATTTGCAATCGCGAGGTGAGAACTTTTCTGACAGGGACAGCTTGGGCTTCTATAAATACAACCTATAATTAAGGGCTGACCCTTTAGCTTAATTTTTATCCAGACCTGCTCCACCCACGGCTCATACTGAGAACCAAGATTAAGGTCTCCTACCTTCAGTGATGATTTGACGTACAGGACAATTCCTCTTCCTTCTGGTTTCGACAGATTTGAGATTATTCTGAATCCGGTAATCTGGATTTGTACATCAGTCAGTGGCACTGAAGTATACTTTGGTTTAACTTCAGTGAAGGCAAACACACTCACTTCAGGTCTTGCCGAAACTACAGCTTTTATTTCATCCATTTTTGTGGTGATGCAATCCACGTTACTGTAAAGCATTAATAGTCCGTCTTCATTTTCAATATGGGCATCACCAATATCTCTAAATTCCGACTCACAAGATTCGAAAGTGGAACTATCCAAAGGTTCTCCGCTATGATTACTTGATAATGCACTTGCAAACGATTCACCATTAATGATCTCAAATGTGGGGCTTGCGTTTGAATCACTCACACTAAAGTTTCTATGTACAGTACTATTTACATTGTTTTGACAGGCATCAACTCCTAGATCTCCATCACCTGCAACCCCAGCGTAGCTGGAGGCTGCTGGAAGTGTTTTGGGACAATCTTGTTGCCTTTAATCACAATATTTGATTCACCACCTGCCCGCTTTCTGTATAGTTCTTCATATAACTTCTGCCTTTTGTCACGGTCTGTTTTTGATACATCATTTCTGAACTGAACTGCCCCTTTTTTCTCAAAAGATTTCTGGAGAATCA
Organism: Artemia sinica; assembly: GCA_027921565.1. Taxonomy (NCBI): domain Eukaryota; kingdom Metazoa; phylum Arthropoda; class Branchiopoda; order Anostraca; family Artemiidae; genus Artemia; species Artemia sinica. Next base: position 59,517,852 of record CM051258.1, on the reverse strand, counting down.
GCTTCTTGATCTTGAAGTTGGGGACAGCGATTATGATTTGGGGGTGGGCGTAGTGGATTCTGGGTTACGGAGACAGTGGGATTCACTAGGCGGCGGATGTTTGAAATAGGGACACCAGGTAAGCCATATTCATTAGCTAGGTGCTCGCGGACAAACTGGGCATCATCAGTTTGAGTAGCAACTCCAAAGGCCACTATATTCAATCTTCTCTTCTGTCTGTCGCGGTCTTCGAAGATTAGCGCTTTCACCCTGCTTTCAAATTCTTCGTTTAGGGCTTCCTTTAGAGCAGTTGTTTCAGCAGTCACAAGGTCTTTTAACACTTTTTGGTCTGTGGCAGCTCCCGAGTGCTGCTCCAGGGAGCGTACCCTATCTTCAAGGCCGGTGAACTTAGTGTCTATTTCAGCTTTCAGTTCATCTTTCAAGCTCGAAAAGGAGTCTTTAACCGCTTCTTTGATTTTCACATCCAGGTTCTTTATTGTGTCATCAAGACCACCTAGAGACCTTTTTATGCTACTGTCCACAATTTTCGCTATTTCTGAGGCATTAACACTGCCTTTTGGGTTGCTTTTGCACATGGGACATTTCCACTCACAGCCCATGCGGCGAGTCATCTTCGTTAATAAAATATATTCTGGTTCTGAAAGATCAAGGCATTCTGCACACAGCCATCGCTCACAATCATCACAGTTCATAGCATTAGAACCTTCATTCAAATTGTCTTCACAGGCTGCACACTTGTCCGTACCCTTCACCGGGCTAACACGCATCCGTTTGCTCGCCATTTCTGGTTCGGGATAAAAAGCGGAAGTTTATCAATTCTCTTGGACAAATAACTCTCGGCAGATACCAGTAGAGCACTTGCCACAGGTACTTTTGCCTCTTCTGCTAGCTTTTTCTCTCCTGACGCTCAAATGAAAGTATTGTATATCGTCGATGCTCAGAACGCTAAATTTATTGCCTTGACAATTTTCGAGGTAGACAAAATGTGGGAAGTGCAATACTCAAATCACCTATTCCCAGCAGTTTAAGGATTAAAATCCCGCTTGTACCAATTCGGCCTCTTGTTTGTTTGCTATTGCTCCCTTCTGCACAAATTATCCACCAAAAATACGCAAAAACGGACGAGCAAACGTAATCAATGGTGTTTTAGTATTTAGCGTTTGGCAACTGCGCTTTATTGCTGGCTGCAAATTTGGAAGAAGGAGAAGGACACTAAATTCAGCTTGGCCTTATTTACAAACAAAAAACAGCTGTTTATTATCAGACTTCAGACAAAGGACAAGTCCCCTGGGAATAGAAAATAAAAATTTTCTAACATCAAAATTCAGGTAGGTAAAATCACACACTAGGAAAGTCACTCAAGATGCCACCTAAGGATAAATATTAGTTGAAAATGATAATTAGGCTATAGGTACTAATAAATGTTTTATCTCACAAATTTAGCCAATATGTGAGATTACCCAATACAGTGAGATGTGAGTTGTTCACAATCTGCTTTTAACAGACAGTATCTGTGCAACTTTGCAGCCCAATTGAGTGAATAATATATAAGTAGAAATAAGTTGTTTTTATAAAGGCTAAACTGCACTTTTAACAAAATCATTATTATTTCTGGATACAACATTGAATTCTGTATCTTTTAGTATGTTTATTTCCTAACTGTTTCATTATGGTCCTATATTTAAAATTAACCAACCTTGCAACCCAAGATGACCTAATGCTAGACAGGGTAAATGTGCAGATAAATTCCCCTTTAAACTGTAGAGTGCAGATGCCTTGCCAATAAAAGCAGGATATGCAGTAAGAAGTTATTTGTTTAGCCTATGTCTTGCTTCTACTAGACAGTAACTGTGCAGCTTTACAACCCAATTGACTGAATAGTATACAGAAAGAAATGGTAAAGGCACAGTTTTGATCCCCCTCATTAAAACAACCCTATTTTGGTTCCCTTATTTCTAACTTGTATCCATCAGTGAATTTATAGTATAGCCTTGGAAAAAACAAAGACCATAGCCTACCATTGGATATCTCTTTTTAAACATGAGTGTCATATATCCCTGAGCTAAACTGTGTGTACAAAAGTTTACAATTTTGTAGGTTTACAATATTTTATGTCTTTTTCCATCTTCACTTTGTTCTTACTGCCAAATAAAAAAAAAAAAAAAACAGCATTAACATTATTATGTAATCTAAGACCAAAGATTTATTCCTCCATTTGTGAGTAAACAATTAACAATATCAACACTCAAAAGTTAATTTGAATCTGTTTTATTTTGAATCATTTGTGTTAAGCAATTTTTTGAAACTAATAACAAGTTTTATATACCATAGTGTTTACTTAGGTTTTGTCCAATATAATTAAAACTTAACTCAACTTTAAGGATACAAAACCAAAAAGATAAAGCCTTGCACCTAAGTTATGCCCAAGACCTTTGTAAGAGAAAACTCAACAACTTCAGTTTCTTTGCAATCAGATAAACAGTAGGCCTATAGTAATGCATAAAGGAGAAAAGGACACACATACATTAGATTTATTATATCTACATATTTTAATATAACTGATTTAAAACTAATTTTGAAGTTAAATTCACTTTATTAGTTAAGTTTAAAATCATTAGAAATAAATAAGGCAATCAGAATTTAATACAGAGGATCCTGATAATGTTAACATGGATGCTGGATGCTTTATTCTAATTAAATAAAAAAAAATGATTTTCAATTGAAAGTAAGCCATAACATTAAAATTTAAAACCAACAGAATTAATTATGTACATGAGTGGGACTGCCCCCTCCTCAATCCTTGCTCATTTTTCTTAAGTCATAAGACCTCTCAAAGTACTTTTTATTCAAATTCAACAGCTCTTGCATTTCAAGACATGTTCTTAAAGAATGGTGAGAAAAAGTCTAACTTTAGCATAAGGTGCAACAGATAATGAAAGAGTATATATAAAATAATCTTTTTTTAGTTTAAAGTATTAATGCTCCTTACTTTCAGCTTAAAACTTGTTTTTGCTATTCAATTTCTGAACATATTTATCATTACAGGAATCCCCCCTCTCCCTTTTCTGTAAAAAATTACTCCTGGGCAATTCCCAATGGAAACTTTCATCTTCTTGAAAAATTCCCCCATAAAGTTTCTGTATGTTTCCAAATAAGAAATACTATATGTAAACAGTAGGTAATTTGCATATCTTTCCCATGGACCACTTTGAGTCTAGCCACAGGGATCACAGGAGATATAATTATCCCCAGAGGTCAGAGGCATAGTCATTGGATCTTTCAACAATGAAAAATCAAATAACTATCTCAAAATTTGATTAGATGTCATTGGTGAAAATGCTTAGGCTAATGACCCTCCATTCTTTTTGTTAACTTAAAAATGGCAATAGAACTTTTAATTTTCATTCAAATAAGTGCTCTCCTAATCTTCTAGAACTATGGGTTTGATACAATCACCCCTGGGGAAAAAAGAAATAAACACATCTATTATCTTTCTTCTGGCAAAAAAACCCCCAAATTCCACATTTTGTAGATAAGGACTTGAAGCATCTGCAGTAGAGTTGTCTTATATACTGAATCTGACTGTGCAATTTTTATTGATATTTCTTGGCTTTTTAAGGAGGCTCCCCCTCTTTTTCAAAATTAGAAAAATGTTCTCAGGCTTGCTGGGGTATTACAAGTCAAAACGTTTTTTTTGGGTGGGGGTTTTTTACAATTTTTTTTTTCAATAATTAGCTTAATGTCTTCTTCCAAAATAAAGCTTGAGAGCACAGTTCAGCCAAAAGCATTGTATAGCCTGAAAAAAATTAGCTTCTTTGTTCAGTTTCTTGTAAGAAGCATATGTACAGCTAGCCATTGATCTAGTGGAGAAAGGAGTAAGATAAGAGGAATAAAGTGCAAAATAGGATTTATATACAAACATAATTCAGAAGTGACAACTTGACAATTTCAATTGAAATATACAAATCTAACACAGAATGAAAAATTGCACCTAGGGCAAGACCCCCGGTAATCAGCCAATGCCTAATCTTGGCCAGATATTTATTTAAAAATTATCTGATCTGGGCCCTTATGTGTATAGGGTTAGATAGTTATGATTGGCTGATGGATAGGACTAGACCAGTTGAGATTGACTGACTTAAATCTTAGAAAGTATCCAATTTCCAAACATTTGAATTGATACAAAAGTTGCCTCTACACCCTAGTCTATTTAGATACAATTATTCTGTTTCACAATACTTTTCTTAGATTAAATCTTCCCAAGGTTGACTGTGTCTGTGATTAGGATATGTTTTTATAACTTTAAAATCCTTTGTCAAAGATTAGACAAAATTTTCCAAGATTAGATTCAAGCTTTAGATGTGTGGTCAAGATTAGGCTCCACTGTTGTCTATCTGTATATATAAAATTTTGAGTGTTGTATATAGTTAAAATATTCAAGCTAAACAAATACTTGTTAACACATTCAATTTTGAAACAATCCACTTTCTAGGTAGTAGGATAGAGATTTTACAATGAATTAGCTGTTAAAGTGTAGACTAGCTTGTCAAGTACTGGGAATCTTACCCTACAATACTTCAATTAATAAGTCAAACATGCTGGTTAGCACTTAAGTGCAAACCAACTGTTGGTTTGCCATAAGCTAAACATTTCAAACTGTTGGTTTGCAATAAGTCAAACATATTGATCTGCAAACATGTTGGTTACAGATCAATGGTAAATTACACACAAAAATAATTTCAATATAGTCTCTCCTGTAAGGCTCTATGGCCAGGAAGAAACAAAACTAAACAAAAAAAAATACATTCATCAAATATTTTTGAAATAATAAACTCACATCACCAAACAAAACAATACCCCCCCCCCCAAAAAAAAAAAAATCAAGCTAGGCAATGGAGTAATACATGATTCCACCCACACAAATAAAGTGCAGAACCAATCCAGAGACATAAACTCATCAGAGAGCCAGGGAAAAAATTAATTATTTGCAAAAATATCTTGAACATACTTTTCCAAGATGCCAAGTGAGTAGCAGCCCTGTGCAGACTCCAGGAGAGTGTTCCAAATATGTTTCAAGCTGTCAGAGGGTTAAAAGTCAGACTGTATTGACAGAGTATAAGGTATATGTAAATTATTGGAAGTGTAGAAATAATAAGTCAATTGCTCAGAAAATAAAAACATATTATTACATAGGGCAGCAGGAAGCTGGTCATGTAACCTCAAAAAATTAAAAGAGACAAGACAGAAAATAGAGAGATCTCAAATCAAGAAAGGGTTTAAGCAGGGAACAGTTAGTATCCTGTATAAGAGTCCTTGCTTTATCATGTTTTTAAAGTGGCTTCAGTGATGAGGCAAAAGTTGACATCTAAATAACAGAACAGTATGAAACATAAGGCTGTTCCAGGCTGTAGAATAGGAGTCTAAGAATTGACCATGGAAAAATGTGTTTTAATTTTTTAAGAATCCCAAGGCTTCTGGAGATGGTAATTTCAGTGAGATCAATGTGAGGGTTGAAGGAGAGACTTTTGTCTAGCAAGATGCCTAGGAATTGACCACAACGTTATTAGGCCTAATAAGGGAACCTATGGATAAATGTATTTCATTTAAACCAGAACAAGCCCTTGAAACTCTTGAGAAAATAAGAAAACATGACTTTCCAACATTTAAGGCAAGATAATTAACATGAAACCACTGAATAACTTTCAAAAAGGGCAATCATGTTTGAACAGATATCAGACTCAGTTTTACCAGCTGTGTCAAGAGTACTGTCATCTGCAAAAGCTATAAATGGATTGGAGAAGGACAAACTCTTGTCACAATTAGTGACACATGCAGGATGACAAAGACAACAGCAAGTAGTTGTTTACTTTTATGAGGTCAATTTACATAAATTAAAAAGAGTTTCAGCCCAATCACAGATTCTTTTGGAACACCCAACTCTATATCAGGCGGGTTGAAAAAGAGATGATCAACTGAGATAAATTGACCAGATAAATATGATAGAAAGCAAGAATAAGTACTCCCTCAAATTCCAACATGGGATAATTGTCAAAGAAGAGTCTTGTGTGTTATTGAATCAAATGGTTTACATACATCAAGAGAAAGAGAAGCAGGTATCAGACTAGAGTAAAAAAATGTATGTATATAATTCAAGAGATTTGCACATGCATCCTCTGTTGAGTGCTTTTAGAAATTAAGAATTAAAAAAATCAAAAAGTTGAGAAAGCATAGCTCTTTCAAAAATTTTACTAAACACTGATAAGAGAGATATAGGACAATGTCTAGCAGGGTCATTCCGTGAACCACCTCAAAATGTATAATAACACAAGCATGCTTTAAAGCCCTTGGAAAGACACCATTTTCAAAAGGCATATTGACAAGTCTTGTAAGAGCAGAAACGATGACAGGAAGAATGAATTTGACAACCTTAGTAGAAGTTCTGTCTGGGGCAGAAGATGAACAACCTTTCAAATCATTAATAACTCTTGGTATTTCAACTTCATAGGTAGGCTCCAAAACCATTGATTTAAGATAAGGAGGTCCAAGACAAGACCTAATTCCATTTAGAGAAATAGAAGGATTTACAGAAGAGGCTGTAGTTTTCCCAATATTAGCAAAGTAAGTGTTTTGCACTTTCAGGTCACCCTCTATGATTTTACCATCAATCAAAACACTTGAAGGGACAGAAGGGGGCCGAGAAGATCACCTGGTAACAGCATTGATTACTAGCCATGTTTTCCTAATGTCTTTACTGCACACAGAGAATTAACTATAGTAAAATAACAATTTGGCCTTCTGGCAAAGTGAATTGTAAACTCTTCTATAAGCTTTAAGAAGTTGATAATTGCGTGTAGATGGCTTATAGGACCTGTAGGCCTTCCAAAGACTATTTTTTCCTACAGCCTTTAAGGAGTCATCCAAGGATTCAAAGGGTTGTTCTCTTTGATCCTGGATTCAACTGGGGCACTCAAAAAGTATCCAATATAATTTCTTTCAAAGAGTCATAAAAAGAATTAGAAAGTAAATTTCATCAGATTTGTATTCAAAAATACCCGACAAATGACCTGCCTACTGTGATCTAAGAATAGCCAACTCCTGATTGTTAAATTTTAAAGACAAAAAATCTCAACATTCAGTGGATAAATGTGACCTATTAAAAGTGAAGACTATATTTACTTGAACAACCAAAAAAAGGATCCAAAACCCGAGGTCTATCACCCCTAACCAAATTTCCCTGGTAAATAAAAAAAACTCATGACTTATAAATTAAATGATTTTTTTTTTATTTGCTAATTTAGCTGCAGTCCGATGGCTTTTACCAACTTTGAACTCATCCTGACTTTTCTTTGCAGGGTTATCACTTGTTCTAGGACAATTATGTAAATCACTACTTGTTGACAATTTTACCTGCTCCTAATTAAACTATTATAAATTGAATTTTTTGTAAAATCCCCTTCATCTGTATTCACACTAATACCCACATAGATATTTTTTTTTTTTATTTCAATAATTTCTCTAAAACTTTTGCAAAAGTCCTAAAGACGTATCTACAATGTTTGTTTAATCAAATAAAATATTATCCTGAGGAAAGTCAAATACGTTTTCTGCTAGAGCTGATTCAAAAGTTTCCGGTTTTTGATTATGTTTTAGTGAGCTATCTATGGCATTTTTGTGTTTATTAATTAAAAAAAAAACTTTTTCCACAGAATAAGTTTTTTCAAAGAAAAGTAAAGAACTCCATTAAACAAAAAATAAGCAAAAATAAAATCAAATAATCTACCAAGCGTGAAACTACCACAAACCAGGATCGATAAATAAATGAAACCCAAATTAAACAGAATTTACAATAAATAACTGAGTCAAACTCAAAACGAGCAGAAATTAACATAAGTTGGGCTCAAAACCACTTTGCCTTCCCAAGGCCAGAACGTAATTTGCACTTTACTGAAAAAAATATAAATGTTTTTACTCTTATAACTTTAATAAATCAAATAATCTTAACATTTTGATTACTAAATATCAGTATATGTATATTAAACTGACAATGCACATTCATTTCTGGCCTTGGGAAGGCATAAGGGTTTTAGCCCAACTTATTTTAATTTCTGCTCGTTTTGAGTTTGACTCAGTTATTTATTGCAATTTCTGTTCGTTTTGGGTTTATTTATTTATCGATGCTGATTTGCGGTAGTTTTGCGCTTGGCAGATTATTTGATCTTATTTTTGCTTATTTTTTGTTTAATGGAGTTCTTTACGTTTCTTAAAAAACTTTTTTCATGGAAAAAGTTATTTTTAATTAATTTCCTTTCGTTTTATATTTACATAGTCTTTTCAGGGGAAAAGAAAATAATACTTTAAATCTTTTCGTTTTTTAAGAATTTATAGTTTGGCCTGCTATTTGTATAATGGAGAAAAATTTTCAGGAATTTTTAACAACATACACCCTTTTAAATATCTGGACACAAATAGTAGTGTTTAATTTAGTTTCATACCTCCTCTAGTTGACCTGAAATGAAAACTTGATACCATTCACAAAAAAATCTGTTTACTTTCTTTGATAGTTTGGATACTCTTACGCTATTTTGATTTGGTTAAATTTTAAGAGCAGAAGTTACCCTGAAAGTTTTAACATAATACCCTTGTTCGTTCTTAGGATAGTGCTGAGATGCCTTATTGGGAATTAGCATTAACACAGTGCATTTTGACTTAATCTCAAGGCAACATTTAGTTTTTAAACATAATGGCAAATAGGAGAGTGGGTGTGGGAGGGGGATTAGGTTCCCTCCAATCACTTTCGACTATTAAAAAGGGCACCAGCCCTTTCTATTTTCAATCGAATGAGCCCCTTTCGAAGTTCCTGTGACAACTCCTTTGATACGAAGTGCCCTGGTCTAAACAACAGCAACAAAATAATACATTATACCGACATCAATCTTTAATATAAAAATTTCAAGCCTTCCAACAACTTTCGACTATTAAAAAGGGTACTAGGCTCTTCAATTTCCAATCGAATGAGCCCTTTTTGAGTTTTTACAACAACACTTTCTATAAAACACCATATATGCCCCCAGGGCATAAATTACAACCCTTACCCTAAGGGCTGTAATGGTGGTTGTCATCCTCTAAGACCTAATTTCCAGAACTTTCAACTACGTTAAACAAAATGACTAAAATTTTGACTGGATGTGTTTGGGAAAATAGTGGGCGTGAGAGGGGCGTTTGTTGCTCTCCAATCACTTTCAACTATTAAAAAAGGCATTAGCCCTTTCAATTTCCAATCAAATGAGCCCTTTTGAAGGTTCTACGACACCGCTTTCAATAAAAACCTAATATGCCCCAAGGGCATAACTTACAACCCTTGTCCTGAAGGATGGGGGGTGTCTTGTTCAAAGACCTAATTTCCAGAACTTTCTGCAAAGTTGAACAAAATGGCTATCTGAAAATTTTGATTGGATGTGTTTGGGGGAATGGTGGGCGTGAGAGGGGGGTTAGTTACCCTCCAATCACTTTCAACTATTAAAAAGGGCACCAGCCCTCTAAATTTTCAGTTGAATGAGCCCTTTTTGAAGTTTTTACAACAACTCTATCTATAAAAACCTTATATGCCCCAGGGCATAACTTACAACCTTTGCCCTTTGGGGCTCTGGGGAGTTCGTTATCCTTAAATACATAATTTCCAGAACTTTCAACTACGTTGAACAAAATGGCTGTCTCTAAACTTTGATTGAATGTGTTCGGGGATATTGTGGGCGTGAGGGGGGGGGGTTAATTACTCTCACTCACTTTTGACTATTAAAAACGGCAATTTCAATTTCCAATTAAATGAGCCCTTTTTGAAATTTCTACAACAACTTTCTATGTAAACCTTATATGCCCCCAGGGCATAAATTACAACCCTTGCACTGAGGGCTCTGATAGGATTATCATCCTAAAAGACCTAATTTCCAGAACTTTTGACTATGTTGAACAAAATGGATATCTCAAAATTTTGATTGGATGTGTTTGGAAGAATGGTGGGCGTGAGAGGTGGGTTGGTTGCCCTTCAATTACTTTTTACTATTAATTGGGCACTAGCCCTTTCAATTTCCATTTCAATGCGCCCTTTCTGAAGTTTATACAATATCGCTTTCTATAAAAACCTTATATGCCCCCAGGTCATAACTTACAACCCTTGCCCTGAGGACTATGGGAGTGGAAGGGTTATCATCCTGAAATACCTAATTTTCAAGACTGTCTACTTCGTAGAATAAATTGGCTATCTAAAAATTTTGATTGGATGTGTTTGGGGAAAAGGTGGGCGTGAGAGGGGGGTTAGTTGCCCTCAAATCACTTTCGAGAATATTAAAAAGGACACTAGCCCTTTGAATTTCCAATCGAATGAGCCCTTTTTCAAGTTTCTACCACAAAGATTTCAATAAAAACTTATATGCCCACAGGGCATAACTTATAACCCTTGCCCTGAAGACTGTGGGGAGAGTGTTCTAATCAAAGGTATAATTTTCTGAGCTTTAAACTGCATGGAACAAAATGGCTATCTCAAAATTTTGATTGGATGCTTTTGGGGAAATGGTGGGTGTGGAAGGGATTTTAGTTGCCTTCCAATCACTTTCGACTATTAAAATGGGCACTTGCCATTTCAGTTTCCAATCCAATGAGCCCTTTTTAAAGTTTCTACGACAACGCGTTTTATAAAAACCTTATATTCCCCAGGGGGAAAACCCTTGCCCTAACAACCCTTGCCCTAAGGGCTGTGGGGGGGGGTCGTCATCCTCGAAGACCTAATTTACAGAACTTTCAACTACGTTGAACAAAATGGTTATCTTAAAATTTTGATTGGATCTCTTTGGGGAAAAGATGGGCGTGAGATGGGGGTTAGTTGCCTTCCAATCACTTTCGACTATTAAAATGGGCACTATCCCTTTGGATTTTCAATCGAATGAGCCTCTTTTGAAGTTTCCACAACAATGCTTTCTATAAAAACCTTATATGCCCCCAGGGCATAACTTACAGCCCTTGCCCTGAAGGCTTTAGGGGAGTATCTTCTCAAAAAACATAATTTATATCTGGAAATCCACTACGCTGAACAAAATGGCTGTCTAAAAATTTCGTTTGGATATGTTTGGGGAAAAGGTGGGTGTGAGTGGGGTTAGTTGCCCTCAAATCACTTTCGGCTATTAAAAAGGACACTAGACCTTTGAATTTCCAATCGAATTAGCCCTTTTTCAAGTTTCTACAACAAAGATTTCAATAAAAACTTTTAAGCCCCCAGGGCATAACTTATAACCCTTACCTTGAAGATTATGGGGGGAGTGTCCTGCTCAAAGGCATAATTTCCTGAACTTTAAACTGGTACAAAATGGCTATCTCAAAGTTTTGATTGGATGAGTTTGGGGAATTGGTGGGCATGGAAGGGGTGTTAGTTGCCTTCCAATCACTTTCGACTATTAAAAAGGGTACTAGCCATTTCAGTTTCCAATTGAATGAACCTTTTTTAAGATTCCTACGACAACGCGTTCTATAAAAACCCTATATGCCCCCAGGGCATAACTTACAACCCTTGCCCTGAGGGCTATGGGGGGTCATCCTCAAAGAACTAATTTCCAGAACTTTCAGCTACGTTGAACGAAATGGCTATCTTAAAATTTTGATTGGATGTGTTTGGGGAAAAGGTGGGCGTGAGAGGGGGGTTAGTTGCCCTCAAATAAATTTTAAATATTAAAAAGGGCACTAGCCTTTTGAATTTCCAATTGAATGAGCCTTTTTTGAAGTTTCTACGATAATGTTTTCTATAAAAAACCTTATGTGCCCCCAGGGCATAACTTACAACTCTTACCCTGAGGGCTCTGTCGGAGTGTCCTCCTCAAAAACATAATTTCTATTTGGAAATCAACTACGCTGAACAAAATGGCCATCTCAAAATGTTGATGGGATGTCTTTCGGGAAATGGTGGGCATGGAAGGGGTGTTAGTTGCCTTCCAATCGCTTTCGAATGTTAGATCGAGCACAAGCCATTCTGATTTCCAATTGAATGAGCCCTTTCCGAAGTTTCTACGACTACGTCTTCGATACGTGCCCTGGTTTAAAGGAAAACAAATAAATAATAAATTTTGCCAACATCGTTTTTATATGCCCCCAGGACCTAACTTAAAACCCTTGCCCTGAGACTTGTGGGGTAGGGACCTCCTCAAAAGTATATTTTCTATTTGGAAATCAACTATGCTTAACAAAATAGCTATCTCAAAATTTTGATTGGATGTGTTTCGGGAAATGGTGGGCATGAAGGGGTTTTATTTGCCTTCCAATCACTTTCGACTATTAGAAAGGGCACAAGCCACTCCAATTTCCAATTGAATTTTCTGAACTTTTTGAACTTTCTATGACAACTTCTTTGATACAAATTGCCCTGGTCTAAAGGAAAAAAAAAATTATAAACAATACATTGTGCCAACATCGTTCTTATATGCCCCTTGGGCATAACAAAAAATTCTAAATATTTTGGCCCCACGTCCAGGAGTCTTTCTCAACGGAAAAAAACGAAAAGCCAAAAAAACTTTTTTAGATAAGAGAAAAAAAACAACAGTTGTTTTTAAATATAACACAGTAAAACACCACCAAAAAGCACAAAAAGAACTCAATAATTAAGTAAGTACAACCCACATTATAAAACAACTTCCAGCACTGATGTTATTACATAAGAATAAAACGAAAGCGAATGTCTATAGTGCAAACAATTGGTCACTCTTCTCTCAATATTCAGTGGATAAATGGGATCTATTAAAAGTGAAGACTATATTTACTTGAACAACCAAAAAGGTCACAAAACCCCAGGTCCATCACCCTTAACTAAATTTCTAAGGTTAATAAACATAAACAGATTTATGAATTAAAACTTAAATGTTTTTTTGTTTGCTAGTTTAGCTGCAGTCCATTGGCTTTTGCCAGCTTTGACCTCATCGTGAGTTTTGTTTGCAGGGTTATCACTTGTCAGTAATGTAAATAACTATTGGTTGACGAAAGGGAATTCTATCTATTAAATCTATTAAAAATAAAAAGGAAAGAGTTAGAGGAAATAGTAGCCTACAAAGGGGATTTTTGGAGGTTGCTGTTTGCTTGGTCGAATTGTATTGCTATCTCCACTATTTCCAAATGAATCGGCTTGGCCTTTTACATTACGTCACTTGCTCTCTAAAGAGTTTTAAACACAAATCGGGAACTTGAATTTGGAAGGAATATTGCGAGGAACAAACAGCTATCCCAAAGGTCACATGAAGATGCGGGAAGCGAGTGGCTGCAACAAAAACCACCGCTAAGTTATACATGAGATCCAAAACACGAATATAGAGGTACCAACAAGTGGCACTAAAGTTAGAAACGAACTTAAATAACCTTTGGTGTTTATGTACAACATTCAGTTGCAACTTTCGAAATTTTGAAAAATTCCTTACCCGCAAATAGTTTACATCAGCTTCTTTTAAAACAAGTTTCCGAGTTATTTGGATAAGTGCTGTTCGAAAATAAACCCTAAACCGAAAACTAAAAGCGCGCAAATTGAATCATTTTAGCAATCCCCTGCCTTTTTAAATGAAGCTCAGAATAAATTTTCAAATCGCTCACAATAAGGCGAGTAAGATAAATGCCGGAGGGTCTTTGACCCTCTGAATAACTATTTGAATAAAATAAATTGACTTTCTGACTAAATGAAAAAGAACGTATTTTTTACTTTTGGCTGGATTTGCTCGTTATGAGGTTACAGCTGTCACTGTAACCATGATATATAGAAAGAATATTGAATAGGGATATTTTTGTTTTGTTTTACATTTAAATATCACCTTCAAGTGTAATTAAAGAGTTTTAATGAAAGGGTGAAATTGATTTCATAATAACATTGGTAAAGATGGATCAATATTTGGGTAAAAAAGTAGGCTAATTTAAGCCAAATTTAGACCTTGGCATAAGTGGGTCCCAGGAAGATTGTCATCCTTAGTTAAACAATCGATTAATTTCTCAGTAATATTTTAGGCAAATGTTGTTACATTTTAGTATAGCCTATATTAAAAGACAAAAGACTTTCTAGAAATATTTCGTAAATTGCTTGAATTTCACTTCAGATTTGAATTTAAATTGCTTGTAAAAACATAATATGTACATCGTGTAACATGTAACAACATTTAACAGGAATGACATGACATCGAACATGTACCTCCTGGAAAACCATAACATGTACATAATAGGCCTACACTTTACTGTGTTTAAAGTATTAAAACCATGAATAAAGCTTTCGTTTCGGGAAGTAAACCAAATTTTCCAAATTTTGGATTAAGAAATTTACTAACAGCTGTATTTTCCTTTTTTACTGTGAAATTTTATTATAACTTAAAATCCACAACCACACTTTAAATTTAGTTACATCAAAAAGACAGTTTTTGAATTTTAGCACCTTCTAAAAAAATAATCATCAAATTTGTAATGACTTTGACTGTTGAAGAAGTTGAGTCTTTTCTTTCAACTGTATCAAGATAAAATCTGCTCTGCAGTGGTTAAGTCATTCTTAGTCATCAATCCTAATATCTTTTGTATTTTAGGACTCTCCTGACTAAAATCTGTTGTATCCAAGTTTCAATGATAGTATTGTATTTCTCATAATTTGCATTAACTCCGTTTCAAGATCTTTCATGGAATAGCCACAATTTCCGAAAATGGCCGATCCCAACACAGTGTCTGAGGATTTTTTCATTAAAAACGGTAAGTTGTACATTTAATGTCTGAATAAAAGAAAAGCTACTTTGGTCTAGAAAATACTTATTCCTTTTTTTCCTCCCTGCTCATTACGTGATGCTAAGAAAAAAAATTAACTGTATTTGTACTTTAATTTAACGATTAAGAGTTGAGTGGTGCTAAAAGTGGCTTCTTTGTGCTGCAAAACACATTCAAATTCAATTTATTAGCTTTAATTTTTAAGTTTGGTGAGACAATTAATTGCCTGGTAGAAATATTTTCTGTCAATCTTTTCTTTGTGCAGGGATGATGAAAGAAATATTTCCATCTCATCAGGGGTAGTTATGGGGGCTCAGATGGGAATATCTAATCATAATACATGTAAAAGATGAATAAAGTTAGTTGAAATCAGCTGCTAAACTTTGTGAGACTATATTCTGTATTTTATTTTTTGGAACTAATGCAGAAAACCCTGATTCAGTGGTATTTTTTTTTACTTCTAATTGTCAATTTTTTTTTGTGATTGTTAAGCTGTGATTTTTTTTATTCAGTTGACCTGAATAAATTGACCAGAGGGATGGAGGGCCAGGGTTCAGTTCCCATGATTTATCATTGATAATTTTTGGGGCAAGGGAGGGGTATCGAGCCATGGACGACCAGGTGTTAGCTCCCACAAGTCTTGGAATAAAATATCGTGAATAAGTTGCTTTTTTTCGGGGGGGGGGGAGGCGGGTCAGGCCATGGAGGGCAAGGGGTGAGTAGCCATTTTATTTTAATAAAATAAAGTTAATAAGTTTGTTTTTTAGGGGGAGGGTGTCAGGCCATAAAGAGAAGGCCAGGGGTCAGCTTGCTTGAGTTATGGAGTAAAATATCTTTTATAAGTTTTTTGAGTTGGGGTGGGGGTTTGACTTATCTGGTCTTCGAAATATTTTCAAAACCCTTGCATAAGAACCTTATATGCCCCCTGGATATAACGTACGACACTTGCCCCAGGGCTCTATGGGTTTGTGTTGAAACTAGAGTTTTCGTTAACTGATCTTTTGACTTATTTTAACAAAGTGGCTATCTCAAAAATTTGATCGGATGGATTTAAGATAAAGAAGGCAGGAAGGCTAGTTGCCCTCCGGTCCCTTTTGATTTTTAAAAAGGGAACTAGAACTTTCAACTTCCAATAGGAAGAGCCCCTGACAAAGTTATATGATTATTCCTTCCATAAAAACTGTATATATCCCTGGGTTCTGGGGGGGGGGGGTTGTGTAAACCCGTGAGTTTTTACTGTATGAGCTTTGGTATTTGGGATGAATAAAAATCTCAAAAAATTGATCAGACACATTTGGGGAAAAGATGGTTGGTTTGGGATGGGGAGTTGGGGGCTAGTTGCCATCAGATTACTTTTGACTCTCAAAAAAAGAACTAAAAATTCAGATTTATAATTGAATGAGCCCCCTCCGAAGTTTATACTGCTATCTCTTCCATTAAAACCTTGTATGCCCAGGGGGCATAAATTGCAACAATTGCCTCCAGGTTCTGGGGGGGGGCTGTGTTATCCCTTTAGTTTTTGTTATATGATTTTTGGTTAATTTAAGGCAACTACGCTTATCCAGCAGCTCGTTCTAACTTATGAATTTCAGATAATGTCTGTTTAATTGAAATTTTGTGTTAGAGTTTGAAGATGCTTTACCAGGTCTTTACCATTTAGGTCCAGATGCTTTACCTTTTTTTTATATTTCTTGCTTTCTCTTTTCCGTCTCAGTTGTACGTGCTGAGTTGTTAAGGGTAATTGTCTGGGTTAATTTTCACCCGAATCGAATTTTCTATGGGATATATCCGTGGGGAGGGTATTTCTCTGTAAAGGTGGCCCAGATTTCCTGGGATTATCTAGAAAACATTTAGAAATTCAATTTAAAAAAACAAGTTTTTCCAACTGGAAGTAAAGAGCAACATTGAGACTTAAAATGAACAGTGTTTATTACGTTTATGAAGGGGCTTGTCTCCTCCTCAACACCTCGCTCTTTACGCCAAATTTTGATTTTGTCTCAATTCCTTAAGAAGGACTTCTGAAACACCATGTTCGTTTAATTGGAACAATAAGAAGCTTTTTTCAAAAGTACTAAAAACTTTAGCGTAAAGAGAGAGGTGTTAAGGAGGAGGCAACACGTAACTGAAAAAGCAAAAGCTGTCATATTTGCTTAGTGAGCTTAACTTTTATATTTTCCTATGTGTGTTTAATTTAAATTTTGTTTTAGAAGTTGAAGATACTCTACCAGGTCACAGCGGGAGGCCCTCTCATTTTCCGAACCATATTTTGTTGCCAAAATGTGAAGATGTTTCTTTGGTCAATTTACCTAGCATATCAGGACCATGTAAATTTGAATACAACACCCAGGAATCCAAATGTTTAAACAATGAAGGTACATCTGAAACATTGGGTTTCTGTTTATTGAAATGTATTGGATATTAATTTATCGACAAAAATAGGACAAAAAGACTGAATCTTAAGATTCAGTGCAGGTGTTTGCCTAACCGTTTTTGTAGTCTTTTATGAACATTTTTAATTTTCGCTCGAAAGTGGTTGGGTAGGTTTTATTATCAAACAGTTTGTGGTAACAAACAGTAAGTAAGGAACGACCTGGCTCAATAGTAACTGAAACTCTAAAAAAAATGGAATTTCGGGTGCGTGTTTCTTTATTTTTTTTTTCAGGGGTGATCATATCGGACCATTGATCCTAGAGTATTGTGAGGGGGTTCATTCAAACGGAAATTAAAAGTTTTAGTGTCATTTTTAAGTGACCAAAAAGAGTGGAGGGCAACTAGGCCCTCTAGTTGCCCTAGAAATTAAACACTAGGGGAATTTTACAGAATTCCTATGGATTTTTTTTTTATATATCTTGCTTTCTCTTTTCCGTCTCAGTTTTACTCGCTGAGTTGTTAATGGTAATTGTCTGGGTAAATTTTCACCGGGATTGACTTGTCTATAGGATATATCCGTGATGAGGGTATTTCTCTGTGGTGGCCCAGATTTCTTGGGATTATTTAAAAAATGATTAGAATTAAATAAAAAAAAACAACAATTTTTTCCAACCAGAAGTAAGGAGCAACATTTAAACTTAAAACGAACAGAAATTATTATGTATATGAGGGGGGTTAGCTTCTTCTCAACACCTCGCTCTTTACGCTCGTAAAAGTTTTAATTTTGTCCCAATTCTTTAAGAAGGATTTCTAAAACACTAGTTTCGTTTAATTGGAACAATAAGAAGCTTTTTTCAAAAATACTAAAAGTTTTAGCGTAAAGAGCGAGGTATTGAGGAGGAGGCAACAAGTAGCTAAAAAGTAAAAGCTGTCAGATTTGCTTACTAAGCTTTATTTTAAAATTTTCTATGTCTGTTGAATTTAAATTTTGTTTTAGAAGTTCAAGATGCTATACCAGGTGACAGCGAGAAGCCTTTTCCTTTTCCAAACCATATTTTGTCACCAAAACTGGAAGATGTTCCCTTGCTCAATTTACCTAGCACTTCAGGACTATGTAAATTTGAATACGACAACCAGGAATTCAAATGTTCTAACAATGAAGGTATCTCTGAAACATCTTATTATTGTTGATTGAAATGTATTTGATATTATTTTATTAGACAAAAACAGGACAAAGAGACTTCATCTTAAGATGGAACTTTTGTTTAATCTTTTTCCAGTGTGCAGGTGTTGGCCAAACCACTTTTGTAGTCTTTGGTAAACATTTTTAAATTTTCACTTGAAAGTAGTTTTGCAAGTTTTATTATTTTCTGAAGGCTTGATAATAAGCCTTAAAACTATATCTCTATATACATTTTATTATCCAGATTTTTAGTGTATATTTCTCTTCAAATCAAGAGATAAAGAAATAAATCTGTCTATTATTTTGACTCCAAGGTGAATTTGAAAGAAGCAGAAAATCGGCTGCTATTATCTCAACTGCCTACCAGCAATTTTCTGTGTAGAATTTTAATTTACTAAAAACACTAGATTCAAACAGAAGTACTGAATTTATTTTGTGCAGATGAAGTCAAAAGTTTTTTGTCTGTTTAGGAACGAGTTTAAGAACATAGCGAGTCTTATTGGATTAAACAAAAAAAGACGAAAGTTACGTTTTCCTCAGAGGGACGAATCTTTTTAATGCAAAGTGAAAAACGATGAAAAAAAAAATCGAAACGAACAATCAGAGCCTAGGGAAAATTTTACACCAAACAAACGTGTTTTCTGCATGTAAATAGACGATAATGAGCTCTTACTAGTTCCGTTTTCAATCACAAGTTATCAGTCGCCTGTGACCAGTTATCGGCCACAGACTAAATATTGTTTTATTTAACAATTTGCTTATAGCCGATGAACAGTGAACTAAAACAACGGATTTTTGTTCACACTTCAAAAGAAATTTGAACCTAAAATATGTGCATTTCTCTATATAAAAAAGAGTATAGCACAGCAAATATTTCTGCTCGCAAGGTACTCTAGCCTGACTCTTTGTTACAAAGGAAATTTTTTTGAACGGATCAAAAGTACCCAAATGCTGATGGCGGTGTCACTATGTGCAACCGAAATATCCGAAATTTGTTTTACTGTTTCTCATTGTCTATTAAAATGATTTATCCCTATTTGAATTGTTACTTGAAAGACCTGAGGAAAATGTGACTTCCGGCATTTTTTTTAATCCAAAGCTTTGTGGCTACCCAAAAATTCTAACTTCAACATATGATGTGCATTCTTTTAGTTCTCTCTCTCTTTTTAATACATTAATTCCTGATAATTGTCGTAATATTTCCTCTCCTTCACTAATGGTTTGATTTATAGCAAAGTATACTTTTTGATCTTTCATAGTTTCATTTTCGCTCTTTCGTTGCATTAGAATAACTAATTTTAAAGGCTAATATGAGTATCACCATGAGCGAGAGAAGATGAATCGAAAATAAAATTAGTTGTTAAAACATATTGAAAGATATGTCTTTGTTTTTAGTTTTAAGAGTTTTGATTTTTTGTGTTATTTGCTTAACTGTAGACTTTTAAACTTTTAGGTCACTTTTCACCACACGTGTCTGCACTTCACTTAGAGGGAAATACGTCACTAGTTGTTTTCAAGAATCCATCCACAAGCAGTTTCTTAATTTCGTGTGCATCGGAATCTGAAGTAAAAGGCATAGAATATCAGAAAACAGGTTCGAAAAGTCACCTTCAAAGTAAAAAGTATGAAAAATTGAAAATATATCAAAGAACTCAGAAAAAGAAAAAGACATATAAATGTGAGGTATGTGACAAGACCTTTTCTCGAATGCGTGATTTGAACCGGCACCAAATAGTGCATACAAATGAGAAACCGTTTAAGTGTAATGTTTGTAATAAAACCTTTTCATGAGCATCAACTTTGAACATCCATCAAAGAGTGCACACGGGTGAGAAGCCGTTTAAGTGTGATGTTTGTGACCGAACCTTTTCTCAAGCAGCAGGTTTGAACACCCATCAAAGAATGCATACAGGTGAGAAACCGTTTAAGTGTGATGTTTGCGACCAAACCTTTTCTACATCATCAAATTTAAACGTCCATAAAAGAGTGCATACGGGTGAGAACCCGTTTAAGTGTAACGTTTGTGATAAAACCTTTGCTCGAGCATCAACTTTGAACATCCATCAAAGAGTGCACACGGGTGAGAAGCCGTTTAAGTGTGATGTTTGTGACCGAACCTTTTCTCAAGCAGCAGGTTTGAACACCCATCAAAGAATGCATACAGGTGAGAAACCGTTTAAGTGCAATGTTTGCGACCAAACCTTTTCTACATCATCAAATTTAAACGTCCATAAAAGAGTGCATACGGGTGAGAACCCGTTTAAGTGTAACGTTTGTGATAAAACCTTTGCTCGAGCATCAACTTTGAACACCCATCAAAGAATGCATACAGGTGAGAAACCGTTTAAGTGTGATGTTTGCGACCAAACCTTTTCTACATCATCAAATTTAAACGTCCATAAAAGAGTGCATACGGGCGAAAAACCGTTTAAGTGTGCCATTTGTGATAAAACCTTTTCTCAAGCTTCCCAATTGAACCGGCACCAAAGAGTGCACACAAGTGAGAAGCCGTTAAGGTGTGATGTTTGTGACCAAACCTTTTCTACAATGCCAAATTTGAAGCGGCACCAAAGAATGCATATTGATGAGAAACCTTTCCAGTTTGAATACACATCAAAGACTGTGTGCAGGTGAGAAACCTTTCATATGTCATGTGTGTAGAAACACTTTTGTGATTTTAGCAATTTTACTGGCATTAAAGAGGGCATACAGGAGTTTAGGAAGATTGTTGTATCCTCAGTGGTTTGAGCTTAATATTCTCACAACCAATTAGTATATCGAATTAGTTTTTTAAGTGTTTTTTTTTATGTGTTTAGTTCCTTTAGCCATTTTAGTTTCTATAGTAACACAAATTTGCTTGATTGTTACCAGTGTGATGGATGTGAAGTGCCACAGTGTGACAAGTAACGTTTGATTGTGACTTGTGCAAAAGGGTATTTTTATTTAAGTCAGCTCTGAGTTAGCATCTACCAACCTATTTAAGAAAAAAGCCTCTCAGTGTACAGACTACAACAAGACCTTTGGAAGAATTTTTTTTTTTTTTTAAAGAAAACTTAATGAAGAATTAAAGCTGTTCCATGTTGACTAATTTTCACATTTAAATAAGCACTTTGGGTATTTATATAGTTTTCTGTGTTTTTTTTTTTGGAAGGTTAAGCTTGTCTTTTCATCCTACGACCAATGTGGAACCACACAAGTCATAAAAGGCAAATCCCTATTTTCCAAAAAAAAATTCCTCTTAAATTGATAATCTCAAAAGAAACAGAAGTTTACATTGCCCAAAACTGAAATGCATAATAATTAGGATTTTTAAGCAACCAAAAATTTACACAAGAAACCAAGATATAAATAGTTGTCAATTGTTTAATTTAGTCCCACAAAAAAAGAAGAGAATAATCAAGGCTAAAGAAACGGGAACCATGGATCAATTGGCGATAAAAAATTTGTGGCTCATTTGTTTCTTTTTCTTCTTTATAAACGGTCCTCATTGAATTGCTCCGGTTTCGATTCAAAGAAGAAAAAAAGAATCCTAAGATAAATTTCAGCCACAGGTGCACCATTTTGTTCATGGTATTATTCGTGATTATATATCTTTGGGTCAAGAGACCCAACTGCTCAAATAAACTGAATAGCATTGTTTTAGAGAATTTTTCAGAAATTTCTCAATAAGAGGGAGGGAGTGAGGGTGGAAACTGCTCTTACCAATTATGAAGTTACCAATTTGGTTTGAATTATATTCATCTAGAATAAATGCATTAACCTAAGATGTATAATCACTAAAGCTCAAATAACTTCTTATAAATTTTGTTTATTTATATGGAAAATATTTTTTGTACCAAGTAAACTTGCAATCTGAAAATAATGCTGTCAGTCTGTAAACATTAACACTCTGAGAAACAACAGATTTGGGCTTTGACATAAAATTGGAATTTTAAAACCCACAGTAATAGCTCTTATTCACAGATATAGTTACTTCTAAAGATTGAAGAAGAATCTATTTTAGCTCTTCGAGAGAATTGAGTGCTGTAAGTGTAAGTGCTGTAAGTGTTGTGTTTGTTTAACTGATTGTAATAAAAGTTTTACTGGTTGCTGATAATTGGTCTTTTTGTCTGCTTTTTTTAAGCGAAACGAAAATCCAGATGTTCTCAAATTGATTTGCTGAGATTAATGAGGTCGTAAAACGAGATTTAAACAGATTTTGACTAAAAATGAGGCAGGATAAATTTGTCTATCTGTTTTGTATTTTTGGTAAGATGAATTTGTAAAAAAAAGAAGAATTTACAACTTCAAACTATGTACCCAGTTTTTAATGGAATATTTTACACTAGATTACTTTTTTCCAAGAGTTCGAATCAGATCTTGGGTCTAACATAGTATTGATATTATTTACTGATTTGTATAAATGTTTTGGCCGAAAGGATACTTAAATCATTTCATATACAAATTACCTAGACATATGATTCAAGTTTTAATCAAGTATACACCACAGGCAACTCTTTGTTAATTTTTTTTTTTATTAACAACTTACCGATTAACAACTCTGTTAATTAGTTTGCAACTTTGTCCATCATCATTGGGGCTTTTAGTAGGCCTCCTCAGCGACGGAAAAATCATCAGCACAATCTATGTCAGCGACCTGAACACCTTTTGACTTGTGGCTCTTCAGTGAACGAAAGGCTTATTTTATTTCATCAATATCGGAGGGTTCAAAACAAACTTTATAAAGTGCTCAAAGGACCGCTGGAGGAGAAATTTGGAATTATCTGTGGATGATGTGATGAATTCAAGAGATCTTGAAAAAGTTCCTTCCATTTTGATACTCTCACCGATAGGTCTATTATGATATGCCCGTTTTTCAGGTGAATGATCTCAGAGAATTGTTGCTTTCTCCGAGTGGCCTGTTTCAGCAATTGATAGAGCTGACGGGTGTCGCGTGCCTTAGATGTGGCTTCCATGGAGTCTGCCCTTTCCTTCCAGTAGTTTTGCTTATCTATACTGTAAGATTTCTAAGCTTTTGCTCTGCGCTTCTTATGCTCTGTCTTAGAGCAAGACGATTGACATTTGTTGGCTTACTTAATGGTTCCTTCGCTGATCCAGATTTTTTTTTTTGGTTTTGACATGTTAAGGACTTCTTCTGCTGACTCTTGTATTGCTGCAGCAAACTGCTTTCATTTATTCTCTCCAGAAATATAACAGAACTATAGGAAAGCTCCTCGACGTTTTCTTCGTCACTGACGGTGGACAGAGTACTAAGCCGGTTTGACAAGGGGAATGTGGAACATAGTCTTAGTTCCAGGGCTATTCAAACCAGCAACATATATTCTGGGGGGTATACAAGTTCCTACACCTGGTAGATGACTGAAGCTGAATTCTAGTAATCTTTAGGTTGTGATCAGAATCGGACTTGGAGCCTATGTTAGCACCAAGATATGAGTGAGAATCCAGCACGGAACTTTTGAATGTAGACTTGACAAGTACAAAATCTCTAAGGGCTTTGGTAACTCCGCCATTGGAGTACCACATTATCTTGGTCAAACTCTGGCATTCCAATTCCCAGCAAGAAGAAGGGAGTCTCGGGAGGGAACTTGTGCTAGAATATAATTTCCTAAACGACATTGGCCTGACATCACATAAAGAAATAAAAACGAGCAAAAATGGGGATTAATTAAAATCCGAAATCAGATGACATAGTTCTCCAACTTATTTAATTGCTGGTTCGTTTTGTTTTTGAGTGAATGAATTGTTTTCTTTTCTTTCTCAGTTGTTCGCTAGTATCCGTCGATGGCACTTCATAACTTTTTGGATTTTGTGAAAATCGCGGATATTGGCGAATAACTCGCTTTTATGGTTGTTAGGTATTTGGTTTTAATTCTCATAATTTTTGGCTTTTATTGAATTTTATTCATCTTTTAAGTTTTTGGTTTTTTCTTTGGTTTTTTGGTTCTTTTCACATTGACTTTCCGCGTTTGTTTTTTGTAGTTTTTTTCTTCGGCACTTTCCTTGGATACATTATTTCGTTTCGCGCTGAAGAAAAGAGGTGTTTGTCCTCTCGAAATATTCGCTTTGTTGTGTTTTTTCAGTATTTTCATTTGGCCTATAAAAACCCCATTTTTGCTCGTTTTTCTTTATTTTTGTGCTAGAATTTGTTTCAGGTCATTATAAAACGCATAATTTGCCTCTTTCGTCATATTTAGGATCGGGGGGATGCGTAGAGATGAATGTAAGATTAGTCTTTTGCCCTCTAAACTTTACTAAAACAAGTCTTAGAGATATTGGATCCTATTCAATAAGAGCACGATTTGCAGCACCAGAAAGGAGAAAACGAACTCCAAGTGGACCAGAGTTTTCATCACCTGAATAATACAGGCAATACGGCTCATTTGATGAGCTAATAATAGTTGATATACCGCAATCGGAGATTGGAGTTTCAGACAAACATAGAAAGTCGATTCCATACTTCTGCATCTCATTTGCAACTAGTATTTTGGTTGCATCTATTTTAATTGATCGGACGTTCCAATATCCGATCTTCGAGGGAATTTTACTCTCTTGAAATACTCATCAATTTTTCACCTCCTTCACCTTCCCTAACGCGAGCGTGTACCGGGGACGCATTATCAGATTTGCAGTTCTCACCCTTTACGTGTTCACCAAGCAATCAATAATGATACCGCTACCATCTCAGAAGGCACTATACGTATATTTTAATACTACCATTACAGTTAATGTAAATAATGACGCTACGTGTATTAGAATGGAACTTATGCATTCAGGTTTTCAAATTGGGCATATAAGGTATATCATAGGCAGCACCACTCTATAATAGCTAGAAATATCATTGAAACTTTTAAAGGAGCTAATTGAATTCAAAATTAAAAGTCTAGCGCCCTTTTTAAGAGTAACAGGAAATTGAAGGGCAAGCAGCCCTTCTAGTCTACCCACAGTTTTCAGAATGAATGTGAGCGAGCTAGCCTTACCCTGAATGTGCAGAAGTGCAAGGTGTTGCGTTTTAACCCTCTTAAATCGGACTTTTAGGAGCCTCCTACCTTGTTTAAAACAGTTGGCAGTGAGAAAATTCTGTGGGTAATTTTCTCTGTTAACTGCAAGTTCAACAAACACGTAAGTGACCTTGTTCGAAACCATGAAGCTTGCCTTCAAGACTTATATTCTACCCATCATTGAATATTCGCGCCCAGTGTGGGGCACTAGTGTACAGTTGAGTGCTGGAATGTGTCAAGATATCGAATCTATCAAAATACGGGCTTGTAAGATTATGCTGGGTCAGGCCTTCACTACTTATGACAATGTGCTTAAGGTTCTTAGCCTCGAGTCGCTTTTTAACCGCCGTCAGAGACTTATTTGCCAGTTCGGCCATTTTCTGCTTCGTAGCAACAAACACAGGACGATCCTGCCCCCGCTAGCCCCCGTTATGTCCTGTACCCGGAGACAATACAAGCTCAATCCAATGACATACCGTACGACTCGCTACCAGCATTCCTTTGTCCCCTTTTTTACAGACATGGTCAAAAATTCCTAAGAAAAGTAATATGGTTTTACTCATTTTTTGTTGTGGTATTTGTTATTTAACTCTTTCGTATTTGTAAAAACCCTCGGTATTAGTGCTTTTAGCGCTAAAAAGAGTAAGTTTAATAAAATATGTCTATGTCTATTCCCAAAAGGAAACTATTAAGCTTGCCATCCAAAATCTTGAAAAAAAGACAAGGATAGCTTATGCGTCACTTGTCTCTAACGTTACACACCTTAGTCGTTTCCATCTTTCTAAACTTTATAATAGTCTAACTGTGCCTCATCTTCTTGCTCTGTCTCCTATTTGGAAATGTTTTCCTGCTTCGAAAAAAAACTTGTTCACCGGATTTATTTTAAATTTGCTAAATTCCTTTTACATATGCCTCCTTGGACTAGTAACTCATTTTTGTCCCAAAAATGTAAGCTCATTTTCCCTTCAACAATTATTGATAAAAGAGTAAAAGATTTTAAAAGGTCTTATTTTCGGATTATGATATATGATTTGTGATTATGTCTATGATTATTATGATTGTAAAAACTACTGATTTTGGTTCAGTGTATAAGTTTTCTTGTCTTTTTTCTTTTTTTCCCTTATGTACTTTGTCATTTAGGTGACTTACGCCCTTTTTATTTTTTGAAGGTTATAAATAAATTGAATTGAATTGAATAGCGTCTTTGAAATTTAGTTCAAATTTCCCCTTAATACTTTAAATGGAGTAGTGTGGTAGAAGGTTACTAGTGGTGGTAGTTGCAGTAGTATTGATAGTATGCGAATATTTTCTTTTTGATCATCTCCCTTATTATTTCCTGAATGTTCGAAATTAATATGCTCAGTTATTCCTGTGTTGCACCCTTGTGACAATCCGTACACATATAACGTGTTAATACAACACTCCCCTCAACATTCTTTGAAAGTCTCACCTGAATACCGTTCGTCTCGGAAAGTAAAGTTTAACCCCTTCCGTCACGAATTATTTTCCTAGGTGAAAAAAATTATTCCCTGATTTAAACCTACTATTTAGAGCATAAGTAAGCCATTACCGAAGTGATTTGCTCAAATTCATTTATTAGGATGACGAAAATAGATGTCCAGTTAATTGGACAACGTGACCACTTTACTTTACATGAAAATCCTTGAAACAATTTCTTTCGCCCCGAAAGCAGAGCTCGACATTGCATTTTTGACATCTAGTTGTGGTTTTTAGCTTGCAGCCGTCCATCTTGCATCTCTGGGCGTGCTTGTCCCCTGTATTTACAGGCCAGTGATGATATCCATCATATCGCACATCAGACACAGGCTTGCAGCTGATCTTCCGCTTCCTCCCTACCGTTGTTTGCTCTTCTGTTTCCACGTTTGATTCCCTTGGTCGACCAACTGATCGAAGTGTTGACGTGTGTGCTTCTATTAGGGCACAGGCGACCTCCTTCCGGAAAGCAACAAGATCCAGCTTGTCTCTTCTACCCAGAGATAAGGATTGGCAGTCTCTGATGTATTCCATCCATGAATTTGTGACTGCTAGATCAATCATGTGAAAAATCAATCGCAGTGGCCACTTTCGAGATCGGATGAAGGTACGATACAAACTCATCAGGTGGTCGACTTTATCCACCCCACCCATACTGGTATTATATCTTCTAATAACTTCTGGTTGTGGAACTTGTATGTATCTGCTTTCGGCTTTCGACCACCGTCGTGCATGTCCTATTTCACCGATCCCAACCAAGTTTGAGGCCATAGAAACGATGTTGTTGTCAAGCCATCGGACTATAACCAGCTCGTCTGCACCTAGTACAATTTCTTCCATTGCTCCTCGACCTTCTTTTTTCATCTCTTTTTCTGGCTTGACGGGGCACCGAGCCATTCGATTGGCGCGAACAGTACCAGTTCCATACCATCCTTCCTGTCTCAGAGCTTGGAGCAAGGGGATTGACGTAAAGGAATTGTCGGTGTAGAGCTTGGTCCCTTTTGGAATCTTTCTTCCTGTCATAAGCTTCATGACAATGCCACCCCCAACCCCCAATGCCTTGTATTCTTCAGGAATGATTGTCGTCTTTCCCTGATACACGTCAAAGTTTAGGACCAAGCCATCAGAATTGCAGAGTAAATACAGCTTGATCCCCCATGGACAGGGCTTTCCTCTAATGTACTGTTTAATCTCAAGCTGACCTGTAAATGGGCACATTTGCTCATCTATAGAAACATTTTCATGGGAAAGCAGCTGCTGGCATCGTGCTAGCACCCTATCTATAATTGGCTGAACTTTCCAGAGACGGTTGTTCGGATCTTTGGCAGTTTCGTTGTCAACCAAGTGAAAGCAGGCTCTCAGCCTCATAAAACGGTTTAGACCCATGGCATCCGCAATGAGGGAAACCCTAGTTGCCGGGCTCCAATACCATCGGTACCTTGGAAATTTCATGCAGCCCATCACCAAGTGAATGCCAACGAACTTGCGCATTTCTGTAGGATTGGTTACAATGGGATTATTTACATTCTGCTGAATACTGTATCTATTTGTTTCGATGGCAGCCAAATCGAAGAAATCGCTATCAATGTACTTACAGAAGTATTGAAAGGGTGTTGATAGTTGTTCGTTGGCAGCTGTTGCAGTATCAGACCAAGCTGGAATGATCGGGATAAACCGTTTTCTTTTCCATATCACTCGCTGTTGAGTAACGGTCTTAGGCCCAGCCTGGGATATGAGTGGCATATCATCGGGGTCGCTTGAATCAGAAGACACTTCATAAGGATCGAGTGTCTTTAGTGGTGTTAGTTTTGTTCCATTTGTTTCTGATAAGTATTCTTCATCGTCATCTTCAGATACTTCCATATCTGACAAGTCACTGCCAATTGCATCGAAGAAATCAAGTAGTTTATCTGGCTGGATGCGCATGGTATTTCGTCTTGATGAACCTACAAAAAGGAGAGTTTGGATGCGGCGCTGAGAGAGAGAGAGAGAGATATTTATTTCAAAAAAATCGCTATCACAAGCCCACAAAGGGCCGAATTCGGAGTTTGGAGTCAACAACAAATAAATGGTTACACTGAAAATGCAAAGAACAACAACGAAATAGAGAAAACCATAATGACAATCATTTAAAAGTCAATAGTTAAAACTTTAAAAAGTCAATTAAAAAATTAAAAAAAAGCAAAAATTTGTCAAACTAAACTTAGAGCCAGACATAAATGCATTAAAAACTGGTCAAACTAAACTTAGCACAAAACATAAATGCATTTAAATTAAAAGGGATACTAAGAAAGTGTCAGCAATTAAACTACAGTAAATCAATAAAAGAGTTAAAGACAATAAAAGCTGGTCAAGAAAGGGGGGGGGCAAGCAAAAGAGCGCAAGAACCTGGGCAGTACCATCAGCTAATAAACAACAAAAGAGGGCAAAAAAGAAACTATTGAGGCATTTTATTCATTTTCTCTGTAATGAAGGGGATAAAAGTTCTTTCGTATCTGGAAGTAACGCAGCGAATGGGGGACAAAGCAGGGATGGGCTCAGAAACAGCTCGAGGCGGCCGTATTCTGGATGGGGAGTGACGTTTGGGGAAAATACTTGCCGTCCGAGGGTTTGTTATGGTATTTTTGCCATAACAAACGTGCTCTTCCGTGCGCTGGAAGAGCACGTGTCACGTTGTCCACTTAACTGGACAAGGGGAATAAATGAGAAGCAGCAATGACATCTGTTCAATTTTCCGATAAAAATATTCGTTTTTTAAGATAGTAGATGGCATCCAAACTACCATAAAACCAAGCCATGCGTCATTTATTTCTCTAAACCTAGTCGCGCAGTCCAGATAATTGGACAGAACTTCAGCATAGCCTCAAGCACATACTTCAAGTGATTTCGGCCATAAAAAAATACCTGTCTATTTCTAATGATCCATATTTTGACACAATAATTTTTTTTCGATCATTTTATGTCTTTTTGAAGCAGAGAAAAAAATTATTTTACCTGGTTTTTCCCAATCCATTGTTTCCAATAAAGTCGATGTTCACGTGCTGTCAGGGTGAGAATTAGCGATAAACTGAGGCGATTACACCCCTGAGGCTGTAGCCAGCGAACAGGAGAATATATTAGTGCGATCATATTTACGAAATTCCTAATAGTTAGGAAAAGAAGAGCATTTTTAATTTTGTCCAACTAACTGGTCACGGTGACGGAAGGGGTACCTTTCTCAATAACATATACTAGGTGTAAACAATGAACGAGTGACGTAATTTACAGCCCTTGTCCTGAGGACTATGGAAAGGCTGACATCCCTAAAGACATAATTACTGGACCTTTCAACAAGGCTGGACAAAATAGCTCTCTTGAGATTTCAACCGGATATGTTTTTGGGAATAATAGGCATGGGGAAGGGGACGGATTGACCTCAATTCACTTTTGACTCTTAAAAAGGGCACTAAAACTTCCAACATCGAATCAAATGAGCTCCATCTGATAAAATGTTTATACGATCACCCGCTCCGTAAGAACCTTATATGCCCTGGGCATAACTTACAACCATTGCCAGTGGGCTCTAGGGGATTGTATTGGTAACAAAATGGCTATTTCACAATTTCAATTGAAGGCTTTTTGGGAAAAGAGGATGTCAGGGAGGGAGGCTAGATGCTCTCCATCGTTATTGACTCTTAAAAAGGAACTAGAACTATACATTTCAAACAAATGAGCCTCTTCTAAAATTCCCACGACCACCCCTTCCATAAAAACCTTATATGTTCCAGTGGCATAGCTTGCAATCCTTACTGTCCACCTCAAAGCCTCATTATATGATATTTGGACTATTTTTCAGCAAATGGCTATCTCAAAAACAAATTGTTATCTCAAATTCATCTCAATTATGTCTTTGAGGTTGTTATCCTCAAAGACAACTGCGCTGAACAAAATATCTATCTCAAAATTTTGATTAGATGTGTTTTAGGAATTGAAAGGTGTGGGGGAGGAGGGCTTGTTGCCCTCCAATCGGTTTTGACTATTAAAAAAGGTCCTTTCAATTTCCAATTGAATAACCCCTTTTTGAAGTTTCTACGACAAGAAATAGCCATATCAAACTTTTTATTAGATGTATATTAGAAAAAAACAAGGTGTGCAAATTGAGGGGGGGGGTATCCGCCCTCTTATCACTTTGAATCTTGAAAAGGGTACTAGAACTTCTTATTACCAATCCAATGAGCCCCCTCTGAAGCTTATATGACCACCTTTTCTATAAAAACTTTGTATGCTCCCAGGGCATAACTTTAACCTTTGCCCTGAGGGCAGTGGGGGGGACGGTTGTCATCCTCAAAGACATTATTTCTGGACCTTTAAACTACACTAAGCAAAATGGCTATTTCAAAATTTTTATCTGATGTGTTTGGGTAAATGGTGGGCCTGGGAGGGGGCCCTCTAATCACATTAGCTGTCCTCTAATCAGTTTCGAATATTAAAAAGGACACTAGCCTCTTCAATTTCCATTCGAATTAGCCTTTTTAGAATTTTTAATGACAAAAAATGTCCATTTAAAAATTTTTATCGGATGCGTTTCGGCAAAATAGGAGGTGTGGGGGGTATCCACCCTCCAAAAGCTCTAAATCTTAAACAGGACACTAGAACTTCTGATCTTCAATCCAAAGATCCTCCTCTGAAGTCTATACGATCACACTTTCTATATAAGTCTTAAATGCCCCGCAGGGCATAACTTACAACCCTTGCCCTCAGGGCTTTGGGGGGGGGGGCTGTCATTCTCATAGACATAATTTCCAGTTTTTTCAACTATGCTGAACAAAATGGGTATCTAAAAATTGTGATTGGATGTGTTTTGGGAAATGTTATGCGTGATAGGGGGGTTAGTTGCCCCCTGCCACCCTCGAGTGAAGCCTATGGAAGGAGACATATCGTCATCTGCTGGGGGCCACGATGAGTCTGGATGCGGCTTGAACGTGCAACAAGTACAAGTAAGTAGTTGCCTCCTTATATCTTTTAACTATTATGAAGGGCACTAGTCCTTTTAATTTCTTATTGAATGAGCTCTTCGAAGTTTCTCCGACAACTCCTTCGATACGAAGTGTCCTGATCTAAAACCAAAAAAAAAAAACAGAAACAAAAATATATTGCTTTCCACACCACTCTTTACTTAGGCAGAGCTATTGTGCTACCTATGATGATTTCTATTCATTTTATAATGTTTCTGTTTACTTTCAATTGTAAGAACTTATTTTTCATTCAACTTTCGATTGTTTTTCAAATCTTGCAGGGAGATCCCCCCCCTCTCAATGAGAAAGTGCTCCCAAAAAAAAACTATATGTAAACATGGGCTAATTGCATAATTTACGGTCCTTCTCCCCTCATGTAAAATTTTCCGTGAAATTCCCCCCCCCCCCTGAAACTTGCCTCCCCACGGAAATTTCCTCCCGTGGAAAATCCACCCACATAAATTTCCACTTGAAGAATCTCACCCTTTTTCAATAAGAAATACTTTTTGCAAACAATGAGGAAATACCAGAACATACCTCTGTTTCCCCAGGGTCTGTGGGGGATCATGTTATCCCAGGAGGTATAGTTCCTGAATGTTTAAACTATACTGAATCAAATGACTAATTTAAAATTTTAATTGGATTTTATGGATGAAAAAGGGCCGTGGTTGGTAGATTAGCTGCTCTCCGATGCTTTGGGTCTTTTAAATAGGGCACTAGAACATGTAATTATCATTAAAAGATGCCCACTCCGAATCGTCTAGGATCATTAGTTTGACACGAGTAGGGTATGACATCATACTTCCAGTCCTTTATGTTCCTTGGCAGCTTTCCAAGACAGATTACCAGACTTGTTATTTGGCAGTGTATAATGTGGTCAAACAGGTTTTTTTCTGTTTTTGTTGTCAATTGCACAATGAATGTACGTCATGAGTTCACGTGCACATTCTTAAAAAAAAACTGGTATGATATAAAGTAGTCAAACATGTTTTGGGAGCATGCACGAAATTATATAACTCAACCGAACCGGTTTTTCGAGGTAACATCCGTTTTTTATTCGTCCTTGAAATCCCGTATAAAATGTTCATGCATTGGAATTTAATTTTCATTATGTTTTAGCATATCGAGCATAGTACACAGAATTTTATTAACTTTGGAACAATGGATATTTCTATTTTCAATGTGAGTACACTTTCATTCTTTATTTCCAAAAAAAATCGTTTTACTAGTAAATTCAAATTTCAGGGGGACTTAGGCCCCCTCCCCTCCAACAATACAAACCCTTAAAATATGATGTGTATAGTCATTAGAAAACGCTAAGTATGCTTTTTTCTATTATGTAAAACAAAAAAAACCCTCCTCAATTGCTGTGTTACGACCATAATTCCTTAGTTTTAGTTATTTCGTTCAAAATGTGGCTTTTCACATTATCAAAAATAGAGTTTCCGCTCTAAAAGTATCTGTGTCTAATCCTCAACAAGAGTGACAATTTCCAAACAGCCTTTTACATGCGTTATCTGAAATTATTAATACCATATGTTGAAGGATAGCGGTAAGGGTCTCCTTGACAAATAGATTCTTTTTAGGGTCAAATTAAAGGTGAGTAAAGCCGTTGAAATGCGAAGCATAAGTGATGTTTGAACAATGTTGTCAATTTAAAATAGGGTCTAGCGTTATGGTATACTAAAAAAATTGATATTAAAATCGTTAATTAAAGAATAGTACACTAACTCAGAATTGACTTTAGGGGGTAATTTATATCATGGAAAGATGTTTTTGAAATCCCCCTCCCCCAAACTCAAAATTTTCCAAAATTTTACTTTAGAAGCCTTTTTAAATATTTATAAAGTGCTAAGATATAGACTCCTACAAATATCAGAATCGGCTTTATAGGCCAAATTATTTTATGGCAAGATGTTTTTGAAATCCCCCTTCCCCCCAAACTCAAAATTTTACTTTAGAAGCCTTTTAAAATATTTCTAAAGTGCTAATAGATATAGAGTGCTAGAAATATCAGAATTGACTTTATAGGCCAAATTATATTATGGCAAGATGTTTTTGAAATCCCCCTTCCACCCAAACTCAAAATTTTATTTTAGAAGCCTTTTTAAATATTTCTAAAGTGCTAATAGATATAGACTCCAACAAATATCAGAATCGGTGTTATAGGCCAAATTATTTTATGGCAAGATGTTTTTGAAATCCCCCCCCCAAACTCAAAATCTTACTTTAGAAGCCTTTTAAAATATTTCTAAAGTGCTAATAGATACAGAGTGCTAGAAATATCAGAATTGAATTTATAGGCCAAATTATTTTATGGCAAGATGTTTTTGAAATCTCTCTTCCCCCCAAACTCAAAATTTTATTTTAGAAGCCTTTTTAATTATTTCTAAAGTGCTAATAGATATAGACTCCTACAAATATCAGAATCGGCTTTATAGACCAAATTATTTTATGGCAAGATGTTTTTGAAATCCCCCTTCCCCCAAAATTAAAAATTTTCCAAAATTTTACTTTAAAAGCTTTTCTTTTTAAATATTTCTAAAGTGCTAAGACATAGAGTGCTACAAACACCAGAATAAACTTTAGAGGGCAATTTATCTGTAAAAGAGGGCTTATTATTTCCTTACTAAATTTTTCTTCTTTTTTAAGGATGTGGAGGTGGATTCATACAATTACCCTCCCTCCGAAAAGAGACCAAGATGGGGTGATATCACATCGATGCAAGCTGCAAGACCATCAATCATCAGATATGCTAGCTCCATTACAAGTTCTCTGGACCAGCCAGGAGCCTCTCAAGCAAGTGTCAGCTCTGCACAAACCTCTATGCAACCTGGCAGAAAATTCAAGAGAGAATGGATAGATTCTCATAATGCATCAGCCTCATCTAGTCAAGATCGGGGGGTCACCCCCTATCAAGCATTGCCGGGCCCTTCACGACCAATGCAAGGCGAGAATGATGTGGCCCCTACAGCTCTCGACATGCAAGCTGCAAATTGAAATGTGAGTTTTCAAATATTATTTCTCGCTAATGATTCTTGTATGTTTTTTAAGTACATTTGCTTAAAATTCTATTCAAACAAAACGTTTGAGGCAGTTCAGTTGGAATCCCTGATTTTCTGTTCAGTTGGAGCTTGTTCAATTGGAACTCCTAGTAAATATACGTGGTGTGTCAAGAAACTTGAACCTTTCACAATACAAAAATTTGAAAAGGTTTTTTGCAATATCTAATAACTTAACTCATTGGTATGACTTTACTCTAAAAACAACCCTTTGGTAGGTCATACCTGCTTTGCGGTCACAGCTACTAAGTAGACTTAACTGTCACCTTTTCAGCACTCACTGAGGAACTTTACGACTCTGGGCCCTGATACAGGGATGAAGCTTTCTTTTATATTTGATTATCAACGTTGAAAAAGTCAATCGCCCACCAACAACTGGGCCATACCGGTCATCTGGACCTTAGAAATGCAAGTTAAGGAAATAACCACGTCTAATACTTTTTTTGTGAATAGATCCAAAGTAGTTCTAAAATAGTTCTGATTTTCTTTTAATCTATGAATTTTGTCAAAATGGATTGATTGATTCAATTTAATAAGTTGCAAACATCAAAGAAGGGAAAGAAAAAATAGAATGAGAAACAGGCTAATTTGCTTTTTAGAGAGATATTCAATTTCTTTTCTGTATTTCCTTTTAATTTTCAGATGACATTAGTTCTTTGTATAATTATCCTGTTTCATTATTATGTGTAGGTCTATGTAGTTTGTCAGAATGGAGAAGTCCCTAAAAAAGTGGAAAAATTGCATCGTAGTTCTTCTTACAGTTGAAGGTTTTGCTTTGAATATGGAGGAAAGCCAGGGGTGATAATTAGAGAAAACGGGGGGAAATTTCCCCTAGGTTTTGAAAAAAAAAATTGTGCGTTTTTATTGGAACAAAGAAAAAAAAATAGATTTCGACAATATGTTGTTTTTGTATATTCTTTAGTAAAAACTTAAAAATTCTTTGTCCCAAAAATTTCGTTAATGGATGTCTTTGTGGAGATCAAGATTGTTTCTAAATCAAACAGTTCGTGCTAAGGAACTGTAAGTAAGGAGTGACCCGGCTCAATGGTAACCGTAACTCTAGAAAACGGATTTTTGATACCAATAGATACATCAAAAGAATCAGATTTCAATGCTGAATTCAAATATATAACTTTCATCAAGTTTACTTCTATCAATCAAAAGTTACGTGTCTTTGACACATTGAAAAATGTGTAAGGACTAAACGCCAATTGCGGGTGTGTCGTCTGTGTGTGTGTGTGTGTATCAGCATAAATTCCGCTATTTAATGTCCCCCTCCGGCACCCGCTCAGACACACAGTCATAGTGAGAGAGACATGCTAAAAGTTGGGTTAATCTAGGCTCATTTAGAGTGGCGCGCCACTCTAAATGAGTCTAGATTAACCCAACTTTTAGCATGTCTCTCTCACTATGACTGTGTGTCTGAGCGGGTGCCGGAGGGGGACATTAAATAGTGGAATTTATGCTGATACACACACACACACACACAGAGACGACACACCCGCAATTGGCGTTTAGTCCTTACACATTTTTCAATGTGTCAAAGACAGAGCAATTTTTTCATAAATTCCACTATTTAATGACCCCCTTCTGCACACATTGAAAAATGTGTAAGGACTAAACGCCTATTGCGGGGGCTCAAAGAGTCCCTAGTTACAGGTCTATTGATGCACGGGAAAACAAAATCCTTTACTGAATCGTGAAGCTCAACTGGTATCTCCCCATCAATTTCAAAAAACCATCCAACCGGTCCATTCTCCTCAACACTGTCAATGTTGGGGAAATGGGGAGCTTGAGGATCATTGAGCCATTTATAGTCACTGCAAGGTAGCACATAATGGGACATGGCTGAGGGGTAGAGAGAATTCATATCAAGGAAAACTGCATCCGATTTTGTCCCCGTCTTCTCTCCAGTTGGAAAGTTAACACATCACTCGACAAATACAGCTTGCAGTAGTCAAACCCATTTTTACACCCTCCCTCTGCCTAAACTTTTTTAGCAAAACTGTATTCATCGGGGGTGCACCTACGATCGTGCCCCCCGTCTAATTTTTTTTTTCATACTTTCCTGAATTAAATTTCTGTATTGTGTATCCTTTGTGCGTGAAACATTACTCTTAGCTAAAATAATTAGAAAATTGCGATAAAAAATGTTAGCGATAATATACTATTGTTACAGCTGTTTAAAGTGAAATTTGACTCGTATATGCTTGGGGTATTAAGCATTTGAACTGCAGAATATTGATAAGAAGAGCCTTAATTTCCACGATATATCGTATAAAACACTTTAAAAATGGGTGATGTATGTTCAGTTCCTTCTTACAATTTGGAGCATGAAGTGGAACACGAATAGACGAATTTATTTCGCTAAACTTGGTGAGCCAAAAACACTTTTTTCAGCCATTTCTTGTTAATTTTTTTTATTTCTTGACTATCTCCCCCCAAAACACTTTTCAGCCATTTCTTGTTAAATATTTTTATTTCTTAACTATTTTAAATTGACAACACATCGAAGTATATTTTAAATTGACAACACTGTCCAAAAATCACTTGTGTATTATACAGTACACAATCAAGCCATCTCCCCCCAAAACACTTTTCAGCCATTTCTTGTTAAATGTTTTTATTTCTTCACTATTTTTAAATTGACAACACATCGAAGTGTATTTTAAATTGACAACACTGTCCAAAAATCACTTGTGTACTATACAGTACACAATCAAGCCATCTCCCCCCAAAACAGTTTTCAGCCATTTCTTGTTAAATGTTTTTATTTCTTAACTATTTTTAAATTGACAACACATCGAAGTATATTTTAAATTGACAACACTGTCCAAAACATCACTTGTGTATTATACAGTACACAATCAACCCATCTCCCCCCAAAACACTTTTCAGTCATTTCTTGTTAAAATTTTTTATTTCTAAACTATTTTAAATTGACAACACATCGAAGTATATTTTAAATTGACAACACTGTCCAAAAATCACTTGTGTATTATACAGTACACAATCAAGCCATCTCCCCCAAAAACACTTTTCAGCCATTTCTTGTTAAATGTTTTTATTTCTTAACTATTTTTAAATTGACAACACATCGAAGTATATTTTAAATTGACAACACTGTCCAAAACATCACTTGTGTATTATACAGTACACAATCAACCCATCTCCCCCCAAAACACTTTTCAGTCATTTCTTGTTAAAATTTTTTATTTCTAAACTATTTTAAATTGACAACACATCGAAGTATATTTTAAATTGACAACACTGTCCAAAAATCACTTGTGTATTATACAGTATACAATCAACCCATCTCCCCCCAAAAACACTTTTCAGCCATTTCTTGTTAAATTTTTTTTGTCTTAACTGTTTTAAATTGACCACATCGAAGTATATTTTAAATTGACAACACTGTCCAAAAATCACTTGTGTATTATACAGTACACAATCGAGCCATCTCCCCCCAAAACACTTTTCAGTCATTTCTTGTTAAAATTCTCAGTTAACCTTTTTTTTGTGTCGAAGCTACTCACCTGGAGATACTTTCTTAAGTGTGTGGCTAAATTTAATTTTTTTTTAGAGGAAAGAATTTTTTCGAAAATAAAACTCAATTTTCTTGAATGATCAAGTATTTTTAATAAATCAGATGTGTCTTAACAATATGTATTCTTATTAATCAAAAATAAAACTCGAGTTTCTTAAATGATCAAATATTCTTTTTTCAATATACATATCAAAAGAATTGTATTTTAATGCTGATTTTGAATGTCTTTAAATTATTTCGTTTAACTTAATCCATCAGAAGTTATGAGAAAATTAAGAATTTTTGAAGTAGAAATTCAGACGTCGCATAAAATTTTTCCGCGGCGCATTTCGATCTGACTTCAGAGAGACATAATTAGTTATAGGCTAATGAAATATAGGGGTTAGAAAGTTCCACCAACTATGTATGTGGGGATAACATAAACTCCATACGCCCATTGTGCATGGCTCGGAAGTTATGCAAATGAAGTTATTTTAATCAAAATATGATGAGAATATAATACTTTAGTAACAAAATTATGGAACTACAAAAAAGAATTATAGAAAGCAGACTGTCCAGAACGCATTATATTAAATAACTAACTTAAACAACTCTATACATTAGATAATTAATTGAAACATATCTGCATAGTATTTTATATCACTGAGACTAAGCTAATTATCTCTGAATGCAGACATAGAAATCGGTTTTACTCAGATCAAGAACATGAGTATGGTCACTATAAGAGAGAGACAAGTAGCATAAGAATTATTTTCTTGTTTTGGAATGCTTAGCATAACGATATCACTCGATATTTCATAGCGTGATTTAATTGACTAAAGCGTCTCACGTCTCTAGCATTAAACAGAAGGCTATGTCTGTCCTTTTTCTGTGTTTTTACAAGTTTTCTTATCCTTTTTCTTGTGTCACTCGAGTCGTTGTAAATGTGTAAAGGGATATTTTTGTCGTGTATTTTCCTATGACACCTTAATGGTTGAATTTGTTGGTATATCAGTGGTTTTAGATTGCATAGTGCCAATTCTTCTTCTTCACTCAATGAGAATGATAACCATATGTTATCTACATTCTCATCAACAGAATCCTGAAAAAAAAAATTTTAACGGTCTTTTTAATACATTATCTATATTTATATTAGATCGATCGTGAAGTAATAATTTTTGTTCATTCCATATATTTTAAGCCTTTTAATTTTCATGTTTAGATCGGGAGCCTAGGTTGGACGATGACCACCGTATTACACATGATGGTTATTATGAGATATGGCGATGGCGCGGACTTAATTACTATCGTATATTAAGACGAAAACTGAGCCCGAGTGAGATGGAGACATTAGCACCAGGTCAGGAGAAGAAGAATGAGGAAAAATAATAGTCTTTTTGTACACTATTATACATAGAATAAAACTGATTTAATTGTTTGAATGAAGTCCTATTCCTACAAGTTAAGTTAGAATGAAAGAATGAGGTATATTGATAATGGTTTTACTCTGATCTGTAATAACATTTAAAATGAAAATGCATAATAGGAGTCTAGCTCATAGCACTGTGCTTGATGGTCCCAGCTCTTCATGAAACTATACCATCTTTCGACTGAAGCTGTTTGCTCTATGAGATGCACCTCCTCCTCCATGCTTAGTGGTACACTATCCCGGATGTCAGTCGGTGTTTTTAGTTCCACTATTCTTATTTTCTTCTGTCGTTTTTTCTTCTCAGGCTTGAAATGGTAAAAATGACTTTATTTTCCATGTGAATTAACGTTTTGGTAATTGCTATAAAATACAATATGATGGTGTGATTTTCATTAAGGTTCTAGAACTTTTAGGGGGTCTTTCCCCCTTTTTTCAAAACTCAGCCAAATTTTCTCAGGCGCGTAACTTTTGATTGATAGAAGTAAACTTGATGAAAGTTATATATTTGAATTCAGCATTGAAATCTGATTCTTTTGATGTATCTATTGGTATCAAAAATCCGTTTTCTAGAGTTACGGTTACCATTGAGCCGGGTCGCTCCTTACTTACTTACAGTTCCTTAGCACGAACTGTTTGATTTAAAAACAATCTTGATCTCCACAAAGACATCCATTAACGAAATTTTTACTAAAGAATTTTACTAAAGAATATACAAAAACAACATATTGTAAAAATCTATTTTTTTTCTTTGTTCCAATAAAAACGCACAAATTTTTTTTTTTCAAAACCTAGGGGAAATTTCCCCCCGTTTTCTCTAATTATCACCCCTGGCTTTCATCCATATTCAAAGCAAAACCTTCAACTGTAAGAAGAACTACGAAGCAATTTTTCCACTTTTTTAGGGACTTCTCCATTCTGACATACTACATAGACCTACACATAATAATGAAACAGGA
The DNA here is from genome assembly GCA_027921565.1 of Artemia sinica. Classification (NCBI taxonomy): domain Eukaryota; kingdom Metazoa; phylum Arthropoda; class Branchiopoda; order Anostraca; family Artemiidae; genus Artemia; species Artemia sinica. The sequence continues at coordinate 59,477,086 of CM051258.1, read as the reverse complement.
TAATTATACAAAGAACTAATGTCATCTGAAAACTAAAAGGAAATACAGAATAGAAATTGAATATCTCCCTAAAAAGCAAATTAGCCTGTTTCTCATTCCATTTTTTCTTTCCCTTCTTTGATGTTTGCAACTTATTAAATTGATTCAATCAATCCATTTTGACAAAATTCATAGATTAAAAGAAAATCAGAACTATTTTAGAACTACTTTAGATCTATTTACAAGAAAAGTATTAGACGTGATTATTTCCTTAACTTGCATTTCTAAGGTCCTGATGACCGGTATGGCTCAGTTGTTGGTAGGCGATTGACTTTTTCAACGTTGATAATCAAATATAAAAGAAAGCTTCATCCCTGTATCAGGGCCCAGAGTCGTAAAGTTCCTCAGTGAGTGCTGAAAAGGTGACAGTTAAGTCTACTTAGTAGCTGTGACCGCAAAGCAGGTATGACCTACCAAAGGGTTGTTTTTAGAGTAAAGTCATACCAATGAGTTAAGTTATTAGATATTGCAAAAAACCTTTTCAAATTTTTGTATTGTGAAAGGTTCAAGTTTCTTGACACACCACGTATATTTACTAGGAGTTCCAATTGAACAAGTTCCAACTGAACAGAAAATCAGGGATTCCAACTGAACTGCCTCAAACGTTTTGTTTGAATAGAATTTTAAGCAAATGTACTTAAAAAACATACAAGAATCATTAGCGAGAAATAATATTTGAAAAATCACATTTAAATTTGCAGCTTGCATATCGAGAGCTGTAGTGGCCAAATCATTCTCGCCTTGCATTGGTCGTGAAGGGCCCGGCAATGCTTGATAGGGGGTGACCCCCGATCTTGACTAGATGAGGCTGATGCATTATGAGAATCTATCCATTCTCTCTTGAATTTTCTGCCAGGTTGCATAGAGGTTTGTGCAGAGCTGACACTGGCTTGAGAGGCTCCTGGCTGGTCCAGAGAACTTGTAATGGAGCTAGCATATCTGATGATTGATGGTCTTGCAGCTTGCATCGATGTGATATCATCCCATCTTGGTCTCTTTTCGGAGGGAGGGTAATTGTATGAATCCACCTCCACATCCTTAAAAAAGAAGAAAAATTGAGTAAGGAAATAATAAGCCCTCTTTTACAGATAAATTGCCCTCTAAAGTTTATTCTGGTGTTTGTAGCACTCTATGTCTTAGCACTTTAGAAAGATTTAAAAAGAAAAGCTTTTAAAGTAAAATTTTGGAAAATTTTTAGTTTGGGGGGAAGGGGGATTTCAAAAACATCTTGCCATAAAATAATTTGGTCTATAAAGCCGATTCTGATATTTGTAGGAGTCTATATCTATTAGCACTTTAGAAATATTTAAAAAGGCTTCTAAAATAAAATTTTGAGTTTGGATGGAAGGGGGATTTCAAAAACATCTTGTTATAATATAATTTGGCCTATAAAGTCAATTCTGATATTTCTAGCACTCTATATCTATTAGCACTTTAGAAACATTTTAAAAGGCTTCTAAAGTGAGATTTTGAGTTTGGGGGGGAGGGGGATTTCAAAAACATCTTGCCATAAAATAATTTGGCCTATAACACCGATTCTGATATTTGTAGGAGTCTATATCTATTAGCACTTTAGAAATATTTAAAAAGGCTTCTAAAATAAAATTTTGAGTTTGGATGGAAGGGGGATTTCAAAAACATCTTGTTATAATATAATTTGGCCTATAAAGTCAATTCTGATATTTCTAGCACTCTATATCTATTAGCACTTTAGAAATATTTAAAAGGCTTCTAAAGTAAAATTTTGAGTTTGGGGGGGAAGGGGGATTTCAAAAACATCTTGCCATAAAATAATTTGGCCTATAAAGCCGATTCTGATATTTGTAGGAGTCTATATCTATTAGCACTTTAGAAATATTTAAAAAAAAAGGGTTCTAAAGTAAAATTTTTGAAAATTTTGAGTTTGGGGGGAGGGGGATTTCAAAAAAATCTTTCCATTATATAAATTACCCCCTAAAGTCAATTCTGAGTTTAGTTTACTATTCTTTAATTAACGATTTTAATATCAATTTTTTTAGTATACCATAACGCTAGACCCTATTTTAAATTGACAACATTGTTCAAACATCACTTATGCTTCGCATTTCAACGGCTTTACTCACCTTTAATTTGACCCTAAAAAGAATCTATTTGTCAAGGAGACCCTTGCCGCTATCCTTCAACATATGGTATTAATAATTTCAGATAACGCATGTAAAAGACTGTTTGGAAATTGTCACTCTTGTTAAGAGGATTAGACACAGATACTTTTAGAGCGGAAACTCTATTTTTGATAATGTGAAAAGCCACATTTTGAACGAAATAACTAAAACTAAGGAATTATGGTCGTAACACAGCAATTGAGGAGGGTTTTTTTATTTTACATAACAGAAAAAAGCATACTTAGCGTTTTCTAATGACTATACACATCATATTTTAAGGGTTTGTATTGTTGGAGGGGAGGGGGCCTAAGTCCCCCTGAAATTTGAATTTACTAGTAAAACGATTTTTTTTGGAAATAAAGAATGAAAGTGTACTCACATTGAAAATAGAAATATCCATTGTTCCAAAGTTAATAAAATTCTGTGTACTATGCTCGATATGCTAAAACATAATGAAAATTAAATTCCAATGCATGAACATTTTATACGGGATTTCAAGGACGAATAAAAAACGGATGTTACCTCGAAAAACCGGTTCAGTTGAGTTACATAATTTCGTGCATGCTCCCAAAACATGTTTGACTACTTTATATCATACCAGTTTTTTTTAAGAATGTGCACGTGAACTCATGACGTATATTTATTGTGCAATTGACAACAAAAACAGAAAAAAACCTGTTTGACCACATTATACACTGCCAAATAACTAGTCTGGTAATCTGTCTTGGAAAGCTGCCAAGGAACATAAAGGACTGGAAGTATAATGTCATACCCTACTGACACGGACACGCCTGGGAATCAACAAACAAATAGACACGTATCCGTGATATTTCTTTACGTAAAAGAGGCAATATTCTATATTTTCGCATAGACATTTTGCAAAGAGATTAAGTTTTGCAGTATTCATCAACTTATCATCTCCAACACAGTTTTCGAATGACCACGAATTCATCAGTATACTCGGTATAGTAACGACAGTGTCACAAGAAAATGATTGATTATATCATCTTGACGATGGAGGTTGTCGGTTTCTAATTGCCGCTCGGTTCGGGCATCTGGGTAAGACCTGGGTAATACGACTTGTAGTTGCAAATATTCGTCTTAAGTTGACATTTCAGAAGGTCGACATGCACTTGTCTCCGCAGTCATGATATTCCTGTGATCAAAGAACGGTAAGAAGTTGAAATTAAAAACCTTTCGCAAAGCTTTCGCATGTTGAAGTCATGTAGTACTCGTTCCAAACTTGAGTCACCAACGCAGTTAAAACAACTATTGGCTTACAAATTCAGGTCAAAAGACCTGGGCTGTCACAGAAAGCTGTGGATGTAATTACGCTCCGAGGTTGGGACAGACTGCTGGGGGATATGAAGACCTATCTACATCTCAATGGCGTCAGGAATAAGCTAATACATAGAGATATCATGTCCTTCGTTAACGCCAAAGCTGATGAGCTACAAGAGGCTGCCACGAGGAAGAACGTTGGAGCTGTGTACAAACACATACGTGACGCCTCGGGCCAGTGTGCTCAACCAATAAAAGCATACCATCTGAGGACGGGGTGCTCCTTGAACACATAGGTCCAAGATTTCAAGGTGAACGAACACTTTTCATTTCTGATTAATACGTCCCTTCTCTCTCCATCTGTAGCGACTCCTGCCATCCCAAAACTTGTGAGAAAGACAACTAATGGGCAAAAATTAAGCCTATTGTGCTATTTAAATTTAGGTCAAAATCTTAAGAATAATCGGACTGTAGAATTAGGGATGGATAAGAGGGGAGAAATATTCAAATCAATAGATTGTAAATCTGTTTAATTTGGTATCTCCTATAAGACCAAGGCCATCTTGTTACGACTTTGAATATAGATGAATATTGATCATCTATTTTATTGCAAAATCTAATCATGTTCTATTATGCTTTAAGTGCTTATTTGTTTGAATAGATTAGTTTTTGCTTCATTATTAAAAATGTGTCGTAATTATTGTTTAAAAAGAAGGAAAACAGGCATTCACGAGTGAATGCAACAAGATATTTTCTGATTCAAGTTTTCTTGGTCCTGCAGCTTCGATTGAAGTACTTATATAATTGATTCATGTATTTGATGCAGTTAATGATGTATTTGATGCATTAAATGTCCTCTTTTTTGACAACTTGGATGTACATAACGTCCTTAAATTTATTGCAGCATCTCCTGAAATTTTTAACATAATTCATTTAGCCGTTCCTAAGATATTGAAAATACCCCCTTTTGACATCCTTGATGCTTATTATGATTTGGTTATGCATGCCATGAAAGTTTCAGCTTCATACCCCTAACTGTTTTTGCATACTGCAGATATGCCGTTTTGACAACAACAAAGCAAATAGCATCATCTGGTTTAGTTCAGCATTCCCCTCAGCAGGCCTTGAAAGTTTCCACTTAGTACTCCTGTTCGTTTTGTATATAAAGTAACAGGTGTTTATCGCGACCAGGATGCATGCGGGTATTTTTTTAGTTACATGAACATCCCTCAACTTAATACCCTAACCTTCAACTTAATAACTTCAACTTAATACCCTTTCACTCTTGAGATATCGAAAATACGCCCTTTTAACAACCTGGAGGCAGGTTTTTCATTGAATTTATTTCAGCATCCTTCTCAAAACTCCATGAAAGTTTTAACATGGTAGCCTTGGCTGTTCTTCAGTACTCAAAGCAGGGCCATCATGCATGGGAGAGGGAGGGGGATACCCCTAAATGTTTTTGATCACTCGGTAAAAAAAAAAAGGAGTCGGTAAAATCATGGCGCTTTGTGCCACGATTATTCCGACGCCGCTAAAATTCTTTCTTCGGTTCAATAAAAACCACGGAAATACTGATATGTCATCTACAGACATTTCAAACTTGGTCTTTAGACGCAGCATTTTTACAAACTCCTGCCGTAATCTTATAGATGGTGCCACAATTTTCCATTTGGTTGATTAACAGTTTTAAAATAATAATCAAAATCCAAATGATATGTAATATAATATTAAATGATATGTACCAAATTCTGAATCTCGGTTGGTAAATGCAGCGGTTTTACCGACTCGTGCACTGATTTTACGCATTGTATTCAAAACGGATAGTATGGTAATTTTTTACTCAACGTGCCCTGGAAGTTTCAACTCCATACCGTCAGACGTCCGTGAGATACCGCAGATACTCCCTATTTGACAACCAGGATACACATAGAATCTCTTGGTCTCGTTTAATATCCTCCTCAACTTGCCCTAGATTTCAACTTGATACCCTAAGCCGTCCCTGAAATATTGTAGGTATGCCTTTTTGACAACCCGTTTGAACATCTTGTCCTTTGATTTAGTTTTAGGTCCCCCTCTGCATTCCTTGCAAGTTGTAACTTATGAAATGTAACCGTTCCTGAAATCTAGCCAATTATTTTGACATTTATTTTCCTTAATGCTTCCCCTTCTATTACCTGTCCTATATCACCCTGAAATGTTAGTTACTACTTTGAAAATACTGGGTTGTTACCTTCTCTAGCGATTTAAAATGGGATTATAATATTAACCATATTTCTAAACGCGTAAATACCACATTTTCCCTCCTTAAACTCCTTAAAAATGCCCTAAATTGTACTATTTGAGAGTTTACCTTTCATTTTTACGCCCAATCCATGACTACGCCTTCCCAGTTTTGGATCCTGGTATTTCCAATGAATTGTCAGAAAGGATAGAGGCAGTCCGCAAAAAGTGCCTAAGAGCTATTTTCTTAGTGGGAACTAGAGATATAAAGGGTAAAGTCCTTTATATCTTTTTTCGTCGGAAAGCCAACCACGTCATCCTCAAAGAAAGGAGAAAAATTAATTTCTTTGCATTTTTTCAACAATGCCCTCCTTAACCTCTGTACTAATTCCTTTTTCCCTAGTCACTTTTCCCCCTTCCACCTTGCCTCCCTCGGTCTGTTTCAACGAAAATCCTCCTTCTTACCCTCAATCAAGTTGCCCACTGAAAGATATTGAAGAACTTTTGTCCCGAATATAGTAAACAGATTAAATAACTGAGTCCCCCTTTTTTATACCTTGTAATTGTTTATTATTTATTTGCAAATTTTAGCCTCCGTTTTAGTTTCTTCTTTTTACTAAATTGTGTTTTGTAGGTTTTAGACACAAGATTAAATTGTCCTTGTGTTTTTTTTTTCAGTTTATCCCTTTTCAATTCTGCGAGTTTTAACATTTTATAACCTTTTCGAAATTTTGAAAAAAAAATTTCTGACTTATATTTTCTTTTTTTCTGTATGTGCCTTTTGACTGTAAGGTGTTAATTTGACCCACCTGGGCTTGTAACAGGAATTTTTCAGAAATAAAATCTTATATTATAGGTAAATCCTGTGCATTCACATAGTTTCTTTTAGTTTAGGACCAGGGAATGCTATCCCCCAAACATTCCCCAAGGTCTTTTCCTTAATACCATGCAATACGTAAGTGCTACCTACGCAATATAAAACAATGGAGAATTTATATAGTCCACAGCTCTTGTCCTTGAGGCTTTAAAGGGTGTTTCCGACCCTGGATGTATAGCTACTTCATCTCTCAATTATTTTGAACGAAATGGCAATTTAAGAATTTTGTTTGAATATTTTTGGGAGTTGTGGAAGGGCATTTGCGAAAATCGGGTCGGGGCTGGTTCCTCTCTTGTTACTTTGACTTTTAAAAAGGGTCCTACAAAGTCAATTTTCGACCAAGTGAGTCCCTTCTAAGATCTTGGAACAAACAACTTTGAGAAGTGGCATGAGGAAAAATTTAAAAAAATAGAACCAACACATTCAAATCACACCATCCTTTACCTTGGCAGTGCTACTGCACTATCTATGATATTTTTAGAAGTGTTACTTTTCTCTACATTCTTATGGATTTAATTTTTCATCAAATCTCTTGCTTCTGTAGGGTTAAACATAATTCAAGGACCTGAGTATCGGTCTTTGGTGCCATATTCCCAAAGCAAAATGTTTGAAAAGATAAAACATTATGTTTTGATCGTTTAACCAGATGTTTTCAAACTTAATAAAAACTGTGGACTTTCTGACAGTTTCTGTAATTTATAAAGATCATAAAGTCCAAGCTGTTTTATTCTACATTTTAGTATTGCAGATTTATTGAAAATCTATTTTTTAAACATGTTTATAGCAAAGAGTGACAAAGTTCCAATGAAATCTGAAAGAAACTTGATCTTTGATTTAGAAACAATAAATGGAATTTGTCCCTCTCCCCCTTCCTTGCGGATTTTCTTACTTGAAAAATCCCCATCTTAGCCCATGACACCATTGATATTTTATGTGCTACAAATTTCCCACAACTGGTAGTTATTTATAGTGCCCTTTTCTTATCAAAGATTTAGGCAGGTGAATCCAAAAGCATTAAATAAATTAACAGTAATAAATTCATAAAAGCCGAAATGATTTGAATTCGCTGTGCGTATTTTCTTAATAATTTGAGCTAATATTTATAAGTGAATATAGTTAATTGATGTATATTTTCTTTTTTATACATATAAGTGGTTCAACCTTTTCAGGAATAAAATAGGAAGAAATAAAAATAATATTGGCTTTTCGTCTTTTCTTTGAAAAAAAAGAAAACAAGTACTACGGAGTGGCTTCAACCAATCACTCTTGGAGAAAGCAGAAAGTAAAATGTTTTGAATTGTTTTGCTTAATCATGTTATCAAGGCAACAGTTTTATTTTGATCTTTTTTGTCGTATATCACCAGTTCTAGTCTACATAGAGAAATTGAAAAAGGCCTGAAATGTATTAACTTCGACAGAAAGTTTGAACCCAGGTTGGTTTGATGAATTGAAAAGCTGTTTAGCTCTTAGAGGGTAAAAATAGTTTTAGCTAATGCTTGATGTCAGAAGGACTGGCTGAAGTTATTTTGCCGTGTTGTATCTTTCTGGAGCCGGAATAATTTTTAAATCGGTATTCGGCATTTTTAAGATACGTGACCATTCTAATATAAGACCAAATCAAAATATCAAAATAAAATAAGACCAGATCAAAATATGTTCTTAGAATAATAAAACCTTCTTAAGAGAAAATTTCTTAGGATATGGAATAAAAAAATGAGTCTTAAAAAACAGCATTTTTCCGCTGGTTTACTGATTTGCCACTTTTTACGAGCTATTTTTGTTATAAATTTTGGTTGAGTTTGCTGTTTTATTTTCTCTCTTCATGGCTAAGGTACAAGAATCGTATCAAAAGTAAATCTTAAACAGTAAAAGCTGAAGCCAGGCTACAAAGTTGCAGCTTTCGTTTTGTTCCTGTTTTTTCAGGTAAAAGAAATTTCCCCTATGCAAGAACACTATACTTTTAATTTTAAAATCATTTTGTGACAAAAATACTTTTGTCACAGTTTTAGTGCTAAGAACACTTTGGCCGTTTGAAAACATAACGGTAAAGTTGGAAAACAATAATACGTAGTAATTGAAATGAATTTATTTTACAACCATCAAAAACACAGAAATTGATGGAAAAAACAGCAGAAAAGAGAAAAAAACATACACTTAATAGTACAGACAAAGCAAATACACATACATATCAATCAAGGCTACCTCTACGAGAGTAGAGGTAGCCAAGGATGGCTGCTACCCTCGAACTTAGCACAATACTTGTCAAGCAACTGATTAACTGCAGCAAGTGGATCAGATACTCCGTATCGCCGGATCAGGTACGAATTAATGGTTCTCAGTGGAACTTGCAGCAGAAACGTCAAATATCTGAAGAAAATTCTACGGATTTTAAATTTATCTTATTTACGCAGAAGTTTCCAAAATGATGTTATACATAATATATGTGGCAGCACGACAGCATTATAAATTCTAGCCATTGAAAACCTATTAAGCTTTCTCTTCGAAGAAATTGTGGCCCCATACGCAGTTCTAATTTTACGCTCTATATGTGTGATGATTAGCGAACGGGTAGATGAAAGTGTGTCACTGATGGGCAGTCCCAAGTATACTAGTGACTCCACAGGCTTGACAGACTGGGATCCTAGTTCAATGTGAGGTAGAACAGATAGAACAGAGAAAGCCTAAGTGACATTCAGCTAATGAAGATATCGTTTGACAACATGCAGGGAAAGTTCTAAGGCTAGAACGGGGGTGTCGGCTAAATAATATGAGGTTTTTCTTAGAAAGACTGTAAATCTAGAAATGGAACTGTCGTATATCAAAGTACTCTTCTTTCTCTCTCATTTTCTTTATGTTTAGCAGGAAAGAGCATAAAGGGATTTATTTTACTTAGAGGCAAAGTTTAATATAGAGGACCAACATAAGATAGAATGAATAACATTTGTTATCGGAACGTTTTTACAATTTGGTGATAACAAAATTGATAATGGTGTTGTTCAAGTTTTTATAATTCCCAAATTTGAAGGGAAGAGTAGAAAGATTCAATTCTTTTTTCAGTTTTTTAGAAAAAACCAATGGTTTTGAGGGTGAAGGTTTCGTATTTTTTTTTTTTTTTAAACTACTCTCCTTGCAAATTTTTGCTAGAAATATGCACCTGGTTCATTTTCGCGTTAAAGTGGTGTCTATCTCAAATCGGGTATTTGGGAATATTCTAAATATAACTCGCCACAGCATTATGATCAGGGTTGCAACTGTCAGTAGGATTTTACTAGATCTAGTAAAAAAAAAAAATCTAGTAAATTTAGAAGATCTAGTAAATTTCCCGAAATCTAGTAAAAACTAGTAAAAAGTCATGATTTATAGTAAACAAAACTTTTTTTTTATTTTCAATGAATTCAGGGGAAAAAATTATCGTAAATATATGACAATTTACAATTTTTGCTTGTCTGTCTCTTAAAGAGACAGACAAGCAGTTTTCTATTTTCATAAACAGACACTTCAATTCCGGCGTCTAAAGGTCGACAAAATTATCCTTTCTGTGTATCAAATCTCACCAACTAAAAATGAAGCTGTAATGACACTTGGATTTCTGATGATTGGGAATCTATTGGAATCAAAACAAAAGCCACACAAAACAAAAACCACCCAAGGTGATTAGGTGAATCTCCTCAGTCTGAAAATTTTTATTCAGGGAAAAGGAGCCTGCTGAGAGATAAAGTGAATACATCCTCCTATAGTAAAATTCGATGCTTGATGGTGAAAAAATTTTTCTGAGCATTTAGTAAAAAAAAAATGCGATCTAGTACATTTTTCCTCTCCGATTTAGTAAATTCTTCCAGGTCAGGGTGGCCACCCTGATTATGATTGCCATTCCTAGCGATTTACCAATAGTTCTAGTGATTGCCTACAGAAAAAAAATACTAAATTAGCATATAAATCACTATATTATTGAAGAAAATCACTAAATAAACAAAAAAAAATCACTAAAATATAGTGATTTTTATTTGAACGGGCAGCAGCAGGGTTGCCAACTGGACATATTTTATGTCCAAAGGACATATTTCTATGTGCCTGGACATAATGACATAATAGGGCAAAAAATGGACACATTTTAGACATTTGGGACATAAAGTGAACACATTTTCCAAATTCATGACGTAAAACAAATGACTTTCATAAAAAAATGTCACTCATCACCAAATGAGTGCTATGACTTATATCTACTTTTTTTTAAGTTCTGTATTGTATATTCCGGGGTTGCTTGGTCTTCCCTGAAGCAAACTTTCTGAAAATGCCTTCAAAATTCTTTCACCTATAAATGGTATTATTAGCCCTGATTTTTACTCCTACGGTCAAGATAAAAGACAAGCTGTCGCCTTTTTCATATAAACTTACTTCCGGCTTCCGAACGTCACACAAAAACCTCAATGAAAAGTTAATAAAATGAAACCTTTCGATTGTTGATGGTCTGAAATCAAAACAAAAGCCAAGTTGTCAAACACCCGGGGTAAATTCCTTCAGTTTGAAAATTCTCATCACGGGAAAGGAGCTGAGAGAAATTTAAGTAAGTAAAAATTTAATGTTAGGTGATATAGCTAGGTGATCAGGTAAATTTTTCGCAAATCATATTATTGACATACGAATAAAGTAAACATGCCACTCGATGCCTTTTTTTATGCTCTTTCCAAATATAATAATCATTTTTGTCGGAAATGAATTTTACCTCCAACCCTATATATACCAATTAAGGTATATATTTGCACATTAGGGGGTGGGGGTAAAGTTTCAACTTACCTCCCATTTGCCTTAGAAATAAAATTTACCCCCCCCCGCCCTCTAATGTGCAAATATATATCCTGAATTGGTATATCTAGGGGTGGGGGTAAAATTCATATCCGACAAAATGATTATTCTATTTGGAAAGAGCATAAAAATAGGCATCGAGTGGCGTGTTTACTTTATTCGTATGTCAATAATATGAACTGCGAAAAGTTTACCGACGGGTCTCTATGTCTGGTTTCCTTATACAGTATATAGCGGTAGGTACCGCATAATGCATAAGTACCTATATATACATATAGTAGTAAATATATATAGTATACATAAATACTATATATATTTACTTAGTTTATAATACTATAAAGTAATATATATAGTATAAGCCTAAAATTGGGGCTATTGAAGAGGAGATATGTTAATAAGACAGTTTATATTTTTATAATATGCAAAAATTGTAGTTATCAAACTTTGAAATCGATTTCACTATACTTACCTCCCAGCGCCTCTAATATGCAAACCTATAGATAGACGAATTGTATTATTCCCATATGTTTTCCGTTTCTTGCTTTTCTCAGCATTTATTTGATTTACGGTTATACTAGTTGAAAAAAGAGTGATGCATGGCAAAATGCATAGAAAACAATTAATTTTTACTATATTTTTGCACATTAAGGAGGGAAAGTATAGTGGAATCACTTTAAAAATCATATATATATATATATATATATATATATATATATATATATATATATATATATATATATATATATATATATATATATATATATATATATATATATATATATATATATATATATTTGAGGAGGGGACAGCCCTTTTCATATACGGAATAATTTCTGTTCGTTTTAAGTTTTAATATCGCTCCTTACTTTCAGTTAAAAAAAACTTGTTTTTTTTATTTAATTTCTGAACGTTTTTGAGTTAATGCAGCTTTGATGTTGGCTCACCGTACATGAATAATTATACCGAAATTGGCATATTAATTTTACTTTTTTTGGTAAATGGGGTTCGCGTACTTTTGATCTGACGTAACTTACGAATTAACTTACATAACCTTTAGTCAATACCTCGCTCTTTGCGCCAAAGTTCAAATTTTCTTCCAGTTTTCTAAGAATTGCCCCTTAATCACAAATGCCGTTAATTAGAATAAATGGCTGTGATGAAACTAAAAAAAAAATTTAGCGCAAAGAGCGAGGTAATGACTGGGGGTCGAACCTAATCATGCACGTATTAATTTCTGTTTGTTATAAGTTTTGGTGTTGCTCCCTACTTTCAGTTGAAAAAATTGTTTTTTCATTTTATTTTTTATTGTTTTTTTAAATAATGCTGGGAAATCCGGCACCCCCTTCATAGCAATGTCCCTTCCTCCATGGGAAGATCCTCCCACGTAAAACCTGACCCCCCCCCCCCAACTACCAGAAAAAATTTGCCCTGAAAACTTCTGTATTCTTCCCAATAACCAATATTATATGTAAACATTGGACACAGTTCATAACTTGCAGACCGTCCCCCGGAGACTGTGGGGGTCATCCTCAAAGATATAGTTATTGTATTTTTCGAACATGCTGAACAAAATGTTTATCTAAAAATTATGATCCGGTGACTTTGGGTAAAAAGTGAGCGTGGGAAGGGGCTTAGTTTCCATTCCTTTTGGTCACTGAAAAAGGGCACTAGAACTTTTAATTTCCGTTCTGAATAAGCAAATCCATCAGTTTTCTGGTCTGCCCTAAGAAAATGTAAGGATACCAAGGATAAAGAAAAATACAAGGATCTTTGTGATTTTATGCTAACGTTATGTGGCCTGCCACACTCTTTAGCAGCTGCTGGAAGACAGTTTACGCTACTTGGTAACATCAAAACCGAATTACAGAATGGTCTTGTAATGCAAACGACTAGTTGTTTAATGCATGTCAAGCAACTAATTTGGCGTTCTGGAACGTTGCTGGAATCCTGGATTATACATTTTGAAATGAGGAAGAAATATTCCGATTGGCAAATAGCTAGCAAAGGAAGAAATAAGGCTGACTCTCATGCTGAACATAATTTTCGAGATGAATTTTCGCTAGAAGACTAATCTTAAGCTCCCACAAATTATTTTTAGGGTTTACTTGTTTTTATGAGTTTTGTGCTTGTATTAAATGGTTTTTTTCGTTTTCAATATATTTGATGTTGACTAGCCGCTTTGAAAGATGTTTCCAAAGCGTCTTTTGGTCAATATCGTAATTGATAAGAAAAATAACCTCTAGGTTCTGAGATTTCAAGATGGACATATTTTGGACATATTTAAGACGAAATATGGACATATTTTGGCTAAAAATTACATAATTTTGGATACTCAGAGGATATATCTAGTTGGCAACCTGGGCAGCAGCCTTACAGAGCATATTTAAAAGCTTAACACCCGGAAATATTTTTAACTGGATTTAATTTGAATAGCCTTTACTTTGTTTTTCGTCTACTTTGTTGGATTCAAGTATATTGAAAATCAAAAGGTGCAATGGTCTCTTATCAGTAGCCAGGATATAGCCCCACCAGTGAATTTATAGTATAGCCTAGGAAGAAACAAAGACCATAGCCTACCATTGGATATCTCTTTCTAAACATAAAAATCGCCAGTTGTGGTTGTATGTAAGCCCCGGTCCAACCAGGTTCAGATGTCTCTGAACTGGGTATAAATTTAGAATTGTGGCCCCTGATAAGGAGACATGTTAAGAAACAATTCTTACTTTAAAAACATGTATAATGATTCTAGCTTGCTTAGTATCCAAGGGGAGAACCTTTATTGGTAAATATATACCAAATCATATTATTGAGTTAGGAATAAAGTGAATTCACCATTTGATGCCTTTTTTTTATGCTGATTACAAATATAATAATCATTTCTATTGGAAATGAATATCAGCCCCCCCCCCTATATATGCCAATTCAGGGTATATATTTCTACATTACAGGGGGGTTAAATTTTGTTTCTGATGTAAATGGGAGGTAAGTTTAAACTTTACCCCCACCCCCCTCATGTAGAAATATAGGTAAAGTTCTATGAAATCATATTATTGAGTTAGGATTAAAGTGAATACACCATTCCATGCCTTTTTTTATGCTGATTACGAATATAATAAGCATTTCTATTGGAAATGAATTTCAGCCCCCTGCCCTATATATGCCAATTCAGGGTTAGGTTAGGTAGCCTATAGCCTATATAGGGGGGGGGGGGGCTGAAATTCATTTCCGATAGAAATGCTTATTATATTTGTAATCAGCATAAAAAAAAGGCATTGAATGATGTATTCACTTTAGTCCTAACTCAATAATATGATTTCATAGAACTCTACCAAAATATAGCCTATACCCTGAATTGGCATATATAGGGGGGGGGGCTAAAATTCATTTCTGATAGAAGTGATTATTATATTTGTAATCAGCATAAAAAAAGGCATCAAATGGTGTATTCACTTTATTCCTAACTCAATAATATGATTTGGTATATATTTACCCCTTTATCATCAAGTCTTTCCTCTTTTTCCCTTCTTTTTCCAACTTAAAAAAAAAAAATTACAATTTTTTCCAGACTCTCAATGCAATGTGTAAATCTTTTGAAATTGCTGCTATAAATTGTTTTTATAGTTAGGGTTAATCCCCATGGATGAATAATCAACTGGGATGCAGATAAAGCAGTGGCAAAAATACAAAATTTTGCTATAAATAGTAAGAAAATATTGTTAGGTTAAGTTAGGTTTGTCCTAGTCATTGTTAATTCTGTTTTTTTTTTTTAATGATAGATAAATGTTTTTTTTAATGATAGATAATTGCCACTGCTTTATCTGCATCCCAGTGGATTATTCATCCACCTGTGGATTATTCATCCACCTGTGGATTATTCATCCAACTATGGATTATTCATTCACTAGGATGAACACTATGTATAATAAACAATTTTAATAGCAGCAATTTCAAAAGATTTATGCATTGCAAGAGCTTGGCAAAAATTATAGTTTTTTTCTTTTAAGTTGGGAAAAAGAAGAGAAAAAGAGAAAAGGCTTGATGATAAAGGCTCTCCCATTGGATAATATGAGAACTAGGATCATTATACATATTTTAAAGTAAGAATTGTTTTCTTAACATTGCTTCTCTTGCAAATTCAAATTTAAGCCTTTTTGAACCCTTGAAAATGATCAAAATTTCTAGTTTTGGGTATAACAGAGGCTTAAACCTTGGACTTCAAACATATTATTTGATTTTAAGTCTATTTTTTAAGGTTATATAATTCAAAAGCCTTAATCTATCATGATTAAGTTGAATAAAATATTCAAAACAATTTCTCCGTTTTTCTATCTGCCATGTTTCTTCTGTTGGCTGTGATATATTCCAACAAATAGGTAAAATGGCAGTTTTTATGCAGCATAACAGGACAAGAAGAAAACATAGCAGATTTGTTTTGATTTTTTTTAACCAACTTAATCTTGACAAATCAATGCTTATGAATTATACAACTTTAACAAAATGGAATTAGTAAGTTTGAAAAAAAAATGTTATAACCCATTTTTAGAAATTAAATAAAAAAAAATATAGAATGACATTATTATTTACAGGGGTCCTAAAAGGGCTTAAAATTGGATTTGCAAGAAAAGCAATTAATCTATTCAGAAAGAGCATAAAAAATGGCATCTGGTGGTATGTTCAATTTATTTGTAGGTCAATGATGTGAACAACAAAATATTTACCAAGAAATGTCTTGTAGGCTCATGGATCTAGAACATCAATGACCCCTAGGAAGGTATTTTGAAGTTGTGGAATATGGAACAGACCATGAGGGGCTTGTATAGTGGAAAAAGGATTTATTTCTCCATTTGTGAATAAACAATTAAGAAAATTAACACCCAAAATTAAATTTGATACTGTTTTATTTTTTTAATCATTTGTGTTAAGCAATTCTATTAAACTAATAAACAAGTTTATAAAGCATACTGTTTGCTATACTTAGGTGTTGTCAATATAAGTGAAATTTAACTGAACTGTAAGGATAAAAAACCAAAAAGGTAAAGGCTTGTACCTAAGTTATGCCCTAAACCTTTGCAAGATTGCACTCAACAACTTCAGTTTCTTTGCAATCAGATAAACAGTAGGCCTATAGTAATGCATATAGTTAAGAGAGACACACATAGGCCTACTTTAGGTTTTACATATCTGGATATTTTAATATAACTTGTTTAAAATCAATTTTAAGTCAAATACACTTTATTAGTTAAGTTTAAAATTATTAGAAATAAGTGTGCCAATCAGAGCTGGATCTCAATTAAGGCTGTACCCAGGGAGGGAAAGTTTGACCCCCTGCCCCCCAAAAAAGTTTGTCTGACTTGTAAAAATGTAACAAAAATGGATATAAACATATTTTTGAGGTTTTTTTTTAGTTAACCCCCTGAAAAAATCCTGAATATGGCTTTGATCTCAATAAACCAGAAAATGTAGGGTATGTACAAATGAAAACTTCTCTGATATGGAGGATCCTGATGATGTTGATGTATTTCAGGACATATTCTTAAAGAATGGCAGGAAAAAGTCTAACTTTAGCATAAAGTGCAATGGATAAGGAAAGGGTAGCCCCCCTCATATATGGAATAACTTTTGTTGGGTTAAAGTATTAATGCTCCTTACTTTCAGTTGAAAAGCTTGTTTTTTTTAAATTTATATTTATGATCATTTTTCAAATCATGACAGGAACTCCCCTCTCCCTTTTATTTATAAAATTTCTCCTGGACAATTCCCCCTGGAAAATTTCAACCCCATGAAAAATTTCCCCAAAAATTCTTTATATTTCTAGATAACAAATAATATATGTAAGCAATGGGCAGATTGCATATCTTACAGCCATTTCCCTGTGGCCTATTTTGGGTCTTGCCACAGGGACCATGGGTGATCACAGGGGTCAGAGGAAGATTTGTTGGACCTTTAATTTATGGCAAATCAATTAACAATCTCAAATTTTCATTAGATTTGTTATTGGGGGAAAAGCATGGGCTAACCTCCAATCTTTTTGGTCATTTAAAAATGGAACTAGAACTTTAAATTTTCATCCAAATGAGTACTCTTCTAATCTTTTAGAACTATTGGTTTCATACAATCACCTCTGGGAGGTGATCTCACACATCCATGATGTGTGAGAAAAAAAAACAACAAATAAACATACATCCATGATCTTTCTTCTGGGATACAAGCACAAAATTCCACATTTTGTAGGTAAGAGCTTGAAGCATCTACAGTAGAGTTCTCTAATATACAGGACCTGATTTTGCAATCTTTATTGAGATTCCTTGACTTTTTGTGGGTGTTTCCCTCTTTTTCGAAAATCAGACAAATATTCTCAGGCTTGCAGGGCTAGCCTGATCTTTCCTAGATCTTTTCCCAGAAATGTCTTTGTGGCTTTCAAAGCTCTTGTCCATTTTACCCAGTAGACTTCAGTATTCTGGCTCTAGAAAAGAAGAGTTATCATGGATTGTGTTCTCCAAGCCATGTTTTAGGGCCCTGAGGATGCTGCAGAGTTTGTTGTCATAGAACAACTTCCAGTTATCAAACAGGTTGGCTCTAGGATTAGAAATTGTCTCTGAATAACAAACAGGTGGATGCCTAGGATGCTTTTTAAGTTGGAACTTGTCTTTAGCTAGTGAACCAACTTTGTTCCACTGCTTGCTTTTGATGCCTTGATCTCCCTCTCTATCTGATCAGTCCCAGATGAGAGCATATAAGATGCTGTGTGTTGCCCTGAATCTTGTGTTTGCAATCACAAGATCAAGTTGTTAAATCTGAAGCTTTTCCACAAGAATCTTTGTCTTAAACAGGACTTTGCATATGAACATATGCCTTGTCTTGCATAGTCAGCATGTAAGACATCTGTATACAAATTACAACCAAGTTTGGCAAGAATTATCAAGAAAAGATTGGTCATTCATTGAGAATGCAGATGCTCCTGAATCATGGAGTAAGTGAAAGAGATTCTTGTATCATCTTGTGACAAACATACAACAATGATGTGGATCTGTAAGGCAAGAACTCTTCCTTTTCTCACCTGTGATATTAAACTGGCAATCCAAAAGAAAAAAAAAACAGTGGAAGAAATATAAAGATATGCCAACATAGGTAAATTATGATAGATTAAAGCAACTCTGTAATAAGGCTTGACAGCTTTCTTGAAAACTTACAAGAGATTAAGAAGAAGCAATTACAGATGCTTCCAAATCAAATCCCAAGAAATTTTGAAGGTATGTTTCCCTGCAAAAACCCAGAAGACACTCAGTAACTGAGGTTTCTGTTGATGGAGCATCCATTGCAAGCCCTAAAAAATAGCTGGGACAATGAACAATCAGTTGCAAAAGGTCTTCAATACCCCAGATAGAGATCTACTTCCCAACCAACCTAAGTATACAGTTGATAAACCAATGTCAGTAAAGACAACATTGTGGCTAGACTGAAAAACCTGCACCAGAACAAATCTGTAGGGCCTGCCAAAATACACCCTTGGAGATTAAAGGAAGTCCATGCAGAATTGGCCTTGTCTCTTGCAGCACTTTTCAAATAACCCCTGGATACAAAGACAGAGCCTCAGGACTGGCAGAATGCTAATATTGCCCCTATCCATAAAAGTGGCAGCCAATTAGACCCATCAAAATACTGCTCTATTAGCATTACATCCATTATTGGAAAAATTCTGAAAGGAATAATAAATACTGCCATTGTCAGACACCTTACCTCCAACAATTTTATTACACAGAGTCAGTGTGGATTTAGATCAGTATGATCCATTGATACCAATCTGATAGATGCATACAATTTTGGCAGAGAGCTCCTAGACAGAAGAATCCCAATAGAGCTCATTCTCCTAGATTTTGCCCAAGCATTTGACAATGTAGGCTATGTCATCATCAACTACAGGCAAAATTATTTGCAATTAGGGTAAGCCAGGAGGATGTTGAGTGGGTGATGATGTTCCTGAAAGATAGAAGGCAGAGCGTAAGGTGCGTAGAGAAAACAGTCAGGTGTTTTACTCAGAGGGTACTGAAGTGGAAAGTGGAGTCCCACAGGGAACAATCCTTGGTCCAATATAATTTAACATCTATATCAGCTATGCCCCACAATCTATCAAAAATAAAATGAACTTGTATGCCAATGATTCAAAAATCATCAGCCCTGAAAAAGAACCAAAGAGCTAGCCTTATTACAAGCTGACCTAGACAAACTCTCTGATTGGGCAAAATTCTTGAGGTTAGAATTCAACATTAAGAAATGCAGGAAAATTCATTTTGACAGAAAAAATATGAGAGATCAGTATCACATGCATGGAATAGATGGTATTGGGCAAATGATTGGTTCCTCCCATGCTGAAAGAGACCTGGGTATACTTGTGGATGATGAATTGAAGTTTGACCAACATGCTCAGCCAGTTGACTCCAAAGCGCTCCAGACCCTGGGAAGTGTAAAAAGACCATTTGGCAGAAGTCACCAAAGCTGATGTCAAAGCTATACAAAGGACTTGTTTGACCAAAATTGGAATTGATATGTGTACAGCAACCTGATTAAATAAAGGCAACAAGAAAAAATTAGAGAGTGTCCAAAGGCAAGCAAGTAAATCAATAGAGGGTTGTAGAAGCAATGACTACCTCTCCTGCCTGGAGATGTTACAGATTCCTACCCTTTCCTATTGCCAGAAGTGTCATGGCATACAAAATGCTGCACACTCAGGCCTTGCAACAAAATATGCTTGAACTCGACCAGTCAATAAGAACTAGAGGACACACCATGAAGCTGTACTGCAAACAAGCCAACACCAGACATCAGAACAACTTCTTCCCAAATAGAGTTGTGGGGCTCTGGAACTCCCTAAGCAAAGTAGCAGTCTCAGTCCCCAGTGTGGGGGCCTTCAAGGGAGCTGCAGACAAAGATTGGTTGTCAAAGCCATGGCTTCAAGAATGGGATTCAGCCGACACATTGATCCAACATCTTGACTAACCAGCACCTACAGGATAATTCCTCATTTGCTGGACAATTCGATTTAAGGCAACATAAGAATCCAAATAAAATCAAAGCAGGTAATTTTGCAATGCAGAAGTTGGAATTTTTCTTTTATTATCTTGTCTGTGTTCTCTTCTATTTGCTCTTTGAGAGCTTTAACTATAGTGTCAAAGCTGGTCCACAATGCTGTCAAACTCTCTGACCTGAACAACCATCAAGTCATTGACATATTCTCAAGCTTCAGTATTGATCCAGAACTCTCAACTGTTTGTTTCTAAGCATTGACTCATTTAATTTGATCTTTAAAGAAGATATACAGTTCCCATAAGATTTCAAATATTTTTGGACTATGGAGGTTTTGCTGCAGGTGTGCTGTACAAAGAGATTCTTTCTATAAGTTTGGAATCAAATTTAGCATACCACCTTGCCAAATAACAGACATATTGCTTGTATATCAAAGCTTTGAAACATAACCACCTCTGCTTGTGCCTTCCTTTTCTAATACCTCCAGATTGTTTTTTCAGATATAATGTATAGCCAATTTGATTCTTTTGGTTTTTTATGTGGCAAATGGGTTGCAAGCAACCTCCTCAGCAGCTAAAATCCATTTAGGCTTGTTTTTTTTGTGAAAAAAAGATTGATTCATTCACAATAATCTGTGTTGAATATATTCATGCATCCCAACACTTCATTTTACTTGGTTAGCTCTTACATTAATCTGATGGTTCGCACTTGAGATCAATCATCCAACACATGTAATTTGTGAGTTTTGAAACTAACATGTTGTTACCTTGGATGGGCATTGCTCTCCTTACCACTCACAGCTCATAACCTACTAACCACCTAGCCTTTCAGAAAGCGTAACTGTAAACCTAACACTCGATGTAACTGATACAAAGATGTGAAATATTCTTTATTTTACAAAATAAAAATTTTGGGCACTATCCATGAAGTCGCAAAAAAAAAACTGAATTTACCAACCTAGATTGAGAATTCATTAGATTTCAGTCCAGCATTTTCATGTTTTTATTCAACCAAATGTAAAACTGTGGTGCTATCTATAAAATCATGAAAGGAGTCAGTAAAACTGTTGTGTTCACCAACCAAGTTCAAGATTTCTGTAAATGACATGTCAGTATTTTTATGGTTTTTATCTAACCAAACAAAAATTTTTGGCAGCATTGGAAAAATCATAATTTCACCAACTCATTTTGTTTTTACCAATTGGCCAACACCATTAAGGATGGGCCCCCCTGCAGGCTTGTAGCTTTTGATGGGTGATATTGGACATATGGTAATTGATTTTATATATTTGAAGTCAAGTCAGCATCAAAAGTCAGTACTTTTTATGTGATAATTTTTATCAATTCCACATTTTAGAGTTTGGGTCAATATTGTGCCAAGTTGCTCCTTACTTTTTTGCTTAGGTGCTCCTTACTTAGCTGATCCCTATTTGGAGAGAGAGAGAGAGAGAGAGAGAGAGAGAGAGAGAGAGAGAGAGAGAGAGAGAGAGAGAGAGAGAGAGAGAGGAGAGAGAGAGAGAGAGAGAGAGAGAGAGAGAGAGAGAGAGAGAGAGAGAGAGAGAGAGAGAGAGAGAGAGAGAGAGAGAGAGAGAGAGAGAGGAGAGAGAGAGAGAGAGAGAGAGAGAGAGAGAGGAGAGAGAGAGAGAGAGAGAGAGAGAGAGAGAGAGAGAGAGAGAGAGAGAGAGAGAGAGAGAGAGGAGAGAGAGAGAGAGAGAGAGAGAGAGAGAGAGAGAGAGAGAGAGAGAGAGAGAGAGAGAGAGGAGAGAGAGAGAGAGAGAGAGAGAGAGAGAGAGAGAGGAGAGAGAGAGAGAGAGAGAGAGAGAGAGAGAGAGAGAGAGAGAGAGAGAGAGAGAGAGAGAGAGAGAGAGAGAGAGAGAGAGAGAGAGAGAGAGAGAGAGAGAGGAGAGAGAGAGAGAGAGAGAGAGAGAGAGAGAGAGAGAGAGAGAGAGAGAGAGAGAGAGAGAGAGAGAGAGAGAGAGAGAGAGAGAGAGAGGAGAGAGAGAGAGAGAGAGAGAGAGGAGAGAGAGAGAGAGAGAGAGAGAGAGAGAGAGAGAGAGAGAGAGAGAGAGAGAGAGAGAGAGGAGAGAGAGAGAGAGAGAGAGAGAGAGAGAGAGAGAGAGAGAGAGAGAGAGAGGAGAGAGAGAGAGAGAGAGAGAGAGAGAGAGAGAGAGAGAGAGAGAGAGAGAGAGAGAGAGAGAGAGGAGAGAGAGAGAGAGAGAGAGAGAGAGAGAGAGAGAGAGAGAGAGAGAGAGAGAGAGAGAGAGAGAGAGAGAGAGAGAGAGAGAGAGAAGAGAGAGAGAGAGAGAGAGAGAGAGAGAGAGAGAGAGAGAGAGAGAGAGAGAGAGAGAGAGAGAGAGAGAGAGAGAGAGAGAGAGAGAGAGAGAGAGAGAGAGAGAGAGAGAGAGAGAGAGAGAGAGAGAGAGAGAGAGAGAGAGAGAGAGAGAGAGAGAGAGAGAGGAGAGAGAGAGAGAGAGAGAGAGAGAGAGAGAGAGAGAGAGAGAGAGAGAGAGAGGAGAGAGAGAGAGAGAGAGAGAGAGAGAGAGAGAGAGAGAGAGAGAGAGAGAGAGAGAGAGAGAGAGAGAGAGAGAGAGAGAGAGAGAGAGAGAGAGAGAGAGAGAGAGAGAGAGAGAGAGAGAGAGAGAGAGGAGAGAGAGAGGAGAGAGAGAGAGAGAGAGAGAGAGAGAGAGAGAGAGAGAGAGAGAGAGAGAGAGAGAGAGAGAGAGAGAGAGAGAGAGAGAGAGAGAGAGAGAGAGAGAGGAGAGAGAGAGAGAGAGAGAGAGAGAGAGAGAGAGAGGAGAGAGAGAGAGAGAGAGAGAGAGAGAGAGGAGAGAGAGAGAGAGAGAGAGAGAGAGAGAGAGAGAGAGAGAGAGAGAGAGAGAGAGAGAGAGAGGAGAGAGAGAGAGAGAGAGAGAGAGAGGAGAGAGAGAGAGAGAGAGAGAGAGAGAGAGAGAGAGGAGAGAGAGAGAGAGAGAGAGAGAGAGAGAGAGAGAGAGAGAGAGAGAGAGAGAAGAGAGAGAGAGAGAGAGAGAGAGAGAGAGAGAGAGAGAGAGAGAGAGAGAGCAATATTTTCTCAATTGGCTCCTGTAAATTTCCTTGCATTTGTATGCCACTCCAGGTGTTTTCATAGTAGGCTCTCTATAGCTCAGCTATTGTTGTTGGAATACCCTTTTAGGCCCACGTTTGCTACAACAAGGGTGATAATGTAGGCCTAGATTTAAATGCAGTAATGAAAAAAACACTGAATCCAATCCATTGTTGAAATGTTTGTAAAGAAGAGGATGAAGGGTAAAAACATAATTGGTAGGCCTATATCCCAATCCTAAGCAGAAACCTGCATGATTCCTCCCTGTCTGTTACTCTTGTTTGTCTCTAAATTCGTTTTTACAAAAAACTAGTTTTTTACAATTTCCATTTTCTTGTTTCTTTAATGGTGCAAATCTATTCTGGAGGACATATTCAGTGTCCGAGTCTATGCTGTGTAGATTTGAAGGACTTTAACAGGTTGTGGGCTTGCCTCGTAAATTTCTGCTGGGGTCCACACTTGGGGCGTTTTATGTATTTAGAGTTTTGTCATTTCTGACTTCATCAATTAAAGGTACTGCTCTCTAAGTGATGGAGCCACTTTCTGGGTATTTTGGTCGAGTTGATTGGAGAAGTTTGAAGGTTAGCCTTGTCTGTCCTTTTAAAGAAGTCATTGAAATGCTCTTTCCATTGGTGCATTCTTTCTAAATACCCTTTGGTGATAGTTCCATCTGATCTTTCCATAGATTTTGTAATTCTATGTTTGTGTTTTTTTTTAATATGTATTATCAGGATCCTATGTTGTTTACATGTCATTTCTAGCTGCTGCATCTTCTTAGTCTGAGGACAGCTTTGACTAGAAAGCATTTTAATTTTTCCACTATGCGCACTGTCTTCCAGAGCTGTCGGAATTTGGTCTTGTTTTATGTGTCTTTCTTCTTTTGCAAGAAGGTGAGCATTACCGACATGCACTATTTTTATAATGTCATTTGTTCTATTATCAATTACTTGAGCAGCAGCATCTAGTGTGATTTCCCTGATTTTTGACCTTGTCCTCTATGATTTCTTCTTTTGAACTTTCATTTTCTTGTTGTGCTTGTTCAAGATTTAAACATATTGTTCTCAGCCTGTTAGTTTTGGGATTTTAAATTTCTCAGTATCTTATCTAAGATGCAATCTGTCCTGCTTGGGGTTTAATAGCCTTAGCAGTAATGTAGCAGCAAGAACGAAATTGTCTAGACCGTTTTGAACTGGTGTCAGCTCCCCTCAACACTTAACAGTTAAATGCCAATGATTTTTATTTCTGAACAGTCAATATTAGACGTGAGCAGTGGCAGGACTGTCTCTTGATATCTATTTAAAGTTATTAGCACTTATATGCCGAAAGAACGTTTCTATTGTGTTTGGGCTATTATGTACTGCATGATGATGCAGTCAGGCGCCATTAAAACATCATGAACCACCTCCATCTTGACCAGATGCAGAATCAGTTATTGTCTGAAAGTTTTCTGTGAACGGTAGCATATCTTTTTTTGAGTAGTTGTTAGTTGTATTTTGTAGCTGATTATATAAAAAAAAATCTTTCTCAAGGTCAGGAGAGTCTTGAACAGGCACAAAAGCGTTTAAGATTGTCACATTGAAGGAACGACTAATCATTCTATCCTGATCGGCGTAATGTGTTTTGATTTTAGGTCTTATTCCAGCACAGCTGACTCAGCCTCTTCCTGTTGGAGTAATCGATGTTCTTGTAGGTTTCATGCATCACTTGAATCAGAGCTTTACTGACAACATTTCTTGTCTGGTACTGGGCCTTTGAATAATTTTCTTTGACCTTGTTATTCTTGCTTGACATAAAATATCCAAGTGACAATGATGAAATTCTCTTGTGAGGAGAGCCTGTGTTGCAGCACTCTTCATCATTCTACATTGCTTTCCAGGTCACTATTTCTGTGCTTTCTTTGACTGCCCGTTGACGTAAGACCGACTTACTGATTTTCTCCAGCTAGTTTTCTTGGCGTGTTGCTTACTGGTAAAAATATAACCTTTTTTATTAGCTAACCTGTGGTTTCCCAGGTTTTTGGTCTACCCACTGCTTTACCACTATTTAAACCGGGGTACTTTGTTGCTAGGGTAATCACCCTTCCTTCCCTTTGAAATGTACTGAAGAACATCATATTTAGGGGATAGGGACGGGGACAGGATACTTTTGCCCAACCATGCGGCCCACACTCGGCACCTTGACTAGGAATTCGATCTCCTTCGAAATTCCCAGCCTACGCTGTACTGTAATTTTATGGGATGGGGGGGGGCTGCTCAATATTTGAAAAGATACATTCAGCAATCAAATTCTCAATAACTTCTTAGTAAATTACCCCCCCCCCCATTCTTAGCAGGCATGTAGATACGATTTTTGTCATTCTTTGTTTTAATTCCTTTTCTGGAATATTCATGATTTAATCAAGGTTCTTATCTTGTATAATAAAGAGTAGAGGATGAGTAATTCAAGCTAGTGGCCTTTCGATGTTATTCTGGAAAGGATTTGTGGTAAATGAATAGCAGTTTTTTCAGTAGCATAGATAACGTTTTGATAGAAGTACAATTGTTCACGTTGTTTAAAATTAAAAATGATTGTGGAGTAGAAAAATAAAGAGCTAAATTAGGAAAACAGAAACTAAAATGAATAGTTAACTCAAGTCTGAGAGTATTCAGTAGAATTTTTCTATGTTTTAGTTTTAGTTAGTTTAGTTAGAATTTTCCAATTTTAACAAGTTTTTTTTCAAACTGCAACAGGTTGAAGCATAAGGATTAACAATCTAAACAATTTAAATAGTTTTGTGGAAAAATGTGAATTTAAGTAATTAGTATTTCTTATTTAAATGTTGATAAAGTAACTTGGTTGAAATTATTGAACTAAATTTATTTCAATAAAGTTAACGTTGATAAGTTAAAATAGTTTAATAATTCTTTTGTACTTTCTATGACAGATTATAACCTTACTAATGTCTTCAATAATTGTTTAGCTTAGTTCTGTTTTAGTTTAGTTCTTTCTAAATCCGAAAATTTTGTCTCGCTGCAAGTTGAGAATTAATCGTAAATTTCTATGCGTTTAATATTAGATGAGTAGGAATGAAAATACAGCCAGTGACATTGATTCAAGAAATTCGGGGGAGGGGGGCAAAATGCATGTTTCAAAATCTAAGGTGCATTTTTTTCCACTAAAAATACCTAAAAAGGTATTTTTTAAAATCAGAGTTGGAAGGGGGAGGGATGAATTTTTGGGGACGACCTCCCCCCCCCATCAGTTGATACAGTTTAACAGAATTCCATCAGTTTAGTACTCTTGATTAAATTTTATGTTGGATATGCAAATATATTCATCTATAATATAGACATCTCCAATATTCAGTTAATCCCCGAAAACCTGCCGTGCCGAAAACCTACGATGCGCCACCGAAAATCTTATAGGGTGCCCCCGCCGAAAAGACTTCAGTGCGCCGGTGCCTCCGCCGAGAAGACTTCAACGTGCCGATGCCGCCCGAAATTTTAACCGCCGAAATATTTTCTGATATTATTGAGAGGTGAATAGACCTATAATGCAAAATCTGCTATCTGACGGTACATTTAAAAATGTTGGATGCTCTCAAAACTTTTTGGGATCTACTCTTCGACTATGTTACGTTGTTAATCATCATGCCGCGGTGGCGTTTAGAGCGTCATCAGCCTTCTCCACGTGGGACGGTCTGCAGCTAGGGCCTCTGCATCAGACAATAAAATTCCAGATTGATCCAGGAAAATCCTAAGACTATCGCTTCACCGAAACTTGGGTCTTCCTCTTGGACGCTTCCAGCCCCTAGTGGTTGGTTCAAAGTTGTAAAGAATCTGAGCTGGAATGTCGGCAGTTAATCGCAAAAGATATCTAAACCAACGAACTGTCTGCTCCGCTACCACGTGTGACAAAGGTGACTGGGAATTCATACTTCGTAGCTGGTCGTTGCTGACAAAATCTGTCCATCGGATTCCCTAGATTGTACGAAGCGACTTAGATTGAAGAGTGTTGAGGCGGCGCTCGTCAACTATGGTTTTAGGATTATCATTCACTTGTTTCTGTCCTCTGCTACAGTGTAATATTTTCTAACTAAAATTATTGTCGACTAGACTTGCTATTCCTCAAATACCTTGTTTATTGATTTTTTACCATTTCTAAAAATGCAGCTATTCTACCAAGGCCTGAAGCAAGGTGGAAAAATTTTATGATCAACTCCCCACCTCCCCACCCAACATATATTTATACATATGCACATGGAAGCATGTACAAAGTGGAAGAACTAAACTTATATACAATTTTTTCCTTCATAACATCCTTCTCGAAAAAATTCAATTTTAAAATATCAATGAATTCCTTAAAATATTTAGTGATCTAGATGAGGACCTTGATGTTGATACTCAGTTGCACATTGTGGAGGTTGCTGATGATCTACCTCCTATGTTGTCAAGAAATGAACAATGCGGGTTCCTGGAATGGCGTTTGCCCACAAGATGGAATGCAACATGTAGTATGATGCAAAGTATTATTCAACCCAAAGGTCCTCTGGCAAGTGTTTTGTGTAAAATTGGGAAACTGATCATGTTCTAGATAATGAGGAATATGAACTGATGCGTGACCTTTTCTCTATACTACAAAATTGTTCTGCTACAGTCGAGGCTATTGAGGGAGAATTCATTCTCATCCAAAATGTTGCTCTACTCTGGTGGGACCTCCTAAAAAGTCACCTTGAAGAGTGGCCTATTTGGGTTCCTCAAGGTATGGTCACCTTGAGGAGTAGCTGTATTTTGCTTCTGAACGAAAATGCGAAAAACAAGTTTGTCTTTCGCTTCCCAAGAGATGACCTGATGGTAACACCTGCACTTTTGGACTTTGAAACATTCAAGATAAATTGAACTGATGAGCGACTAAACCTTCTTGATGGTTCACTGACAAGAAGGGAATACTTGTTCAAAATGGTTAAGAATCTACTGCTGGTGGCTGACATAAGGTACTTTACTTTAGCACATCTCCTGTGAACCGTATTTGTCCAGTCAACATTAGGTCCCTTCACTTCAACTTGTGGTGAACATTTTAGTGCAGTAGAAATTCTTTTGCATGAAGGCCCTCGAAAAGTTCAAAGAGGAGGCTGTAATCTCTGATGCTGTCAGTGGATTAGCTATCCCAATCAGTTGTGGGAATGTGGCTAGTTGGTTTTATCAGAAGAGCAGCAACTCTAAATCTTATTCATGATCATATATGATAAAAACGAGGCTACTTGAGCAAATAATGTGTCAGAAAGACAATGCAGAAGAGGATGAAAATGATGATGTTGTTTGGCGTCAAGTAGATTTATATTTGGGCTTGTCAGGCCATACCTGGAAATCAAAAGATCCTGCCCTAGTTGATGCAATCAATACAACCACTGCCTCTTGGAAAATATATTTTATTCAGCTGGCATGGATTGCAGCTTTGGCAAAAAAAGTTCTATCGTTGGCGGTAACAAGTGCCGTAGCAGAAAGGGTTTTTCAAGAGTGCAGAACTAATTGTTGCTGCAACAAGTTCTTTGTTGGTCCCACGCCGTGTAAAAAAGCTTATTTTTATACATGATAACTACAAGTTTGTCAAAGCTTTAAAGGAAAGTGAAAGAGTTTATTTCTAGCTAAGTGTTTTAAAATTTTTTATTTTGGCTCCTTAAACTGCCTGGAAATTGACAAAATGGGGAATTTAAAACTTCATTCAAATTAAACTCTAAAATTTAAAGCTAGAATTAAAATTTCATAATATGTAATACTTCTCTTTATAAGATGTTGCCTCTCTTTATATAAAAGCTTTTCTTACCAAAATGCTGCCTCTTATTCTTCTAACACCTCGGAACGAACTGTTCTTAAAGAACGACATGCTAAGTTTTCTGAAAATTGGCTATGTAACCAAAAAAAAAAAAAAAAAAAAAAAAAAATCAAATATTAAATCCTAGTTGCTAAAGTAAAACTTTGATCGTTTGATATGCTTATCCACCTTGTCCAAGTACGTCCACAACCGTGGTACCTTAATTGCGAAGATGGGAAGGAGAATAAATAATCTCTTTCATTCTCAAAGGAGTCCGTTGAAACGTTTAATCTTAAAACTTTTATTAGCCTATATTGCTCTTAAGTGAGAGGATTCAATCTTGAGGCAATGAGAAATAATAGCTTCTGTAGCCTAAAGAGTGATGGTTTAAGGGGTAGTGTAGTGTAGTCCAAGAAGTGGAATGTAGGTTGCAAGACCAGGAAATTCAGACATGAAGTAAGACATAAACTTCAGATTCCATCGAGGTTACATAAATTAGCCATGGATTTAAGTCGCAAGTACATTTGTTTAATTCCAGCCTTAGAGCTTAATTTAAACTAAATTTTAAATAACCTGTTTTGTCGGATTAATTCAAATATTAGGCAGTTTAAGTTCTCGCTATCAATCCTATGGGTTAAAAGAATGCATGTGAAAAGTTAAGATTGATATCTCGTCCTTATTTTGTCCGAGGTTTGGTCATGGTAATGAAGCTAAAAATGACTCGCAGACCGAATTCTGATTAGAACTGATACCAATTTAGTTTTCAAAACTTTTTAAAAGTAGCCGAAAATTTTCTAAAAATAGGGGAACCGCCGACAAATTGACGGCGCGTCGCAGATAATTTTTCAGTGGTGGCAGAATTGTGTCCGCCGCCGCTGAATTTTATTTCGGTGCGGTTTTGGGGTCTATTTTATGTCGCAATGTGCAATGTTTATTTGGTCTGGAACATAATGTGATAGTAGAAGACGAATGCGTGCGAGGCACAGTTGAAGGTTCTTATGGCTGCTTCTGAATTTTCAGGGGTATATGTAATCTTTAAAAAAAAAAAAAAAAAAAAAAAAAAAAACGTGAAAAGTCAACAAAACCAATGAAAAAAAAAGATAAATAAAGTTCAATAAAAGCCAAAAATTATATATTTATATTGGTTTAATTCTTATATCATCATCCTAATATATTTTTTAATTATCTTAATAATTATTAGTCATCAATCCTAATATATTTTGTATTTTATGACTCCTGACTAAAATCTGTGTTGTATCCAAGTTTCAATGATAGTATTTTACTTCTCATAGTTTGCATTAGCTCCGTTCCAAAATATTTCATGGACTTGCCACAAATTCTGAAAATGGCCGATCCCATCGCAGTTTCTGAGGATTCTTTTATTAAAAACGGTAAGTTGTACGGTTAATTTTTGTGTGAGAATAAAAGAAAAGCTACTTTGTTCTAGAAAACAATTATTCTTTTTTTTCCTTCTTGCTCATTAAGTGGTCTTAAGAAAAAAAAATTTAACTGCACATGTAATTGAATCTAACGATTAAGAGCTGAGGGGTGATAAAGTGACTTCTTTGTGACGCAAAACACATTTAAATTCAATTTATTAGCTTTAGTTTTTAAGTTTGGCGAGACAATTAAATCATCCGGTTGAGAAATGTTCTGCCAATCTTTTCTGTGCAGGTATGATGAACGAAATATGTCTATCTAAGCAGGGGTAGTTATGGGGGTTCGGATGGGAGTATCTAATCATAATACATGTAAGAGATAAACAAAGTTAGTTGAATTCAGCTGCTAAACTTTGGGAGACTATATTTTGTATATCATGTTATGGGAACTAATGCAGAAAACCCCTATTGATTGGTATTTGTTTTTACTTTTAATCGTCTATTTTTGTGATTGTTAAGCTGTAGTTAAGTTTTGATGACAATTTGTATAAAGCAACATCATTTTGCAAAGAATTTTTGATTGAAAAGGCTAATAAGGCCCTAAATTAACTGGCAAGTTTTATGAGATTTAGCTGTCTATCTGTTCATGTTTTTAAGACGAATTTCATAATTTTTTGTAGAATTTGTACTCCCATTATTTTAAATGATAAAATTTGTCTGAATGGTGTATTCTTAAATCAAGCTTTTAGTGTTACATATTTAGTTTTTATCTTGATTGCAATTTGAGTTGGAAACTACACTGTGATGCAATATCAGCAAAAGTGGCAAGAGGATTGGGTCTGATAAGAAGGCTAAGGTATGAGCTTCCACCAAGAATTCTAATGATCCTCTATCATTCTCTTATCAATCCGTATCTGTTATATGGTGGTTTGCTGTGGACTAGTTCTGTTTTTTAAGTTCTAAACTAGTCCAAATTTTAAAAATAAAGTTGTTCGTGTCTTAGGAGATTAATTGAGATTCGAAAATAGCACTTTGAGTTGCTTCACTAAAATGAAAATTCTGAACATTTATAAGTTAAGAGATTATCAACTAGCTGTTTTTATTTATCAATGTTTGAATCGTTATTCGTCGGAGAGCTTTTGAGAAAAACTTAAGTCTAACTCGTTTTATTATTGTTATGAAACTAGATGTTCTTTAGGTATATTGTCTTGAGACTCGGAGTACTCAACGAGAATCTTTATTTCCGTGTTTTGCTGGACCACAGCTGTGGAATTCTCTCCCGAAGGGTTTAAAGGTGGCAGATAAGTTTAGCCAGTTCAAGAGTAGGTTGAAACGCAAGCTTCTGGGAAGTTGTTAATGATTTTTTTTTGCGATTTTTGATTTATGAGTGAAGTGTGAATATATATTAGTAGATTTTAAGGATGGAAACAGCCATCATATACGACCTAATGGGTCTCCCTGATGATTGTTGAAAGATTGTGTATGTGTTATTTTTGTTAATAAATTATTTTTCTCTCTTTCTACTCTCCTCTCTCTCACCCTCTGTAAAATTTTAATTTTATTGTTTTTTTTTTTATTCTGTTGACTCGAATAAATTAACCAGAAGGAGGGACGGCCAGGGGTCAGTTCCCATGGTTTATCATTTATCATTTTTTGGGGGAGGGAGAGGTATCAGGCCATGGAGGACCAGGTGACAGATCCCATAAATCTTGGAAAGAAATATTTTTAGTAAGTCTTTTTTTTTGGTGGGGGGGGGGAGGGAGAGAGTCGGGCCAATGGTGAGTTGTCATAATTTTTGGAATAAAGTTAAGTTCTCTTTTTGTATCTGACCAGTTAACAACAAATTGAATTTAAGCCGGATTGAATTTACCTGTTTTGAATATACTCGTGCTCTGCAGACCAGTTATTTTGGATAAATACATATAATTTGTTTG
The DNA here is from genome assembly GCA_027921565.1 of Artemia sinica. Classification (NCBI taxonomy): domain Eukaryota; kingdom Metazoa; phylum Arthropoda; class Branchiopoda; order Anostraca; family Artemiidae; genus Artemia; species Artemia sinica. The sequence goes on along the minus strand of CM051258.1, from coordinate 59,444,517 downwards.
GATGATTTTTTTTATTGACTTCGTTACGTCTCTTGATTTTAAAATTTGTGGTGACTGACTGAGTTTGTATTGGCGACGGTTTTTGGCATTGGTTTGGAGTGGATTTTTATCTATTGAATATTATTACCGTAAATGTAATTATGAAATCATGGACGAATCGGATATTATTTTAAATCCAATATTGAATTTTATTTCTCGATCGATGATCGATGGTATCAAAATATAGACAATAATTGCTAAGTCGACAAGCTTTTTCAGTCATGAAACCATTCTAAAGGCAAAGGAGGTTTTACATCAGGTGCTTGAAAATGGAACACGTTTAATTAGATTAGATGCCAAAAAGACGATGAAAATGTCGTTGACATTTGTAAATTGTTATCTACGGCATCGAAAGAAAAACGTAAGATCCCAAAATTTGTGATATACTCACCGTGTGAAATTCCAACAATTGGTGATGCGATCGTTGCAACGTTAACCTGTCGCATGAATGATCTTTCCCGTGAAATTGTCAGTTTGTCTGAGCTAAATAAGCAACATCTCGCAGTACAGGCAACTTCTGCCTATGCCCTCTTCCGCTCAGTCGTCTTGCACTAAGGACCAATCCAATCCTCCTACATATGCTGTTGTGTTTAAAAAATTGCCCGTCCAATCTTTCATCTCCACTATTAAGGAAAGATTTTATTGATAAAATATGTCCTGAAGCTGCAAATGATATTTCAGAGGTGAAACGTTCTTCATCAGAATGGAAAACTGTCGTAAAAAGTAAACCCGCTGCCTCCTCAATTACTGAACAGATGAAAAAGTTCCAACCTGGCCTTTTAGCCTCTGTTAAATCTCCCGCCTTCATCGGTGTAATAAAAGGCGTACCGACAGAAATGAATGAAAAAGATCTAGGGAAAGTTATCGAATGAGCCTTTCTTATAATTATTCCAAAGTGTATCAAAGCTTTGCTGTGTGGAAAGTCACGTGTCTACAAGATTTATTTTGAACAAAGGAGTGATCTCGACTCCTTTCTGAAAATTTCTCTGAAGGTTGGTTATGAGAAGTTAACTGTCCAGAATTTCATATTTATACCTAGACGGTGTTTCAGATGCCATCAACAAGGACATTTTGCTGCTGATTGTAAGAACTTAAAACTTTGCTCTCGCTGTGGTTCCACGGAACACTCTTCCACCAGGGATAATCCATGTGTTCGGAACGTGTTTTGCATTATCAGAGGCAACGCTGTAGCGTTGCCTATAGTAAAGGCTATATGGCTCCAATGTTTTATTATTATTTGTTTATTAATTTTTTCCCAGAGGCACTTCATATGGAAGGGGTCGTCGTAGAAACTTCCAAGGGGGCTCATTCGATTGGAAATCGAGAGTTCTAGTGCGCTTTTTAATAGTCGAAAACGATTGGAGGGCAAATAGCCCATCATTTCCCCAAACGCATCCAATCAAAATTTTCATATAGCTATTTTGTTCAGCGTAGTTGATTTCCAGATAGAAAATATATTTTTGTGGAGGACCCTCCCCCACAAGCCTCAGGGCAAGGGTTTTAAGTTATGCCCTGGGGGCATATAAGGTTTTTATAGAAGGCGTTGTCGTAGAAACTTCAAAACAGGCTCATTCGATTGGAAATTCAAGGGCTAGTGCCCTTTTTAATAGTCGAAAGTGATTGGAGTGTAACTAGCCCCCATCCCCCCCCCACGCTCATCATTTCCCCAAACACATCCAATCGAAATTTTCAGATAGCCATTTTGTTCAGCGTAGTTGATTTCCTTATATTTTGGAGGAGGACACTCCCCAACAAGCCTCAGGGCAAGGGTTTTAAGTTATGCCCTGGGGGCATATAAGGTTTTTATAGAAGGCGTTGTCGTAGAACTTCAAAACAGGCTCATTCGATTGGAAATTCAAGGGCTAGTGCCCTTTTTAATAGTCGAAAGTGATTGGAGGGCAACTAGCCCCCCCCCCACCCCCATCATTCCCCAAACACATCCGATCAAAATTTTGAGATAGCCATTTTGTTCAGCGTAGTTGATTTCCACATAGAAAATATATTTTTGAGGAGGTTACTCCCCCACAACCCTCAGGGCAAGGGTTTTAAGTTATGCCCTGGGGGCATATAAGGTTTTTATAGAAGGCGTTGTCGTAGAAACTTCAAAACAGGATCATTCGATTGGAAATTAAAGAGCTAGTGCCCTTTTTAATAGTCGAAAGTGATTGGAGTGTAACTAGCCCCCATTCCCCTCTCGCTCATCATTTCCCCAAACTTATCCAATCAAAATTTTCAGATAGCCATTTTGTTCAGCGTAGTTGATTTCCAGATAGAAAATATATTTTTGAGAAGGACAATCCCCCACAACCCTCAGGGCAAGGGTTTTAAGTTATGCCCTGGGGGCATATAAGGTTTTTCTAGAAGGCGGTGTAGTAGAAGCTTCAAAAAAGGCTCATTCGATTGGAAATTCCGAGGGCTAGTGCCCTTTGTAATAGTCGAAAGTGATTTGAGGGCAACTAACCCCCCTCTCACGCCCACCTTTTCCCCAAACACATCCAATCAAAATTTTAAGACAGCCATTTTATTAAACGTAGTTTTAAGTTCTGGAAATTAGGTCTTTGAAGATTACAACTCACCCAAAGCCCTCAGGGCAAGGGTTATAATTTAAGGATTCTCTGAATCCTTCATATTATTTCTTATGGAAGGGATGCTCGTATAAACTTTAGAGAGGGCTCATTTGGTTGAAAATTGAAAGTTCTTGTTCACTTTTTAAGAGTCAAAAGAGATTGAAGGGCAACTAGCCCCTCTACTTCCTCCACGCCCTAAATGCATCAGATAAAAATTTTGAGATAGACATTTTGTTAAAATAGTTCAAAGTTCTGATAACAAAAAACTCCTGTGTCGAAACAGCCCACCAGGGCCCAGGGGTAGGCGTTGTAAGTTATGCCCTGGGGCATAACTTATTAAAGGGGGTTTATAACTTATGGGAAGGGGTTTTTATGGGAAGAACACATAGGAAATTTATTATAATTACCCAATTATAAGGTTAAAATATATACTCTGTGATAGATGCAAAATTGTTTTGGCACACAAATTCCTATTAAGGTCAATTCCAAACTGTCGTGATCCCTTTGTGTTAGCAAGTGAAATGGTCTAAACCCCCTTATTGGAGCTATTTTTTAAATCCATTCATTGTTGTCAATCGCTGTCCACAAGTTATGCAAGCTGTCAATTGTTCATATATAAGGTTTTTATCAAAGAGGTAATCGTATAGACTTTGAAAAAAGCCTCATTCCATTTAAATTGAAAGTTCTAGATCCGCTTTTTAAAGTCCAGAATAATCGGACAGTAAGAACCCCCCCCCCCATGCCATAAAAACTTGAAACTTTTTGCAATCAAAAACGAACAAAAATTAATTAAAAAAACTTTCCGAAAAATAAGTTTTTCAAAGAAAAGTAAAGGCCATTTTAAACTTAAGCTCAGGACATACAAATACCTGTTAAAATTCAAACTCAAAACCACCAGAAATTACTATTAAAGAATAAATGAAAGCCAAAACGAACAGAAATTAAATAAACAATCATAGCATAAAACATACAACAAGTAATAATATAAATGAATAAATAGATCTTAAAGCGAGTAATGCTTAGATTGAATATGAAAATCAAGCTTAAAACGAAAACAAATATTTTGCTATTAAAGTATAAATGAAACTTAAAACGAACAGAAATTAAATAAACAATCAATACGAACAAACATACAATATATATTAATGTAAATGAATAAATAAATCTTAAAACAAGTGAAACTTAAATTGAATATGCAAATCAAGTTTGAATCGAATAAAAATAACTACAAACAAGAGTTTGGGTATCGTCTCACTGCAGAAGCCTAAAACCTACTGCGTCATTGGCGCTTTCCTGAAAACGAATTATATTACAAATTTTTTCTTTTGTACTTAATATTGAAAATAAATATTAAAATTACAGTAAAATTTTGAACTGATGAGCTTCTAGCAATTAATATCATTATGCATCAAATATTCAGTTTAATTTATTAGTTCTTTTCAAGATTGGTCAAGACAAATATAGTTTAACCTTAAGCAAAATTTGGATACTGCCCCCTTCTTTAACTGTAAAAACCTAAAGCCTTCTGCGTCATTGGTGCTTCACTGAAAACGAATTACTCGTATATTAAAAATTTATTATTTTCCAGTTCTTACAGCATTGAAAATGAAAATAAAAATTACAGTGAAAAAAAAAATCTTGAACTGATGGATCTTTCAACAATTAATATCATTATATATCTAATATTCAATTTGATTTTGTTTATACTTTCCAAGAATGTTCAAGACTCATATAATTTTGCCATTTTTTTAACTCTGCCATTGTTTTGTCACTAATCGTGTTAGTTTGTTATGAAAACATTCTATGGCTTCTAGGCATTTCTATTTGAGTGGAAAACTGCACCTCAAACTTTGTGGAACATGCATTTTCTTGCCTGAAACACCAAAATATAATAAAATGTCAAGTTTTGGAGTGTTCCACCACTCCCAAGCAAGTGCCATTGGTATTTTTCAATTCGCATGGTCAATTTAGGGGGTGGAGGGTAGGCTAATTCTCGTAGCAGCCCCATTCCGTCGTGGTATGGTTCACATTTTCAACACCTGGCGTCCGGACTATCATATAATCTACCAAGCATGCAACTACCCCAAATCAGTATCAATAAATAAATGAAACCCAAAACGAACAAAAATTAAAATAAATATTAGAGTCAAACTCAAAACGAGCATAAGTTAATGTGAGTAGGGTTCAAAACCCCTATGCTTTCTAAAACCCAGAATATAATTCGTACTTAACTGAAAAAAATTCAAATGAGTTTACTGAAAAAAAATGTGCATTGTCAATTTAATATACATATGCTGATATTTATTCCCTAAAATCTTAATTAATTTTTGATTTCTTAAAGTTACAAAAGTGAAAATATTCCAAAGAATTGATTTCAGTAAAGCGTCAATGACGCAGTAGGTTTTAGGCTTCTGCAGTGAGACGATACCCAAACTCTTGTTTGTAGTTATTTTTATTCGATTCAAACTTGATTTGCATATTCAATTTCAGTTTCACTCGTTTTAAGATTTATTTATTCATTTACATTAATATATATTGTATGTTTGTTCGCATTGATTGTTTATTTAATTTCTGTTCGTTTTAAGTTTCATTTATACTTTAATAGCAAAATATTTGTTTTCGTTTTAAGCTTGATTTTCATATTCAATCTAAGCATTACTCGCTTTAAGATCTATTTATTCATTTATATTATTACTTGTTGTATGTTTTTGCTATGATTGTTTATTTAATTTCTGTTCGTTTTGGGTTTCATTTATTCTTTAATAGTAATTTCTGGTGGTTTTGAGTTGGAATTTTAACAGGTATTTGTATCTCCTGAGCTTAAGTTTAAAATGGCCTTTACTTTTCTTTGAAAAACTTATTTTTCGGAAAGTTTTTTTTAATTAATATGAAAAGAGTCTAATCACAATTTTTACAGTATCAAATGCCCTGGCAAGGCTCAAACCGATAAACGGGCAGCTAAGTAGATAAATGGATATTTGTTTTCTGTCTTGGAACATTAATGGTGATCTTATAAAAAAAAGACCTATTCTTGAAAATATACTTCATAATCATGACATTCTGTGTTTGTAGGAACATTTCCTGACCAACCACAGCCTTGGCTTACTTGACATTAGTGCCACCTTCAAAGCTTTTGAAAAAAGGGCAGTTCGTCTAAAAAAAAAATACGTCTTGGTACCCAAGTTCCCGGGTGGTCAGGAAATCTAGCGCTGTCTGAAGCTTGTGACCGTGCTAAATTTTGGCTGAAATTTTGAGGATAAGCTCCCAGGCCCTAGGAGAGCTAATCCTCTAAATTTCAGCCCGATCGGACAACGTTAAAGGGGGGCTGTGGTGGGAAAAATTAACATGGGCTCTTATAGGAAAACGAGGTTTTTCGTAAATGTAAATTCGGGGGATAATTTTTTCGGGCTAAAAATATCAAAAGGCCCTAACAGGTCGAATTCCGGTTCGAATGAGTCCTCATTCACCCGGATCCATTCCCAACTGTGGCCTGTAGGCGTGGCTGATAAAAAAAATAACTTGATGAACATTAAGTGGCAATATTTGGGTTTTGGAAAACAGGAAAGGAGTGATCGGATTGAGCTGAAATTTCGAGGATAAGCTCCCATGCCTTAGGATAGCTTATCCTCTAAATTTCAGCCCGATTGGACAACGTTAAAGGGCTGTGGTGGGAGGATCGAAACTTCCAGCCCACTTTCCCCCATGAAGATAAGGTCGGAGGGGGGGTGAAATTTTGCATGTTTCTTAGTTTGAGCTTAGGCTAAAAAATGCGATCACCGCCGTCTCTCTGCGACCGCTAGGACCGGAAATCGCTTAACATTGTGGTGGGTCGCCTCTTTAAAGAGGCACAAGTGTGCCTCCTTGATTAGGCAGTTTAAGTTCTCGCTATAAATCATATGGGTTAAAAGAATGCATATGAAAAGTTAAGATTGATATCTCGTCTTTATTTTGTCCAAGGTTTGGTCGTGGTAAGAAGACGAATGCGTGCGAGGCACAGCTGAAGGTTCTTATGGCTCCTGAATTTTCGGGGTATATATAATCTTAAAAAAAAAAAAAAAAAACAAGCGTGAAAAACCAAAAAAAAAACAATGAAAAAAAAGATAAATAAAATTCAATAAAAGCCAAAAATTATATATTTATATTGGTTTAATTCTTATATCATCATCCTTATATATTTTTTAATTATCCTAATAATTATTAGTCATCAAATATTTTGTATTTTAGGACTCTCCTGACTAAAATCTGTGTTGTATCCAAGTTTCAGTGATTATTTTTCACTTATCATAGTTTGCACCAACTCCATTCTAAGATCTTTAATGGACATGCCAAAAATTCTGAAAATGGCCGACCCCATCCTAGTTTCTGAGGATTCTATTATTAAAAACGGTAAGTTGTACAGTTAATTTTTTTGTGTCAGAATAAAAGAAAAGCTTCTCTGTTCTAGAAAACAATTATTCTGTTTTTTCCTTCTTGCTCATTAAGTGGTCTTAAGAAAAAAAAAAATGTAACTGCATATGTACTTGAATCTAACGATTAAGAGCTGAGGGGTGATAGAGTGACTTCTTTGTGACGCAAAACACATTTAAATTCAATTTATTAGCTTTAATTTTTAAGTTTGGCGAGACACTTAAATCAACCGGTTGAGAAATGTTCTGCCAATCTTCTCTGTGCAGGTACGATGAACGATTTATTTCTATCAAAGCAGGGGTAGTTATGGGGGGTTCAGATGGGAACTTTTAATCATAATACATGTAAGAGATATATAAAGTTAGTTGAATTCAGCTGCTAAATTTTGGGAGATTATACTTTGTATATTATTTTATGTGAAATAATGCAGAAAAAGCCTATTGATTGTTTTTTTTTTTACTTTTAATTGTTTATTTTTGTGATTGTTAAGCTGGAGTTAAGTTTTGATGACACTGTGTTTACAGTAACATTATTTTGCGAAAACTTTTTGATTGAAAAGGCTAATAAGGCCCTAAATGAACGGGCAAGTTTTATGAGATTTAGCTGTCTATCTGTTAATGCTTTTAAGACGAATTTCATGACTTTTTGTACAATTTGTATTCTAATTATTTTAAATGATAAAATTTGTCTGAATGGTGTATTCTTAAATCAAGCTTTTAGTGTTACATATTTAGTTTTTAGCTTGATTATAATTTGAGTTGGAAAATCCAACTCAAATTATAATTTGAGTTGGAAAATCGCAATATCAGCAAACGTGGCAAGAGGATTGGGTCTTATAAGAAGGCTAAAGAATGAGTTTCCACCAAGATTTCTAATGATCCTCTATCATTCTCTTATCAATCTGTATCTTTCTTATGGTTGTTTTCTGTGGACTATTTCTTTTTTCAAGTTTTAAAAGATTCCAAATTTTACAAAATAAAGTTGTCCGTGCCTTAGGAGAATATGTGAAATTTGAAATTAGCACTTTGAGTTGCTTCACTAGAATGGAAATTCTAAACGTTTATAAGTTAAGAGATTATCAAGTAGCTGTTTTTGTTTATCAATGTTTGAATCGTTATTCGCCGGAGTTATACGCCAAAAGTTATTCGCTTTTGGGAAATTTTTAAGTCTAGCTTGTTTTATTATTGTTATGAAGCTAGATATTCTTCTGGGATAGTGTCTGAGGCTCGGAGTACTCAACGAGGAAGCGTTTTGCAGGACCACAACTGTGGAATTCTCTTCCAGTTCAAGAGTTGGTTGAAACTGCTACCTTCTGGGAAGTTGTTAATTTTTTTTTTTTTTTTTGCGATTTGATTTATAAGTGAAGTGTGAATATATATTAGTATATTATAAGGATGGAAACAACCATCATATACAACCCAATGAGTTTCCCCAATGATTGTTGAAAGATTATGTATGTGTTATTTTTGTTAATAAATTATTTTTCTCTCTTTCTACTCTCCTCTCTCTCTCACCCTCTGTAAAATTTTAATTTTATTGTTTTTTTTTATTCTGTTGACTTGAATAAATTGACCAGAAGGAGGGACGGCCAGGGGTCAGTTCCCATGGTTTATCATTTATCATTTTTTGGGGGAGGGAGAGGTATCAGGCCATGGAGGACCAGGGGACAGATCCCATAAATCTTGGAAAGAAATATTTTTAGTAAGTCTTTTTTTTTTGGGGGGGGGGGAGAGTCGGGCCATGGAGGGCCAATGGTGAGTTGTCATAATTTTTGGAATAAAATTAAGTTCTCTTTTTGTATCTGACCAGTTAACCTGTGTTGCCACTCGACCGGCACCGTTCCGCGGCGTCGGCCTCGTCAAAAAGCGGCATTTCCGTGGCATCCTTGAACCAAAATGCGGTAAAAACCGCGGCATGCCCGAAATTCTCGGAAAAGCTCTGTTTTGTATTTTTGAGAGAATGGATGAAAAATCTCGCTTTAATATGAATGTTGATTCAGTATCAAGTGAAGTGTGGTGAAGATCTGTCATAAATTTGAGAAAACACGTGCTGTCTATCCTTCTTTTCAGCGGTCAAAGGTAAGCATGGTCAGCTCAGTCCGTAAACACACATTTGTCGTTCATCGTTTTCGTCTAGCACTCAACAGAAGTGAAAATGCAGAGGTACCACAGCAGGGAAAGTCCACGGTGGGAAAACCGTATAAATGTGAAGCGAATTGTGAAGAAATTAAAAGAGATTTTCTCTTGGGCCTTCGAGCCTATCCCATAGAATAATTGATGGGTAACTAGATTCTCGTATCTCAACCTTTTTTGATTAATGTTTAATGAAAATCAATATCAAAAGCTTCAAGAAGGAACATTCAGATAAATAATACAAGACAAACAGACAAGATTAGTTTCAGATAAATAATACAAGACAAACAGACAAGATTAATCGGAATCGGACGGTTAACGTGTGTCACAAACAATATCTTTGGCCAGACCATACACAGTGCTTTGGTTCAAAACGTTACAGTCACGAGAAGAGGCACTAGCCTTCACTTTGAGTACACTATTGGCTAGTCCGGGTTCTAGCTCTAGCACTGACTTGCCCGAGTCAAGCCCTCCTTTAGAATTGCGCTTAAGGCCCCACTTGATTTTCAGTGTTGCCGAAAGAGTCACTGCACTCAGTCGGTTTCGCTTATCAGTTTTCACTTCCATGAGAAAACTGAAGAGACGCTCGGCAATAACGTTTGAGAAAGGGAGTGAGAAAACGTACTGAACCATTTTCCCGACATTTGGGAACATCCGACTACCCTTTGGTGACTTCGTTTGCAAGATAATGACAATGTCCATGTCATCTACGTCAGGGAGATCGACAGTACCAGGTAGAGCTACACTCGGTATAGACCGCCATTCCTGCTCTAGCTTTGCTTTATTCCAAAGCGCAGAATCGTAGTAGTCGAAGAACTGACGAAGACTGGGAACTTTCAGTTCATAACTAGAGCTTGGGGTAAGCAAGTGTACCAGGTCGTAGATCTTTTCAGAAAATGGAAAACGGTCAAGAATTTGTTGAACAGCTTCGACGTAAAAATTCCTCGCGGAGAGACGAATTTGGAGACTTTCCGCTACAAAACGGCCACTGGTAACTTCTCTCGTTTCGAGCCCCACAAGGAAATCGTACCCTTTGTAGCCGATATAGACATTTTCGTCGGGAAGATAGTTCACTCCGTCATGCGGATTGATGTCAAAAGGGTTGACTGTTCTAACATATGAAGGCTTCATAAAGTTCATGGCTAATTTCCGAAGAAGTTTTTCCACCTGGGTTTTCATGAGGTGAAATAGGGGTTTTTCAAACTGGAAGATGGTGTTGAACTCATTCAGCTCTCCCAACACGTACTCGACAAAAAAACATCATAACCCTCGAGTATGGGTTGTTTAGTGTCATTCATGTATGATCATTAGCATGCGAGGGATTATCAAGTACCAACGAGTCCCAGTACAATGTAAGAGTATCCCACTGTTCGAGAATACGGCGTGCACAGTTTTGAAACGACAACCAGCGTGTTGGAGCCAAAGCAAGGAATTTGTGCTGTTCCACTTGAGTAAAGACTTGAAATTCCTTCCTATTTGCATCTTGGCGTTTTGCACTGTGCCTGAAGTGATTGCACAGAGTCAGACATAGATCTTCGAGGCTCTTGGACAGTTTTTTGCAAGCATGACTTGCAACTAGGGCACACAGATGGCAGCTACACTTCACAACTGTAACCCAGGGATATTTTCCTTCAACAAGTGTTTTGACTGAGTGGTTTATCCCCATCATAGCATTTGTTGTGTCAGAGCAGAATCCGACCCAGTTTTGTCGAGGAACACCCGCCTTCTTGACATCATCCATCACCTTCACTATCTGGTTGAATAGACCAGACGCTGATCCGTCGCTGCATTCGACAAGAGCAAGCAAATCTACCTGTACATTCATTGCTTCGTCACAAAAGCTGACACAAACAGCAAGTTGTTTGGCTACAGAGGAATCTGTGGTCTCGTCAATTACTACGGAGAAAAGATTTATTTTCAGGTTTTCAAGAAGCTTTTCATGAAAATGAGGGCCAACGCTTGTCGAGCAATATTAGTTGCTTTAGTTCTACCAAGAGTGGCCTGGCTTAGAAGATCTGGGCCTGGCATACTTTTACAAGTTTCAGCAAGTCTTCAGAAAGCGAATAGGGTAGATCGTGCTCAACGAGAAATGTCACTAGCTTCGCTTCAACAGTGGCCACTCTTTCGATTTTTGAATCACCAGAAAAATGAAGACTCAATGGCATGGTCTTAGAAGAAGAAGTTATCCACGGTTTTTTATTTTTTTCGGGAGCTTTGGTCTGTTTGTGCCTTTTTGCGTCGTGTTTTCCTTTTTTACAAACGAAATCCTTTTTGCAGTAAAGACAGTGAGCTAAATATCGACTGTTTTGACCGGTCTGCACCTTTCCTTTTCGAAACCATTCATTAAAGTCAGATTCTCTTTCCCACTCAGTCTTGTAGCTTTGGTCTGCCCTTTTCTTTGTGATCCTCGGTTTTTTGTTAGAGGGTTCACTATCGTCCGAGTGTTTATCACGGTCCTCATATTCCTGATCGATATCTATCACTTCTGCCATTATGTTGTATCACGTTTGGTCTATAAACAAGAGAAATATTTAGCTATTATGTCCTTTCTTTCATGGATTGACTTGCTGGTGAAAGAAATGAACCTGTATTAGTTTAATTTCTTCGAGCGCCAGCCTTCTGAGAACCCTTTGTTCTTTCCGGATAAATCCATCGCCGGGAATCCGGCTGAAGTCGGAAATTTGGCAGAAGCAAGGCAAGAAGTTTTGATCAGTTTCGTCAAAGCAGATATGACGTCAAATCACAGTAGATGTGACGTAAACACACATATGTTGCGTTTTTGCTGATACCCCTGTTACCAGGGTAACTGCGGATCTGCAGTTAGTCGTTTTGCAGTTACCGTGATATCTGATATACGGTCCACTGCAAAAACGACTATTATATTGCCGAAATTGTACTTTTCAAAAGTCATCCCAAAAGAAAAACTGATATCCAATTACATAACTAAGTGCTGAACTTCTTTCTCACCAATTTGACAAAATTTGATGAGAATGAGATGACTTTTCAGATACCACGAGCAGATACCACGGTCGGACCGTGATATCTGAATATCAGTTACCGCGGTAGCCTGCCAGATACCACGACAACTGCAAAAACGCCTTTTGACCGTGGTATTGGATACCACGGTAGCTGCAGAAACGACTTTAGACCGTATATCGAATACCAAGGTATCTGCAAAAACGCAACTATTGTCGTATAATAATAAAATTTATGACCCACTCTATAGGTTTAAGATAGTTGAGTAATCAAAGGAAAGAAATAGAGAGTGTACAAAATAACACACAAGACAACAAAAACCACTCAATGAAAAATTCTGTTTCTAAATCTGAATAGTAAAATTTGTTTACCGAAAAGGGCTGAAAGACCAAATGAAAATGCGTTACTTCGTTGCTATGACTTGGGCCCATGCTGACTTGGACACACATATTCAAGCAACGAATTAAACGGATACGTCAATTACGATCCTATTCAGAGAAAGTATCCTTCCCTAAGGTTAATCATGAAGTTTGACAGCCTGACGAGGACCCCTGCCAAGAAGGGCCAAACTATCCGTTGTATGCATTACTTGAATATATTCGCAATTAATAAAATTCCATACAGTGATATTCTCTGTCATATTTGGGGTACCTCTACAGCTAGTAACTGTGTTGCATGCATGACGAAAACAATTTACGACAAATAGGCGTTCACGCACTGAGCAGTGTTAACCAAGCTCATTTGATTGGGCCACCGAAAAGCCGAGTTTGTATTGAGGTTCAAAGTTTCCGCGTCATAGTAGAACTTAGCGCTGTCAGCATGGCCTTAAATATTCTGAACATCATGCTAGATAAAACAGTAAAAATGCCAAAAACTCCTTAACACAATCCATTGTATTCACTTAAAATACACATACAAAAATTTGCTTTTCAGTTCAACTTTAAGGAGTCCGGTGAAGAACGGATACCTACAAGAGCCAATTGTTTGGATCACAGATTAAATTTCGGAATTCCATAGAAACCTTTGGTCTTGTTCATTTTGGATGCCTGTTCAACTATCATCCGTTTTGGACTTCTATTGTTTTGCTTGTCGGGATCCCAAAACGTAAGTGGAGGGATACCTATGACATTGCAAAAGTTGTCCGTCTGTCCGTCTGTAGCCTAAGCACGATAACTGTCGAAGGGAATGAGATATTTTGATGAAACTCGGTGGGAGGATCCTTTGGGTGTAGGGAAAGGTCGAGTTCGTAGATGGGCTCTGTAGCCCTATACGTAGGGGTGGGGATTCAAATTAAGGGACAGACAAAATATTTTTAAACAGCTAATGAGATAGTCGATTATGAGGTAAGAAAATATGCTGAACACGGCAATGAAAACCATCTTCTCGCCGGACAAGTTGTTCGCCCGGAATCCGGCCAAAACCGGAAAGTTTGTTAAAAGTAAAAGTTTTATTTGAAGTTGATAAGATGTTCGATTTCGGGGTAAGAGGGCATGCTGAAACCGTATATGACAATCGTTTTTTAGCCGGACATATATTTCGTCCGGAATCCGGCTGAAACCGGATAATTTGCTATACGTATATTTTTTATTTGAAGTTGACTAGATGTTGGAAATAGGAGTAAGGAGATACGCTAAATTTGTTTCTGAGCTTCAATTTTTCGCCAGACAAGTAGCTCCGGAATTTCGGCGAAACCGGAAAATTGGCAGAAGGCAGTATCATTTCGATCGGTATCGTCAAAATAGATATGACTTATAGAGGTAAACACACATGCTGAATCCAAATCTGAACTAGGTTTTCTCAGAGGATTAGCCATTTGGCCTTAATCTGTTTTTAGATCTTTAAGAGTAAAAATGTTCAAGGATTCTGGCGAAGACTGGATCTAGCGAAGACAAAACCCAATGTGTGGATTAAATATTGAATTTTTGGGATCCCATAGAACCTTTGGTCTTGTTTTTCACTTTCACAGAGACACATTCATTTTTCAGATATTTTGCGTCCAGCCAGCCGCGTCGGAGAGTAGAAAGGCTGGACACAGTCGACAAGTGCTAACAAGGAAATTGCTAATTTCAAAAAAAATTATATTTCTTAGCTGTTTCATCATCGTGATTTTGATGATCTCTTCTAGTGAGAATCGGGCTTTCAAAACTTTCGGTAAGAACTATACCCTCGTTGATACCGTATGCTGAATTCGAATTTTGAAATGATGAAGTAACGAACTGGCAACTAGTTAAAACTCGCATTTTGGTAAACAGAAAACAGATCATAGAAGCCGCCCACCCCTAGGATAGGCCAGTACTTTTTGGCTCAGTAAACTCTTTCTGAACTGATTACATCCAGGGCCATAACGACTAGGCGGGAGGCAGGGCGCCCCCCCCCCCCCTCCCGAATATTGTCGGCCAGTCGTTAAAAAGTAGCCTAGTCAACGCGCAGCACCGCTACTTTTCGTGAAAACAGTCAATTTTTTACTTGGAAACAGTGGATTTTTCTTAAAAACAGTCGGTTTCTTCTTGAAAATGGTTGTTCTTCTTAAAATCAGCCGAATTTTCGTCAACACAGTCGTTTTTCCTCAATAATATTCGTTTATGTCTGGATAAAACAGTCGGCAAAAATGACCAGCCAGTCGATAAATACCCCACCCCCCCCACATTTTGGCTAATAACGGTTCTTACGACACCTAGGCTACCTAAATATAGTTACTACTTACCATCAATTCCATCAGACAATCCTGTGAAATACGACAAGTCTGTCTGGTCCTTATTGCTAACTTGAAAACACTTGGGCTGAGCTGACAGAGGTCATGAATTCATGAGATGAACTGAGAAACTCAAACGTCAAAGTTTCGTCAAACCCGCAAATATAACTCAACCCCCTTCGAACACACTGGCCTCCCAGGGGACAAGCTGCCGACCGCCGACGGGTCATTAATTAAGGTCCGTAGTTGACTTCCGCGAAACGAGTCGGACGCGTCTTTGAAATCCCCATTTTATGCAACAAAGACATTTGCGAAAGATAAGAAACTTAAAGTTGGACAAATTTTACATACGGGAACAAATGCGGTATAAAAAGCCATTTCACGGCAAAATCGCGGCGTGCGGCATGATCAAAATTTTATGCGGCATTTCTCTCAGAATCGCGGCGTAATGCCGCGAAATGCGGCATAAGTGGCAACACAGCAGTTAACAACAAATTGACCAATAATTTTGGATAAATACACATAATTTGTTTGGATGATTTTTTTTTTACTGACTTCGTTACGTCTCTTGAATTTAAAATTGGTGGTGATTGACTGAGTTTGTATTTGCGACGGTTTTTGGCATTGATTTGGAGTGGATTTTTATCTATTGAATATTATTACCGTAAATGCAATTATGAAATCATGGATGAATCGGATATTATTTTAAATCCAATATTGAATTTTATTTCTCGATCAATGATCGATGGTATCAAAATATAGACAATAATTGCTAAGTCGACAAGGTTTTCAGTCATGAAACCATTCTAAAGGCAAAGGAGGTTTTACATCAGGTGCTAGAAATTGGAACACGTTTAATTAGATTAGATGCCAAAAAGACGATGAAAATGTCGTTGACATTTGTAAAAGGTTATCTACGGCATCGAAAGAAAAACGTAAGATCCCAAAATTTGTGGTATATTCACCGTGTGAAATTCCAACAATTGGTGATGCGATCGTTGCAACGTTAACCTGTCGCATGAATGATCTATCCCGTGAAATTGTCAGTTTGTCTGAGCTAAATAAGCAACATCTCGCAGTACAGGCAACTTCTGTCTATGCCCTCTTCCGCTCAGTCGTCTTGCACTAAGGACCAATCCAATCCTCCTACCTATGCTGTTGTGTTTAAAAAATTGCCCGTCCAGTCTTTTATCTCCACTATTAAGGAAACATTTTATTGATAAAATGTGTCCTGAAGCTGCAAATGATATTTTAGAGGTGAAACGTTCTTCATCAGAATGAAAAACTGTTGTAAAAAGTAAACCCGCTGCTTCCTCAATTACTGAAAAGATGAAAAAGTTCCAACCTGGCCTTTTAGCCTCTGTTAAATCTCCCGCCTTCATCGGTGTAATAAAAGGCATACCAACAGAAATGAATGAAAAAGATGTAGAGAAAATTATCGAATGAGCCTTTCTTATAATTATTCCAAAGTGTGTCAAAGCTTTGCTGTGTGGCAAGTCACGTGTCTACAAGATTTATTTTGAACAAAGGAGTGATTTCGATTCCTTTTTGAAAATTTTTGTGAATTTGGCCAGAATTTCATATTTATACCTAGACGGTGTTTCAGATGCCATCAACAAGGACATTTTGCTGCTGATTGTAAGAACTTAGAACTTTGCTCTCGCTGCGGTTCCACGGAACACTCTTCCACCAGGGATAATCCATGTGTTCGGAACGTGTTTTGCATAATATGAAAAGAGTCTAATCATAACTTTTACAGTATCAAATGCCCTGGCAAGGCTGAAACCGATGAACGGGCAGCTAAGTAGATAAATGGATAATTCTTTTCTGTCTTGGAACATTAGTGGTGATCTTATAAAAAAAAGACCTATTCTTGAAAATATACTTCATAATCATGATATTCTGTGTTTGCAGGAACATTTCCTGACCAACCACAGTCTTGGCTTACTTGACATTAGTGCCACCTTCAAAGCTTTTGAAAAAAGGGCAGTTCCTCTTAAAAAAATACGTGTTGGTACCCAAGTTCCCGGGTGGTCAGGAAATCTAGCGCTGTCTGAAGCTTGTGACCGTGCTAAATTTTGGTACAAATTATGGAGAGATTGCCTATGCCCCCGTCAAGGAATAGTCAATGAACTGAGAAAAGTGTCAAAAAAGTGTTTTGCTAAGGAACTTGCCCTTCATCGATCTAAAAGGCAGACACTCTATTCCTAGAAGGTGAGGAATTCAACTGATCTACTGTGGAACACAATTCCTGATCTACTGTGGAGTCACAATTTTGTGACGAGCTCTGCAACTTCATTGATGAATCTCCTGACCTTGATTTTGTTGTTACTTGTGACGCTGTCATAAAAGCCATATCCCAACTTAAAAAGAAAACGTCTTGTGGGATAGATAAGGTGAGCACTCTAAACATCATTAATGGAAGTTATCTATTGGTGCGTCACCTCAGCCTTCTCATGCAAATGATATTTGTTACATGTATTCAGCAGGTTGTCTTCTCGTGTGAGGCCAAACTGTTCGAATGCCTCGAATATGCTTGTGATTCCTCAGTACCCCATCCTCGTTAAGAAAGGGACTAGACAGGGAGCTATCACTTCCCCAACCCTGTTCAATAATAGTGTCCTGGATGCGCAGGCAAAGTGTCTTCCTTCATGCATTCTTGGGAGAATCGATATGTCTCTTATTTGTTATGCTGATGACATCTTGAATCTCAGCCGTACGATCCAGCGCATTGAGCAGAATTTCAAAATCCTCAAAGATGAATATTCAAAAATCGGGCTGTCTTTTAATCCTGAGAAATCCGAAGTTCTCCTTTTCAATTGGCGAAATCCTTCTACTTCTCTTCTAAATCTGGACGGTCTCTTGTTAAACCGGCAGACCGTATTACATACCTGAGCCTTCCAATTGGAACATCTATAGGCCACACACGTCGTTTGCTGATTTCTCACGTTGAGCGTATATTTAGCATTTCTTACGCTGTAATCGTAAAAAGCGAACTACGTTTCAACCGTTACCTTCTAGCATCCATTTACAACACCACAGTCCTTCCACATCTGCTTTACATTGCTCCTTTCTTGAAATTCTTTACAGATACAGATAAAAAGCACCTACGATCAATCTTCTTCAGATTTGTTAAATATCTTTTACATTTGCCCCCTTGGACAAGAAACCGTAAAATTATTCATTTGTATAAGCTAGCTGACCCTAATATTAGCATTAATAAATCTCTATCCCGTTTTCAAAGTAAGTTTAACCATCCACGGTCACCAATTTGTTCACAATAGTTTGTTTGTATTAATGTAATGTATGTAATGAATTTTTTTTTATTATTTTTTTTCTATATTTTTTTGTTACTTTAGTGATTATTCCGTATATGTACCTTTTTTTTGGCGGGCAATAAATGAATTATAATAATAATAATATTAGTATTAATAAAGCTCTCTCCCGTTTTAAAAGAAACTTTTATCATCCTTTCATTAGCATCATTGTTCGTATTTATGTAATGAAGATTTTTTTTTGTCATGTATTTGAATTTTCAATGTGTGTTTGTGTCCTTCTTTTTCTTCTTTTTTTTCTTTTTGTTTTCTTTAGTGATTATTCCGTCTACTGTACCTTTTTTTGACGGGCAATAAAGGAATAATAATAATAATAATATCATTAACAAGTTTTTTTGGGGGGAGGGGGGTCGAGCCATGCAGAGAAGGCCAGAGGTCAGCTTGCTTGTGTCTTGGAAAAAAATATCGTTTTTTTTTTTAGTGGGGGTGGAGGTTTGGCTTATCTGATCTTTAAAATATTTTTAAAATCCTTACATAAGAACCTTATATGCCCCTTGGACATCATACAACACTTGCCCCAGGGATCTGGGGGTTTGTGTTGACCCTGGATTTTTTGTTAGCCGATCTTTTGACTTATTTTAACTAAATGGCTATCTCAAAAATTCGATCGGATGGATTTGAGGTAAAGAAGGCATGAGGGCTAGTTGCCCTCCGTTCGCCATTGATTCTTAAAAAGGGAACTAGTACTTTTAATTTCCAATAGAATGAACCCCCGACGAAGTTATACGATTATTCATTCCATAAATACCTTATATGCCCCCGGGTTCGGGGGGGGGTGTAAACCCAGGAGTTTTTACTATGTGTTGTCTATTTAGTGTATTAGTCTTTTCTCTAGTCTGTTCTTCTTTAGTCTATTTTGGACAAAATGGAAATCTAAAAAATTTAATCGGACATATTTGGGGAAAGGACGGTTGGTTGGAGGAGAGGATGGCTAGTTGCCATCAGATTACTTTTTACTCTCAAAAAGAGAACTAGAAATTCCGATTTACATTCGAATGAGCCTCCTCTGAAGTTTGTGCTACCATCCCTTCCTCAAAAACCTTATATGCCCCGGGGGTATAACTTACAACACTTGTCCCTAGGTTCTGAGGGTGGGGGGGGGCTTCCATAAACACCTTAAATGTCCTGGGGCATAACTTACAATACTTGTCCTTAGGTTTTTTGGGGGGGGCTTATCCCCGGAGTTTTTGTTATGTGATTTCTGGTCAATTCAATCCAGCAATTCGTTCTTTGTTATGAATTTCATGTTTTAATTCGTTCTACGCTTGTGAGTTGCGTTGAAAGTTTCTGGTTTTCTTTGCTTTATAAAAAGTGGATTTTTAAAAATGATTTGGGAAAAAAAACCTGCATATACATCTGATTTTATGTATACATGTGATGTCTGTATATTTACATTTTTTTTTACATGTAACTGGAAAGAAAAAAGCTGTCAGATTTACTTAATAAGCTTTACTGTTAAATTTTCCTATGTCTGTTTAATCTCATTTTTTTTAGAAGTTGAAGATGCTTTTCCAGATGACAGCGAGAAGCCCTTTCGTTTTCCAAACCATCTTTGTCACCAAAGCGAGAAGATGTTCCTTTTCTTAATTTACCTAGCATTTCAGGACCATGTAAATTTGAATTCGACACCCAGGAATCCAAATCTTCTCACAATGAAGGTAGATCTGAAACATTGTCTTTTTGTTGATTGACATGTATTAGATAATATTTTATTGGACAAAAATAGGACAGAGGGACTTAATATTAAGATGGGGCTTTTGTTTTATCCTATTCCAATATGCAAGTGTTTGCCAAACGGTTTTTGGTGTCTTTAATGAAAATTTTCACTTGACAGTGATTTGGTAGGTTTTATTATCAAACAGTTCGTCATAACAAATTGTAAGTAAGGAGCAACCCAGCTCAGTTGTAACCAAAACTCTACAAAACAGAATATTGGTACCAATAGATGTTTCAAAAGAATCGGATTTTATGCTGATTTCAAATATATAAGTTTCATTAAGTTTAGTCTTACCCATCATCGGATTTTATGCTGATTTAAAATATATAAGTTTCATTAAGTTTAGTCTTACCCATCAAAGGTTAAGAGCCAGAGAAAATTTTCATTATTTTCAAAAAATAGTGAAACACCCCCTAAAAATCATAGAATCCTAATGAAAATCGCACCACCAGATTCAGCGTATCAGAGAACCTTTTGTTGATGTTTCAAGCTACTATCTGAAAAAATGTAGAATTTTGTATTTTTTGCCACAAGAAAGATCATGGATGCGTGTTTATTTGTTTTTTTTTTTTTTTTTTTTTTTTTTTTTTTTTTTTTTTTTTTTTTTTTTTTTTTTTTTTTTTTTTTTAATCTCAGGGTTGATTGTATAGACCCAGTGGTCCAAGAATATCGTGATAGGTCTCATTCAAATGGAAAGAAAAAGGTTCTAGTGCCCTTTTTGAGTGACCAAAAAGATTGGAGGACAACTAGGCCCCTCCCCCACCCTTTTTTCCCCGAAATCGTCCGATAAAAATTTCGAGATAGCCATTTTGTTCATCATAGTTGAAAGCCCCAATAGCTATGCCTTTGGATATAACAGTTTTTAAGAGAAAAGTAAAGACCATTTTAAACTTAAGATCAGCAGATAAAAATACCTGTTAAAATTCAAACTCAAAATGACCAGAAGTTACTATTAAAGAAATTACTATTAAAAAATAATTGAAACCCAAAACGAACAGAAATTAAATAAACAATCATAGCAAAAGAAAATTCAACAAGTAATAATACAAGTAAATAAATAAATCTTAAAGCGAATAATGCTTAAATATAATATGCAAATCAAGCTTGAAACGAAAAAAAAGTATTTTGCTACTGAAGCACAAATGAAACCCAAAACGAACAAAAATTAAATAAACAATCAATGCAAATAAACATACAATAGATACTAATGTAAATGAATAAATAAATCTTAAAACGAGTGAAACTTAAATTGAACATGTAAATCAAGCTTGAAAAGAACAAAAATCACTACAAACTAAATTTTGGGCCTTCTCTCACTGTAAAAGTCTAGAATCTACTGCGTCATTGGCGCGTTACTGAAAACGAATTTTATCACAAATATCATCTTTTGTACTTAATATTGAAAATAAACATCAAAATTTCAGTAAAATTTTGAACTGATGAGCTTTCAGCAATTAACATCTTTATACATCAAATATTAGGTTTAATTTATTAGTTCTTTCTAAAATTGTTCAAGACGAATATAGTTTCACTACAAACAAGAGTTTGGATACTGCCCCCTTCCTTAACTGTAAAAACCTAGAGCCTACTGCGTCATTAGCGCTTCACTAAAAACGAATTATATTAAAAATAATTTGTTTTCCAGTTCTTACAGCATTGAAAATGAAAATAAAATTGCAGTGACATAAAATCTCGAACTGATGGATTTTTCAATGATTAATATCATTATATATCAAATATTCAATTTAATTTTGTTTATACTTTCCAAGACTGTTCAAGACACAAAGTTTTCAGTAAAGCGCCTATGACGCAGTAGGTTTTAGACCTTAACTGTGAGAGACGGAAAAATTAATTTTTGATTTGTTAAGTTTATAAAAATTAAAACATTTAAAAGACTTTTTTCAGTAAAGTACAAATTATGTTCGGGCCTTTAGAAAGCATAGGGTTTTAGAACCCTACTCATATTAATTTCTGTTTTGAATTTGACTCTGTTATTTGTTTTCATTTCTGTTTGTTTTGGGTTTCATTTATTTATTGATACTGATTTATGATTAATACTGGTAGTTGTATGCTTTGTAGATTATTTGATTCTATTTGGTTCATTTTTGGTTTAATGTTCTTAACTTCTTGAGTTCTTAACTTTTTTTGAAAATTTAATTTTGTGGAAAAAGCATTTTTAATTAATTTCTGTTCGTTTATATTGACATAGTCTTTTTCAGGTAAAAAGACTGAGCCTTTTCTAAAGTTAAGCAACCGTTCCTTACATAAAAACCTTAAATTCCCCCTGGGTATAACTTACAATTTTACAACCCTTGCCCTTAATCTCTGTTTTTTTTTTTTTTTTCTACCCCAAAATCCTTGTTATATGATATTTAGACTATTTTGAATAGAATGGCTATCTAAAAATTTCTATTAGATGCATTTCGGGACAATACGAGGTGTGATTGTGTGTGTGTGGGTGGGGGGGGGTAGCTGCCCTCCGATTACTTTGACTCTTAAAAAGAGCATTAAAGCGTCTGATCACCAATCCAATGAGCCCCCTCCGAAGTTTATATGACCTTGCTTTCTATAAACACTATATGCCCCCAGGGCATAACTTACAACCTTTGCCCAGAGGCCTGAGGGGATTTGTTATACTCAAAGACATAATTTCCGGACCTTCCAAACACGTTGAACAAAATGACTATCTCAAAATTTTGACTGGAAGTGATTAGGGAAATAATGGGCGTTGGGGGAAGCATTTGCCCTATGATCAGTTTCGACTAATAAGAAAGGCACTCGAATACTCAATTTCCAATCGAATGAGCTTTTTTTTGAAGCTTCTACGATAAAACTTTCTATACAGACCTTATATGCCCCAAAGGCTTAACTTACGACCCTTGTCCTGAGGGCTACGGGGGGGGGGGGGGTTGTCATCCTCAAAGACATAACTTCCAGATGTTTCAACTACGTTTAGCAATATGGCTATATCAAAATGTTGATCGGAAATGTTTGGGGAAATGATGGGCGTTTGTGTGACTCTCCCTTCGATCGATTACTTTCGACAATTAAAAAGGGCAATAGCCCTCTCAATTTTCAATCGAAGGAGTCGTTTTTGAAGTTTTTACGACAATGCTTTCTATAAAAACCTTATATGCCCCCAGGGCATAACATACAACCTTAGCCCTGAGGGCTCTGGCGGGGGGGGGGGGTCATACTCAAAGATATAATTTCCAGACCCTTCAATTATATTCAACAAAATGGCTATATCGAAATGTTGATTGGAAGTGTTTGGAGAAATGATGGGCGTGGGGGGCACTGGCCCTCTGATCACTTCTGACTATTATTAACGGCACTAGCCCTCTCAATTCCCAATTGAATGAGCCGTTTTTTAAGTTTCTACGACAACGCTTTCAATAAAAACCTTATATGCCCCCTGGGCATTACTTAGAACCTTTGCCCTGTTTGGGTCCTCAAAGACATAATTTCACAAATATCATATTTTGTGCTTAATATTGAAAATAAACATCAAAATTTCAGTAAAATTTTGAACTGATGAGCTTTCAGCAATTATTATCTTTATACATCAAATATTAAGTTTAATTTATTAGTTCTCTCTACAATTGTTCAAGACGAATATAGTTTCACTACAAACAAGAGTTTGGATACTGCCCCCTTCCTTAATTGTAAAAACCTGAAGCCTACTGCGTCATTAGCGCTTCACTAAAAACAAATTATATTAAAAATAATTTGTTTTCCAGTTCTTACAGCATTGAAAATGAAAATAAAATTGCAGTGACATAAAATCTTGAACTGATGGATTTTTCAATGGTTAATATCATGTTAATATCAATGGTTAATAACAATGGTATATATCAAATATTCAATTTGATTTTGTTTATGCTTTCCAAGACTGTTCAAGACACATAGTTTTAAGTAAAGCGCCAATGACGCAGTAGGTTTTAGACCTTAAAAGTGAGAGACGGAAAAATTAATTTTTGATTTGTTAAAGTTATAAAAATTAAAACATTTAAAAGACTTTTTTCAGTAAAGTACAAATTATGTTCGGGCCTTTAGAAAGCTTAGGGTTTTAGAACCCTACTCATATTAATTTCTGCTCGTTTTGAGTTTGACTCTGTTATTTATTTTCATTTCTGTTTGTTTTGGGTTTCATTTATTTATTGATACTGATTTATGATTAATACTGGTAGTTGTATGCTTTGTAGATTATTTGATTCTATTTGGTTCATTTTTGGTTTAATGTTCTTAACTTCTTGAGTTCTTAACTTTTTTTGAAAACCTAATTTTGTGGAAAAAGCATTTTTAATTAATTTCTGTTCGTTTATATTGACATAGTCTTTTTCAGGTAAAATGACCGAGCCTTTTCTAAAGTTAAGCAACCGTCCCTTCCATAAAAACCTTAAATTTCCCCTGGGCATAACTTACAAACTTACAACCCTTGTCCTTAATCTCTGGGGTTTTTTCTATAAACACTTTATATGCCCCCGGGGCATAACTTACAACCTTTGCTTAGAGGCCCGAGGGGATTTTTTATGCTCAAAGACATAATTTCCAGACCTTCCAAACACGTTGAACCAAATGACTATCTCAAAATTTGGACTGGAAGTGATTAGAGAAATGATGGGCGTGGGGGGGGGAAGCATTTGCCCTATGATCACTTTCGACTAATAAGAAAGGCACTCGTCCTCTCAATTTCCAATCGAATGAGCTTTTTTTGAAGCTTCTACGACAATACTTTCTTTACAGACCTTATATGCCCCAAGGGCTTAACTTACGACCCTTGTCCTGAGGGCTACGGGGGGGGGGGGTTGTCATCCTCAAAGAAATAATTTCCAGACGTTTCAACTACGTTTAGCAAAATGGCTATATCAAAATGTTGATCGGAAATGTTTGGGGAAATGATGGGCGTGGGCGGGGGGGGGGGGTCGACTCTTCCTTTGATTACTTTCGACAATTAAAAAGGGCAATAGCCCTCTCAATTTCCAATCGAAGGAGTCGTTTTTGAAGTTTTTACGACAACGCTTTCTATAAAAACCTTATATGCCCCCAGGGCATAGCATACAACCTTAGCCCTGAGGGCTCGGGGGGGGGGGGGTTCATACTCAAAGGTATAATTTCCAGACAAAATGGCTATATCAAAATGTTGATTGGAAGTGTTTGGAGAAATGATGGGCGTGGGGGGGCACTGGTCCTCTGATCACTTTTGACTATTATTAACGGCACTAGCCCTCTCAATTCCCAATTGAATGAGCCGTTTTTTAAGCTTCTACGACAACGCTTTCAATAAAAACCTTATATGCCCCAGGGCATAACTTAGAACCTTTGGCCTGGGGGCTGCGGGGGGGGGGTTTATCATCCTCAAAGACATAACTTTCTTAACCTACAACTATGTTGAACAAAATGGCTATCTCAAAGTTTGGATTTTATGCGTTTGGGGAAATGGTGGGCGTGAGAGGGGGTTTTTTTGCTCTCCAATCATTTTCCACTATTAAAAAGGGCACTAGCCCTTTCAAATTCCAATCACATGAGCCCTTTTTGAAGTTTTCTTCAACAACGCTTCCTATAAAAACCTTATATACCCCCAGGGTATAACGTACAACCCTTGCCCTGGGGGCTCTGACGGGGTTATCATCTGGAAAATAGTTGGCGTGAGCGGACGGTTAGTTGCCCTCCAATCACTTTCGACTTTAAAAAAAAAGCACTAGCCCTTTGAATTTCCAATCGAATGAGTCTTTCTTGAAGTTTCTACGACATTTTCTATAAAAAAAACTTTATATACCTCCAGGGCATAGCTTGCAACCCTTGCCCTGTGGGTTTTTGGGCTGTCATTCGCAAAGACCTAATTTCCAGAACTTTAAACTTCGTTGAATAAAATGGCTATCTCAAAATTTTGATTGGATGTGTCTCGGGAAATGGTGGGTGTGTGAGGGGGTTATTTGCCCTCCAATCACTTTCATCTTTTAAAAAGCGCAATGGCTCTTTCAATTTCCAGTTGAGTGAGTCCTTTTGGAAGTTTTTACGACAGCGCTATCTATAAAAACCTTATTTGGCCACAGGGCATAACTTACAACGCTTGCCCTGGGGGGGGGGGGGAGTGTTGGGGGTATGTAATCATCAAAGACATATTTTTCAAAACTCTCAACTACGTTGAACAAAATGGCTGTCTCAAAATTTTGATTGGATGTGTTTGCGGAAATGGTGGGCGTGAGAGGGAGGTTAGTTGCCCTCCAATCACTTTCGACTATTAAAAAGAGCACTAGCCTTTTTAATTGGGCGTGAGAGGACGGTTAGTTGCCCTCCAATCTCTTTCGACTATTAAAAAGGGCACTAGCCCTTTCAATTTCCAATCGAATGAGGCCTTTTTGAAGTTTCTACGACAACACTTTCTATAAAAAAACCTTATATGCCCCCAGGACATAACTTAAAACCCTTGCCCTGGGGGTTATTGGGGGTGGGGTTGTCATCCTGAAAGACCTAATTTCCAGAACTTTAAACTACGTTGAACAAAATAGTTTTCTCAAAATTTGGATTGGATGTGTTTTGGGAAACAGGGGGCGTGAGAGGGAGGTTAGTTGCCCTCAAATCAGTTTCTACTGTTATAAATGCACTAGCCCTTTCAATTTCCAATCGAATGAGCACTTTTGGAGTTTCTACGACAACTGTTTCTATAAAAGCCTTATATGGCCCCGTGGCATAAATTACAACCCTTACCCTGAGGGCTCTGGGGGGGGGGGGTGTCATCCTCAAAGACCTAATTTCCAGAACTTTCAACTACGTTTAACAAAGTGGCTATCTCAAAACTTTTATTGGATCTATTTGAGGAAACGGTGGGCGTGAGATGGGGGTTAGTTGCTCTTCAATTACTTTTGACTATTAAAAAGGGCACTAGCCCTTTCAATTTCCAATTGAATGAGCCCTTTTTGAAGTTGCTACGACAACCCTATCCATAAAAACCTTATATGCCCCAAAGGCATAACTTACTACCCTTGCCCTGAGGGGTGTTGGAGGTTTGTCATCCTCAAAGACATTATTTCCAGAACTTTCAACTATGTTGAACAAAATGGCTATCTCAAAATTTGGATTGGATGTGTGTGGGGAAATGGTGGGTGTGAGAGGCGGGGGGGGGGGGGGGTGTGTGTTGCTCTCCAATCACTTTCCGCTATTAAAAAGGGCATTAGCCCTTACAATTTCCAATCAAATGAGCCCTTTTTGAAGTTTTCTTCAACAAACCTTCCTATAAAAACCTTATATGTCTCCAGGGCATAACTTACAGCCCTTGCCCTGGGGGCTCTGACGGGGTTATCATACGCAAAGACCTAATTTCCAGAACTTTCAACTAAGTTGAACAAAATGAATATCTCAAAATTGTTATTGTATGAGTTCGGGGAAATGATGGGCATGAGAGGGAGGTTAGTTGCCCTCCAATTACTTTCAACTATCAAAAAGGGCACTGGCCCTTTCAATTTACAATCGAATGAGCCCTATTTGAAGTTTTTACGACAAGGCTTTCTATAAAAAAAAACTTCATATCCCCCCAGGGCATGATTTACAACCCTTGCCCTAACGGCTGTGTAGGGTTGTCATCATCAAAGACCTTTTTCCAGAACTTTCAATTACGTTTAAAAATGCTATATCAAAATTTTCATTGTATGTGTTTGGGGAAATGGTGGGTGTGAGAGGGGGGTTAGTTGCCCTGCAATCACTTTTAACTATTAAAAAGGGCACTAACCCTTTAGTTTCCAATCGAATGAGCCCTTTCTGAAGTTTCTACGACAGTGTTTTCTATAAAAACCTTGTATGTCCCAAGGCATAACTTACAACCCTTGCCCTGGGGGCTGTGGGGGAAGTGCCCTCCTCAAAGATATAATTTCCACATGTTTAAACTATATTGAACAAAAGGGCAATCTCAAAATTTTGATTGGATGTGTTTGGGGAAATGGTGGGCGTGGAAGGGGTGTTAGTTGCCCTCAAATCATTTTCGGCTTTTAAAAAGGGCAAAGGCTTTTCCAATTTCCAACCGAATGAGTCCTTTTCGAAGTTTCTACAACAACTCCTTCGATACGAATTGCCGTGGTCTAAACCCCCAAAAAAAAATAATACATTGGGGCAACATCGTTCTTTACTTAGGCAGCGCTATTGTGCTGACTATGAAAAAGAAAGTATTAAATTTGGGTTGATTAAGTTGAAATAAGTTGAACTTACATGTCTACAAAGTGATAACAAAAAAAAATTTATGAACAAATATTATATTTGCCTGAAACTTAACAGACAATTTTATTTTGTAACACATTTCTTTTGTGATTTTCCTTTGCTAGAAAATTTGTGAACCTGCTACCCTATTCTTAAACATACCAATAATCAAGATATGTTTCCGTCTAAATTCAATTTTTTTCTAATATATAACGAGAATCCTTTTACGATTTTTGTTGATAAACATAATAAACAATTTTTTTTAGAATCTCAAACAATTTTTTTACAGTGTAGTTGTATGTAACTACTGTCTTTATATCAGTTGAACATCAACCTCATCATGCCCTGAAAGTTTCAACCTAATACCCTAATAGCTGAGCCAACTTCGCAGTAAACTTTGACACTTTAGTTTTTATCCTGGTCTTTTCAGATTTGGTCCTTTTTCGTTCTGTTAATTTTTGGTCCTTAGTATGAAAAGAGGATAAACAGAATAGCTAGGTCCCACTCGAGGTCGTTTACAGAATTTCACCTCAGAAGAGACTAGCATTTCGTGGAGGCAAAGGTTTCGAAAAGGCTAAAGATGGGAAGAACTTGTGCCCTTGGATGGGGACGATTCTTCTAACTCATCATCATTCATAAACCATGCTTTTTGTTGAATAGTTATATTTAATCAAACGTTTTACCAAAGTTAACTCTGGCGGGATAATTTCTAACTGTAGAATGCTTGTGTGCTTCAGTTTGCCCATTATTTTCTACAGAGTTAAATCGAAAGCAAGTTTAAAACTCAATAGATGTAAAAAATGCAATAAGAACTCTGCTGTTAAATTGTTTAGATTAGAAGAAAGGATGAATTACTCTGTTTTTATATCATACCGAATAATTAATTCTAACAAAGCATTTTTGTTTCTTTTTAGTTACTAACAATTTTTTCTATTTGATTATGTTATGTAGGGAATTAGTATGAACTGTGTTTTGCCCTGTACATTTTGTTGTGGGCTAACTTAATGATATACGTATTTTTATTTCCATATTGAGTTTTGTTTATCTTCATTCACAGTGTTCAGTTTTTATGTACCAGAATAAATCTGTTTGTCACATTTCAATAAATCCTATTTAAATTCTGTGTTGAGATGATGAAATTGTTGGCAGTTTTCAATAAAAATTTCTGAAACACGATATAAGTAAAGAGCAATAGGGTTTTATTTTATTAATCTTTGTCAGCATGGAAGGGGTTGTCATAGAAACTTTACAAGGTGCTCATTCAGCTGAAAATTGAAGCTTTTAGTACTTTTTATAAGAGTCAAAAGGACCGATGCCATCCTGTTTCCCTCCCAAGCCCTTTTTGCTACCCCTCGTGCAAAGATATTAGATTAAAATTAGCTATTTTGCTCAAAATAGTCAAAACATCATGAAGTTTCACCGTAATACCCTCATTTTTTGTACCCAGGATATAGCCCCCCCTCCCTTTTTGATTACTTTCAAACATCCCTTTCAACAAGCCCTGAATGTTTCAACTTAATACCCTCGGCTGTTCTTAGGCTATTGCTAATAGAATTTTTTAACAACCCGCGTGCAAATAACATGCACTGATGTTGATCAATAACTCCTTCAAAATTACCTGAAAGCAGTCGCAATTAGAAGTGATCGCAGTCGCAAGTAGTTGTGCTCAAATTAATGAATGGTCGCAGCCGTTGTAGAAGTAGTAGCAGTAGAGGGCCTGAAAGTTTCAAAGCTAAAACTCTTATCTGTTCCTGAAATATAAGAGATACACCTTTTTTTATAAACTGTTTGCACATACTGTCCTTTGACTTAGTTAAAAAGGCCCCTCAGCGTTCACTAAAGTTTCAAATTGACACCCTTACTCTTATTGAATACAGCTGAATTGAAACGTTTCTCCCTCTCTCAATGATAAATCTTGTGTGTAAACAATCGAAAATTGCATAATTTTTAAATTGCCAAATAATTTGCCTGAAAATAAGCGTATTCTTTATTGTTAATATTTTACAATTTTTCCTTACTTTTTTTCTCTAAATGAAAATTTTTAATTTTTATCCACCTTCCAAATAACCAGGATGCACCCGGTAGTTTTCGATCAAGTTCGAAATACCCTCGCCATCCACAGAAATTTCACATTTAGACCCTTACTTTTTTGGGACACACCAATTTAGAACATTTTTCCCTTTCCCAATCACAAATCTTGTGTAAACAATCAAAAACTTCCTAATCTATAAATTGTCAAATAATTTACCCTAAATAAGCGTACTCTTTCTTGTCAGTGTTCTATCAATTGCCCTCACATTTTTCCTCAATATTTTTTTTTTTACTCCTTCCTCAACGTGACTAAAGGCTAGTACTGAGAATAAAACAAAATTCTTCTTATCTCTCTGCTTTTTACCTTGTTTTTGCGATTTTGTCTCATAAAACCAGGTGATTTCTTGAAACCCTAATATTCAAGTTTTGCTTAATCAAGTTGAGGGCCGCCTTCTAAGCCCGTTTGCTTTCATTAAAAGATAACCACCCCTTTTTTGTACAGTAAGATCTCTTATGCTAGCTAATTTTCGGTATATTAGCTCTTCCTATTTTAGTTACAATAATTCCTAATATTTGTTTTAATATTTCCTATCTATCACTTATGGTTTGATTTACCTCTCGGTATACTTTTTGATCGTTTAAGGTTTCGGTTTACTTTTTTTGTTACATTAGAATAAATAATTTTAAAAGCTAGTATTCATCACCACGAGGGAGAGAAGAGGGATCGAAAATTAAATTTTTGTTTAAACATACTGAAACATATACTGTTTTTTCTATAGACTTTTAAAACATATAGAAAGATAAATTTTTGTTTTTGGTTTATTGAGTTTTGATATTTTCTTTTATTCGAATTTTTTTTTTACTCTTTTGAGTTTTAAAACATATTGAAAGATTTGTTTTTGTTTTTTTTAACTCTCTATACTTTTAAATTTTAGGTCACTTTTCACCACACGTGTCTGGAATCCACTTACAGGGAAATGCGTCACTAGTTGTTTCAAAGAATCCATCTACGAGTGGTTTCTCAAATGTATGTGCATCGGAATCTGAAGGAAAAGGCTTAGAAAATCAGAAAATTGGTTTGAAAAGGTGCCTGCAAAGTAAAAAGTATAGAAAATTTGAAAGATATCAAAGAACTCATAAAGAGAGAAAAACATATAAATGTGAGGTATGTGACAAGACATTTTCTCGCACTGATAATTTTAAAACACATCAAAGAATGCATACGGGTGAGAAGCCGTTCAAATGCGATGTATGTACAAAATGTTTTTCACAATGGGGCTCTTTGAAAAGGCACCAAAGAGCTCATACCGGTGAGAAACCGTTTAAATGTGATGCATGTGACAAGATGTTTTCTAAATCCGAGACTTTGAACACACATCAAAGAATACATACGGGTGAACAACCGTTTAATTGTGATGTATGTGACAAGCCCTTTTCTCAATCTGCAAATTTGAAATCACATCAAAGAATTCATACGGGTGAGAAACCGTTTAAATGTGATGTATGTGACAAGACCTTTTCTCAATCTGTAAATTTGAACACACATCAAAGAATACATACCGGTGAAAAACCGTTTAAGTGTGATGTTTGTGAGAAGTGTTTTTCCCATATTTCCAGTTTCAATACACACCAAAGAGTGCATACAGGTGAGAAGCCATATAAATGTAATGTATGTAAATTATGCTTTTCTCATCTGGGCAGCTTCAACAGGCACCAGAGAGTGCATACGGAAAAGTAGCCAATTAAATGTTACGTATTTGAGAAGGGTTTTTCGCAAGCTTACAGTTTGAATATACATTAAAGACTGTGTACAAGTGAGAAACCTTTCATATGTGATGTGTGTAGAAAACTTGTAATTTTAGCAATTTTCACAGGCATCAAAAAGTGCATACAGAAGCTAAGGAAAATTGTTGTAACACTGGCTGAATCTTTATTGGTTTGGGGCTATTATTCTCACAACCAATTAGTAATGCATCGAATTAGTTTTTTTCAATGTTTTTTCATGTGTTTAGTTTCTTTAGCAAATTCATCATCATCCTGTGAAAAGTAGTGATACATATTTGCTTGATTGTAACAAATGTGATGTATGTAGGAAATGCTTGTCTACATCAAGATTTTTGAATGAGTTCCAAAGAGTTTATATAGGTGAGAAACTATTTAAAAGATGATTTTTCCTGGAAGTGCTTGCCTTTACTGGACTATTTGAACACGTAAAAAGAGTGTATAGAAGTCAGAAACTCAAAATGAAACTCACAAG
The DNA here is from genome assembly GCA_027921565.1 of Artemia sinica. Lineage (NCBI taxonomy): Eukaryota > Metazoa > Arthropoda > Branchiopoda > Anostraca > Artemiidae > Artemia > Artemia sinica. Next base: position 59,412,174 of record CM051258.1, on the reverse strand, counting down.
GGACAGAAATTACAATAAATAGCCAAGTCAAACTCACAACAAGCGAGTAGGTCTGACAACCCCCATGCCTTCTCAAAACCAGGACACAATTTGCACTTTACTGAAAAAAAAACAGCAATAAAAAAACAAATGACCATGGATTGTCAGTTTATTTGACAAATACTGATATTTATTCCGTAAAGTTTTGATATTTTTTATTTATGAAAATAAGAAAAGTGAAAGCATTTCAAACGTGTTTTGTTTTCAGTAAAGGGCAAATTCTGTTCCGGTCTTGAGAAGGCTCTGGGGTTATTAGCCCTACACAAAATTTCTACTATAAAGAATGGCACTAGCCCTTTAAATTTCCTATTGGATGAGCCATTTTTGAATTTGTACGACAACGTTTTCTATAAAAAAAAACTTATATGCCCCCAAGGCATAACTTACAACCCTTGCTCTGAGTGCAATGGGGGGGAGGGGGGGGGGGGGGGTTCAGCCTCAATGACTTAATATCCAGATTTTTCAACTACGTTGAACAAAATTTCTATCTCAAAATTTTGATTGGATGTGTTCGGGGAAAAGGGGGACATGAGAAGGGGTTTAGTTGCCCTCCAATCACTTTCGACTATTAAAAAGGGTACTAGCCCTTTCAAGCGCCATTGCGCTGCCTATGACAGTGATTTGAGGTAGTTTTACGCATGGAAGGTTATTTAACTTTATTTTTGCTCATTCTCGGCTTAATGGAGCTCTTTAATTTTCTTTGAAAAACTTGACTTTTGGAAATAAAATTAATTTCTGTTCGTTTTTTATTGACATTCATTTTCTTGGAAAAAATAACATTTTAAATCTTTTCACTTTTTTTCTATAAGAATCCATAGTATGGGTTGCTATTTGTATATTGAAAAAAACTTTTTCAACAATTTTTAATCCTGACACAAACAATATGTTAATTTAATTTTAGGGCTTCTGAGGTTGACCTGAAAAATAAAACTTAGTATGAGATTCTATCTACAGCCTTTTGACAACCTGGATACATTTACACTCTTTTTATTTGTTTAAATTGTAAGAACAGAAATAGTAGTATCCCCAAAAATTTCAACTTGATCTCGATATATTGCTGACTCGTTATCGATATATTGCTGAGGTGTCTTATTGGCAACCATAAACCCAATGCCTTTTTATTTAATTTAAAGCAGCATTTAATTTTAAAGCATAATGGGCTAATTGCATAATTGCGGAGGGTTGACATGCCTAATATCCCTTAAGATATAGTTGCTGGACCTTTCTACTATGCTGTCTCATAATTTTGACTGGATGTGTTTTGAAAATGAATGGGCCTGGGAGAATGGCTGCTTGCCCTCCAATCTCTTGTTGCTCTTAAAAAGGGCACGCAAACTTTTAATTCTAATTTGAATTAGCTCCTTTAAAAGTTTCAATGATATTTCGAGCTATAATAGAGAGGTGCTGCCTATGATATTGCAAAATCCCCCATAAGTTACTCTTAAAGGTCTAAATTAATAATATAAGTTGTTCTTCAGATATTGCTTTGCTAACTTTTTGAAAGTCCATAAGCTCATAGTTTTACTTTTTATTTAGTTCAACATCCGCCTATTTATTCTTAAAAGCTTCACCTTAATACCCTTAGCTTGTGCAGTAGCAATAGTTATAGCAGTATACACATAGCACCTTTAGTTTTTTCAACAAACGCTGAAATTTCCAGTTTAATACCTACCATCAACCATTCTTGAAGCATTTCTGATGCGTCTGCTTGACAAGCTGTGTGGGCATAGTGTGTTACGATTTAGTTCCATACAGTTTCTGTATATCCCGAAATATTCGTATTAACATCTTTAGTTTTGATAGTAGTAGTAGTAGTTGTTGTAGAATTGATTGTGGTAGCTTAAGCTTTAGTGGCAGTAGTACTAATTGAAGTAGTAATAATAGTAAGAGTAGCAGCAGTAGGAGTAGAAGCAGTAGCATTACGATGCAAATATTTTCTTTTGGTTAGTTTAACATCCTTCCCAACAAGCTCTATTAATTTCAACTTCACACACCAAACTGTCCCTAAGATATTGCTGCTACACTCTTTTGACAGCTTGCACACAGAGGGCGTGTTCTGAATCAGTTTGTCACCCCCCTCAAAATTTCTTGAAAATTTCACCTTCATGTCCCCTGGCATAGTTGTGATAGTCAGTGTAGTAATATTAATATTACTAGTAATAGTATTGAATAGCGGTAGCACTACTAGCAGTAGTAGTATTAACTTACTGCCTTTTGGTCAGTTAAACATCCTTCTCATCAAGTCCTGGAAGTTTCAACTTAATACAATTAGTTATTGCTCTGACATTGCTGATATGTCCTTTTGGTAAGCTGTATGTTCATATACTTCTTGAAATTTTCATCTCAATGCATTCTTGAGATACACTATTTTGACAATGTGTATGCACATAGCGTCTTTTGATTTAGTTCAAATTTCTCCTTAATACTGTAAATAGAGTAGTGTGGTAGTACTAGTGGTGGTAGTTTTAGTAGTATTGATAGCATGCAAATATTGCCTTTTTGATCATCTACTTTATCGTTTCTTGAATTTTCCAAATTAACATGCTCAGTTATTCCTGCGTTGTGCCCTTTTAACAATATGTATACACATAACGTGTTTTGATTTAGTTCAACACTCCCCTCAACATTCTCTGAAAGGCTCACCTTAATACCCTTCGTCTTCTTGGAAATTAAAGTTCAGACATGCATACCTTTCTCTATAACATATACTGTGTGTAAACAATGAACGAATTGCCTAACTTTCAGCCCTTGTCCTGAGGACTCTGGAGAGGTTGACATCTCCAATACTGGACCTTTCAACAATGATGAACAAAATAGCTCTCTTAAACTTTCGATCGGATATGTTTTTGGGGCTCATGTCCCTCCATTTACTTTTGACTCTTAAAAAGGGCACTAAAACTTCCGACTTCCAATGAAAAAAGCTCCATCCGATCCAACGTTTATACAACTACCCGTTCAATAAAAAACCTTATGTGCCCTGAGCATAATTTACAACCCTTGCCCATCGGCTTTTGGGGATTGTGTTCACCCTAAATACACTGTTATATGATTTTTGGATTGTTGATAGCAAAATGGCTATCTCACAGTTTCCATTGAATGTGTTTTGGGAAATGAAGATGTCAGGGAGGAGGGCTAGTTGCTCTATCATTTTTTACTTTTAAAAGGGAACTAAAACTGTATATTTCAAATCAAATGAGCCTCTTCTAAAGTTCACACGACCACCCCTTCCGTAAAACCGTATATGCCCCCGGAGCATAACGTACAACCCTTATCCCCAGACTCTAGGGTTTTATGTCCACCCCAAAGGCCTTATTGTATGATCTTTGGACTATTTTTGAACAAATGTCTATCTCAAAATTTTTATCGGATGCATTTATGGAAAATAAAACGTAGGAGGCGGGGGGGGGGTGGGCTGTCCCCGATTACTTTGACTCTTAAAAGGGAACTAGAATATCTGATTTCCAATCAAATGAGCCCCCTTCGGAGTTTATACAAGCACTCTTTCCATAAAAACCTTAAATGCCCCTGGGCATAACTTATAACCCTTGCGCTGAGGGCTCTGGGGGGGGGGGTCATCCTCAAAGACATAATTTTCAGACATTTAAACTACGCTGAACAAAATGGCTATCTCAAAACCTTGAGTATATGAGTTTTGAAAATTGATGGGTGTGGGGGAAGGGCTTGTTGCCCTCCAATCACTTTTGACTTTTTTGTTAAAAATACCCTTCCAAGTTACAATCAAATGAGACTTTTTTGCAGTTTCTACAACAACAAATGGCCTTTTCAAAATTTCTATAGCATGCATTTTGGGAAAATACGAGGTGCGGGGGGGGGGGCATACGCCCTTCGATCACTTTGAATCTTTTTAAGCGTAGCAGAACTTTTTATTACAAATCCAGTGAGCCCGTCCGAAGTTTATACGACCACCTTTTCTTATAAAAAACCCTCTATGCCCCCAGGAAATAACTTACAACCCTTGCCCTGATGGGGTGTTGTCATCCTCAAAGACATACTTTCAGGACCTCAACTACACTGAACAAAATGGCTATCTGAAAATCGGGATTAAATGTGTTTGGGGAAATGGTGGGCGAGTGAGGGGGGTTAGTTCCCCTCCAATCACTTTTGACTATTAAAAGGGGCGCTAGCCCCTTCAATTTCCAATCGAATGAACCTTTTTCAAAATTTTTGCGATAACAAATAGCCATCTCAAAATTTCTATAAGTTGCATTTCGGGAAAATACGAGGTGCGGGTGGAAGAGTATCCACCCTCCTATCATTCTGAATTTTAAAAAGGGCACTAGAAATTCTGATTACCCATCGAAAAAGGGGCACTAGCCCTTTCAATTTCCAATCGAATGAGCCCTTTTCGAAGTTTCCACAACAACTCCTTGGATACGGAATGCCCCTCTAAAACAAAATAATAATACATTGTGTCCACATCGCTTTTTACATAGGCAGGGCTAATGCACTGCCTATGATTCCAAATAAATAAAATTCATTAAGTTCAATTTTACCCATCAAAAGCTACAAGCCTAAAAAAATTGCCTGATTTTAGAAAAAGGCAGAGACCACCCTAAGAGTCAGTTGGTCCTAATAAAAATCACTTCATTAGATTCACCATATTTAAGAACCCTGCTATACAGGTTTTAAGCTCCTCTACACAAAAATGTGGAATTTGACAGTTTTCTCAACTGAGCACTTAGCCATTATTGAGATATTACAAATGTATTCTTTTAGCAACCTAGGCACATACATTGTCTTTTAATCTGGTACAAGATCCCCCGCAGCTCTCCCTGGAAGTTTCATCTTCATACTTATAGCCGTTTTTAAGATATTAATGGTAGGTGGTTTTGACAACCTGGATGCACATAGTTCCTTGTCATTTTATTAAAAATCACCCTCAACATTCCTTGAATTCTGTACCTAATACCATTGGCCGTTCCTAAAACTTCGATTTATGACGCTTAGCCGTTTGTAGGAATTCGTAGATATACCCTTTCAAAACCTGGATACCCATCACGCCTTTCGGTCCAAGTCGCTATCCCCTTAAAACTTCAACCCAATACCATAGCTGTTCCTGAAAAACTGCAGATATGCTTTGGGGGGGTTGTCATCCTCAAGACATAATTTCAAGAAATTTCAACTACGTCGAAAAAAATCTCAAAATTTTGATTGGATGTGTTTGGGGAAATAGTAGGTGTATGAGGGGGTTATTTGCCCTCCAATCACTAGTTCTTTCAATTTCCAATTTAGTGAGTCCTTTTTGAAGCTTCTACGACAACGCCATCTATAAAAACCTTATTTGGCCCCAGGGCATAACTTACAACGCTTCCCTGGGGGGTGTAGGGGGTATGTTATCATCAAAGACATATTTTCCAAAACTTTCAACTACGTTGAACAAAATGGATATCTCAAAATTTTGATTGGATGTGTTTGGGGAAATGGTGGGCGTGAGAGGGAGGTTAGTTGCCCTCCAATCACTTTCGACTATTAAAAAGGGCACTAGCCTTTTCAATTGGGCGTGAGAGGACGGTTAGTTGCCCTCCAATCACTTTCGACTATTAAAAAAGGCACTAGCCCTTTCAATTTCCGATCGAATGAGCCCTTTTTGAAGTTTCTACGACAACGCTTTCTATAAAAAACCTTATATGCCCCTTGGGCATAACTTACAACCCTTGCTCTGAGGATTATTGGGGGTGGGAAAATCATCCTCAAAGACCTAATTTTCAGAACTTTAAACTCAGTTGAACAAAATGGTTATCTCAAAATTTGGATTGGATGTGTTTTGGGAAACAGAGGGCGTGAGAGGTGGGTTAGTTGCTCTCAAATCAGTTTCTACTATTAACAATGCACTAGCCCTTTCAATTTCCAATTGAATGAGCCCTTTTTGAAGTTTCTACTACAACTCTTTCTATAAAAACCTTATATGGCCCCGGGACATAAATTATAACCCTTACCCTGAGGGCTCTGGGGGGCTTGTCATCCTTAAAGACCTAATTTCCAGAACTTTCAACTACGGTTAACAAAGTGGCTATCTCAAAATTTATTGGATTTGTTTGAGGAAATGGGGGGCGTGAAATGGGGGCTAGTTGCTCTCCAATTACTTTTGACTATTAAAAAGGGCATTAGCCCTTTCAATTTCCAATTGAATGAGCCCTTTTTGAAGTTTCCACGACAACTCTATCTATAAAACGCTTATATGCCCCCAGTGCATAACTTACAACCCTTATCCTGAGGGGTTTGGGAGGTTTGTCATCCTCAAAGACATTATTCCCAGAACTTTCAACAATGTTGAACAAAATGGCTATCTCAAAATTTGGATTGGATGTGGGTGGGGAAATAGTGGGAGTGAGAGGCGGGTTAGTTGCTCTTCAATCACTTTCAACTATTAAAAGGGCACTAGCCCTTACAATTTATAATCAAATGAGCCCTTTTTGAAGTTTTCTTCGACAACGCTTCCTATAAAAACCTTATATGCCTCCTGGGCATAACTTATAACCCTTGCCCTGAGGGGTGTGTGAGGTTTGTCATCCTCAAGGAGATTATTTCCAGAACTTTCAACTATGTTGAACAAAATGGCTATCTCAAAATTTGGATTGGATGTGTGTGGGGAAATGGTGGGTGTGAGCGGGGGGTTAGTTGCTCTCCAATCACTTTTCAGTATTAAAAAGGGCGCTAGCCCTTACAATTTCCAATCAAATGAGCCCTTTTTGAAGTTTTCTTCAACAACCCTTCCTATAAAAACCTTATATGCTTCCAGGGCATAACTTACAGCCCTTTCCCTGGGGGCTCTGACGGGGTTATCATCCTCAAAGACCTAATTTCCAGAACTTTCAACTACGTTGAACAAAATGAATATCTGAAAATTTATATTGCAGGAGTTCAGGGAAATGGTGGGCGTGAGAGGGAGGTTAGTTGCCCTCCAATTACTTTCAACTATCAAAAAGGGCACTAGCCCTTTCAATTTACAATCGAATGAGCCCTATTTTAAGTTTTAACGACAAGGCTTTCTATAAAAAAAAAACTATATCCTAGGGCATAAGTTACAACCCTTGCCCTAAGGGCTGTGGGGGGGGGGGTTGGCATCATCAAAGACCTTTTTCCAGAACTTTCAATTACGTTTAAAAATGCTATATCAAAATTTTGATTGTATGTGTTTGGGGAAATGGTGCGTGTGAGAGGGGGGTTAGTTGCCCTCCAATCACTTTTAACTATTAAAAAGGGCACTAACCCTTTAGTTTCCAATCGAATGAGCCCTTTCTGAAGTTTCTACGACAGTGCTTTCTATAAGAACCTTGTGTGTCCCAAGGCATAACTTACAACCCTTGCCCTGGGGGCTGTGGGGGGAGTACCCTCCTCAAAGATATAATTTCCAAATGTTTAAACTACGTTCAACAAAATGGCAATCTCAAAATTTTGATTGAATGTGTTTGGGGAAACGGTGGGCGTGGAAGGGGTGTTAGGTTCCCTCGAATCATTTTCGGCTATTAAAAGGGCACAAGCTTTTCTAATTTCCAACCGAATGACTCCTTTTCGAAGTTTTTTACGACAACTCCTTCGATACGAAGTGCCCTGGTCTAAACCAAAAAAAAAAAATAATACATTGTGGCAACATCGTTCTTTACTTAGGCAGCGCTATTGTGCTGACTATGAAAAGGAAAGTATTAAATTTGGGTTGACTGAGTTGAAATAAGTTGAACTTACATGTCTACAAAGTGATAACAAAAAGTGATAACAGGTATTTGTGCATTTATGTACAAATACTAGATTTGCATGAAACTTTAACAGGCAATTTTCTTTTGTTACACATTTCTTTTGTGATTTTCCTTAGCTAGAAAATTTGTGAACCTGCTACCCTATTCTTAAACATACCAATAATCAAGATATGTTTCCGTCTAAATTCAATTTTTTTGTAATTAATAACGAGAATCCTTTTACGATTTTTTTTGATAAACATAATAAACAATTTTTTTAGAATCTCAAACAATTTTTTACAGTATGTATGTAAGTATTGTCTTTATATCAGCTGAACATCAACCTCATCATGCACTGAAAGTTTCAACCTAATACCCTAATAGCTGAGCGAACTTTGCTGTAAACTTTGACACTTTAGTTTTTATCCTAGTCTTTTCAGATGTGGTCCTTTTTGGTTCTGTTAGTTTTTGGTCCTTAGTATGAAAAGAGGATAAACAGAATAGCTAAGTCCCACTCGAGGTCATTTACGGAATTTCACCTCAGAAGAGACCAACATTTCGTGGGAGGCAAAGATTTCGAAAAGGCCAAAGATGGGAAGAACTTGTGCCCTTGGATGGGGACGATTCTTCTAACTCATCATCATTCATAAACCATGCTTTTTGTTTAATAGTTATATTTAATCAAACGTTTTACCAAAGTTAACTCTGGCGGGATAATTTTTAACTGTAGAATGCTTGTGTGCTTCAGTTTGCCCATTATTTTCTACAGAGTTAAATCGAAAGCAAGTTTAAAACCCAATAGATGTAAAAAATGCAATAAGAACTCTGCTGTTAAATTGTTTAGATTAGAAGAAATGATGAATTACCCTGTTTTTATATCATACCGAATAATTAATTCTAACAAAGCATTTTTGTTTCTTTTTAGTTACTACAATTTTTTCTATTTGATTATGTTATGTAGGGAATTAGTATGAAATGTGTTTTGCCCTGTACATTTTGTTGTGGGCTAACTTAATGATATACGTATTTTTATTTCCATATTGAGTTTTGTCTATCTTCATTCACAGTGTTCAGTTTTTATGTACCAGTAAATCTGTTTGTCACATTTCAATAAATCCTCTTTAAATTCTGTGTTGAGATGATGAAATTGTTGGTAGTTTTCAATAAAAATTTCTGAAACACGATATAAGTAAAGAGCAATAGGGTTTCGTTTTATTAATCTTTGTCAGCATGGAACGAGTTGTGAGAAGGTGAGAAAGCCATCATAACCTGACTAAATTGTAAAAATAGCAAAGTATGACTTTTAAGTAATGATATAAGTAACGAAGTATTAATTTTCTTTGTGTAAGGAAAACAAACAACATTAGATTTGAATAAGAATACCCTTGATCCAACAAGGTCCATAAAATGCAAATACAAGACCGGACCGCTTCAAACTCGAAAGGTCAACGGCAAGAAATATTACGCGATTTGAATCACATGAGAAAACAGGGTTTTAATAGAGAAAGCGGAAACTAACTTTTTGAACAAAAGAATTATTATTAGGATTATATCAAAACTGGTCTCTGGCCAATGAGAGACAAGAATGATAAAATAAGACAAAGTTTAAAATAGGGATTCGGGAACGAAAAGAGGGTAGTCTTTTTTGGAACTAACAGCGAGTAAGTGTTTTACTTTGTAATTAAGGTAGACTACCACTGTCTGTCTGAATTCCCCCTGGAGATAAAAGTTTGAAGATAAAATTAAAATAAGAAGAAAACCTCTAAAAGATTTCTGTCACTTAGAGAGAACTTTAATGCGTATATAGGAGACAAGAATAACAACTACTGCTGAAGTCTAACACTTTACTATAAGTTGGTGATTTGGGTTTATAATTTGGTAGTATTTCCACTTAGACAAGGCTTGAGCCATTTGGACAAACAGCATTTTAAGGTTAGAATAAGCTAAATTAAATTTCTTCCGAGAAATTTAAGCTTCGAATAACTGAGGGTTCAAAGAGGAAAGAAACGTTAACCAAGAAGTCAACGTTAGGAGAGCCCTTTGTGCTCCCCTTTTTCAGCCTAGAGTTCCTTGGAACTTAGCTTGACTGTATATAGACCTTATATCCGAAAATTGGAATTATCTGACAACAACATTACTTGCCCCCCCCCCCTCTATGCAATCTTCAGACGTTTATACCAAGGAGAACACTGTTCCCTTTTTAATCATTCTTTCATTTCGTTAAACCCGTACTGCATGTTTATACAAAGGTGGCCTCGATGTTTATATAGATAGGTTAGGGAAAAAGGGAATAATAATGTCAATTTAAGAATTTCCAGACCTTTATGTCCAGATATATCCAATTGAAAGTTTTCCCTGCTAAAGTTAAAGCTTACTAAAGGTCCAAGGAACATAAAGCCCTTTTAAAGAAATAATAACAAGGTCTCTTGGTTTGGGTTAATGTAAATTAGAATAAAATGAAGTACAGTTATTCCGAGCTTGGCTCAGCAATAGTTTGAACTAAGGATTTTAATACCCCAGTACTCAAGCCTTGACCAACTATTCAAGTGTAACTCTTTTAAGTAGAAACATTCGATAGCCTAGAATTAACTTAATCTTTTTCTTTTTGGTAAACATTGGTGGATTGAACAAGTAGACCATAGACATTAGACCTAGAAGAGGTTTAGAAATATTCAAAATAATCAGAATTAGAATATTTTTCTTTTATCTTCTTTTGTAATAAAAATCAGTTGTCACTGAATTCTGAGTACCGATTCCTTACCCAAAGCCTCAGTTTGTAACACGCTACCAAATTTACTAGCCCTGATAGTAGAGGCAACCTTACAACTGGTCGCAGCGGTACTCAAGTTCGATGCAACTTTCGTTTAAGTGGGGGAGGATTAATAAAATTTTATAAAATTTGGTAAAATTTAGTCCTCTGTTCCTCACAAGGAAGTGTGTGTTCAGTTTTCCAAACCTATCAGAGACAGAAAAGTTTGAAAAAGTGTTCATTAAAGAAATTTTTTGACCTTAAAGGGAAGTTCAGACAGCCTTTTATCTTCCTAAGATTCTTTCTTTCTTCTCCTTTTTCTTTCTCTATGTTACAAGTTCTAGTGTCCGTATCGTCTGTAGCTTGCTTAAATATATTTTAACACTAGTATCAGAGTTTCACCATCTTCAAAAGTGTAATCATACTATTAGCCTTGAGGGTTAATTTAAATCAAGCTATTGAGCTATTTCTTAAGTAATTTATAAACTAACTCATTTTAGTAGTTTGAAACAATTTATAGGTTGAAAATGTTTCCAACATTAAGAGTTTATAAGGATAGAACAATCATGAGTTCAGATAAAAACAAAATCAAAGAGTTAGAAATTGCACTACAACAAGCACAGTCTAGAATAAACGCTCTAGAAGGGCTATATGGAAATACCCCAGTCACAAGTAGGCTTCAGATCCTATTTGTTGAGCGAGCACCTCCCATCACGTTACTAACAAATCCAAATGAAATCCATTCATGGATTAGGACCCTTAAACAAATACAAAGGAGTTTAGAAATAAATGACAGTGCTAAGATTAATCAAGCTATTTGTTATACAGGGGGAGAAATACAAAGATTTGCAACGAGCTTAGACACTCTTAAAAAGAAAGATATGTCAAAACCAACTAGGAACAATTATTCCAGGTATAAATTTAGTGAAAGAAAAAACTCGCATAAAATGCTGGACTTGCGGGGGTCCACATAGACAATCAGAATGTGAAAAACCTCCAACTTGTATCCGCTGTGGTGAAACAGGCCACAAAGCAAAATATTGTTTAGCTCCAACACCTATACACCAACCCAAAGAAAAATTTTAAGGCAATTTTGCCGAAGGTACTGCGGCCTCCGAGCAATGGTTAGGGAACCACCGGAAGGCACAGGCCCAGATTCCGTAGTTTTGTAGAGATAGGTTAACTGTTAGAAGTAGACCTAGTGTGACTGGGAGTCACGGACATGTCATGACAGGGAGTTTTGTACTTCAGAGGGAGGTTGAGAGGACACCTCTCAAGGATACAAAAATGGGTTGCGTCCACCTCTTAAGGATGCAAGAAAGGGTCGCGTCTACCTCTTAAGGAAACAAAAAAAAGGTTTGCATCCATAGGGATAGGAAAAAGGGTTGTATCCCAACGTGCAAAGGCTGCATATGCATATACTAGAATCATTAATGACAGATAACACAAAACGAAACAAACGGAGTCTATTACCACTTTTGGGACAAAATGGGGTGGGTCGCAGGACTAGCAACGGAAGAAAATATAGAAACAATTCTTCATCAAGAAGATTATTTTAAAAAAAAATGAAAAAAATTAAAAGTTAATACACATATCGGACCGATCTATATCATTAGTGAGTGACCTCGACAGAGAATTAAGAATGGAAAGAAACAAAAGTTTAGAAATTTTGGAAAGGATTTCCAAGCGAATTATCGAATATATATCCAGAGAGATTAATGAGATAAATTTCCTAAAATTAGATAAACAAAGAAATGACAAAAAGTTCAATCCAAATAAAAAAGTTAGTAAAGAAAATAGAAACAGTAATCCTTTCTATTCTCCAAGCAGAAAATAAAAGTTTCCCTTTCATTGTTACAGACAGATCCAGCAGACATGCTTAGGACAATTTTCGAAATTGAAAATTTACTAACAATAGGCTATAGAATATCGGTTAATTATAGACGTCACGCCTTACTGGAACTTTATAAATCGACTAGCTGCAATATGGCGACGCAACAATTGAAATTGTTGGTTATTTGTGATTTCTCAATATCAAATAAACAAGATGGGTTCAGAATGTTCGAAATGTTCAGAATTTCATTCCCAGTGTCAAACATTTCGTATTTCTTTCAAATAGAAAACGAGTTTTAAATTTTTTGGGTTGAGTAAAGATCAAACGAGATATTTCTTAAAAGATTACAATATAGAAAAACAACGTAACTTAAAGGGTATACCACTATTGTGCAACCACCAATTTCTTATTAGAAGCACACAAATGAACTCCTACAGTTTAGCAAACTACATGGAAAATGATGCATTAATTAATATAGCGTGTGAAACCAAAATTATAAAGGAAAATAAAATCTTAATCCAAAGAATTGGAAGGGAAAAGTATATAATCACATCTCCTTTCAAAGAAGAAATAAGAATAAATTTCAAATGCAAAACAGAGAAAAACAGTAAATTCACATATATAAAGGGCAGCTCAATAGTGGAATTGCCAGAAGAATGTTCTCTAACTATATAGATTTTAAAAATAAACAGGATATATAGGGGACAGATTACAAAAGAAATGGCACCTTCAAACATATCTATAATTAGCCTAAAAGGGAACCTATCCATAGCTGGAACAGAAAACGAATGGGACATAGAATTTGAAGATTTAATCTCTATATATTTCCAGAACAACTCCAAGACGCAGATTGGCATAGCTGAACTAAGAAAAATGCACATTTCCTTAAGGGTCGAAAGAGGAAGGAAAACAGCTAGCTATTGGACATTTTTTCTCAATACCTTTAATCTATCTATCTCTTTATTAGGACTAGTCTCTATAGGAATAATATTCAAAACATTGAGAAAACTATGGTTAGACTATATGAAACAAAAGTCTCAAGGCTTTCACGTAACTGTGGAACAAGAAGAAATTGAACTAAATTGATTCTTAGCAAAGTTATGGTTTCATTAAGAAAAAATAACTGTACTATGAATTTTAAGTGTGGGAGTTTGTGAGAAGGTGAGAAAGCCATCATAACCTGACTAAATTGTAAAAATAGCAAAGTATGACTTTTGAGTAATGATATAAGTAACGAAGTATTAATTTTCTTTGTGTAAGGAAGACAAACAGCATTATATTTAATAAGAATACCCTTGATCCAACAAGGTCCATAAAATGCAAATACAAGACCGGACCGCTTCAAACTCGAAAGGTCAACGGCAAGAAATATTACGTGATTTGAATCACATGACAAAACAGGGTTTTAATAGAGAAAGCGGAAACTAACTTTTTGAACAAAGAATTAGTATTAGGATTACATCAAAACTGGTCTCTGGCCAATGAGAGACAAGAATGACAAAATAAGACAAAGTATAAAATAGGGATTCGGAAACGAAAAGAGGGTAGTCTTTTTTGGAACTAACAGCGAGTAAGTGTTTTACTTTGTAATTAAGGTAGACTACCACTGTCTGTCTGAATTCCCCTTGGAGATAAAAGTTTGAAGGTAATATCAAAATAAGAAGAAAACCTCTAAAAGATTTCTGTCACTTGGAGATAACTTTAATGCGTATATAGGAGACAAGAATAACAACTAGTGCTGAAGTTTAACATTTTACTATAAGTTGGTGATTTGGGTCGATAACTCGGTAGTATTTCCACTTAGACAAGGCTCGAGCCATTTGGACAAAACAGCATTTTAAGGTTAGAATAAGCTAAATTAAATTTCTTCCCGGAAATTTAAGCTTTGAATAACTGAGGGTTCAAAGAGGAAAGGAACCTTAACCAAGAAGTCAACGTTAGGAGAGCCCTTTATGCTCCCCTTTTTCAGCCTAGAGTTCCTTGGAAATTAGCTTGACTGTATAAAGACCTTATATCCGAAAATTTGAATTATCGAACAACAACATTACTTGCCCCCCCCCCCTCTGTGCAATCTTCAGACGTTTATACGAAGAAGAACACTGTTCCCTTTTTAATCATTCTTTCATTTCGTTAAACCCGTACTGCATGTTTATACAAAGATGGCCTCGATGTTGATACACATAGGTTAGGGAAAAAGGGAATAATATTGTCAATTTAAGAATTTACAGACCTTTATGTCCAGATATATCCAATTGAAAGTTTTCCCTGCTAAAGTTAAAGCTTACTAAAGGTCCAAGAAACACAAAGCCCTTTTAAATAAATAATAACAAGGGCTCTTGGTTTGGGTTAATGTAAATTAGAATAAATCAAGTACAGTTATTCCGAGCTTGGCTCAACAATAGTTTGAACTAAAGGATTTTAATACCCCAGAACTCAAGCCGTGACTAACTATTCAAGTGTAACTCTTTTAAGTAGAAACATTCGATAGCCTAGAATTAACTTAATCTTTTTCTTTTCGGTAAACATTGGTGGATTGAACAAGTAGACCATAGACAATAGACCTAGAAGAGGTTTAGAAATATTCAACACAATCAGAATTAGAATATTTTTCTTTTATCTTCTTTTGTAATAAAAATCAGTTGTCACTGAATTCTGAGTACCGATTTCTTACCCAAAGCCCCAGTTTGTAACACGCTACCAAATTTATTAGCCCTGATAGTCGTGGAAACCTTACAACTGGTCGCAGCGCTACTCAAGTTCGGTGCAACTTTCGCTTAATTGGGGGAGGATTAATAAAATTTATAAAATTTGGTAAAATGTAGTCCTCTGTTCCTCACAAGGAAGTGTGTGTTCAGTTTTCCAAACCTATCAGAGACAGAAAAGTTTGAAAAAGTGTTCATTAAAGAAATTTTTTGACCTTAAAGGGAAGTTCAGACAGCCTTTTATCTTCCTAAGATTCTTTCTTTCTTCTCCTTTTTCTTTCTCTTTGTTACAGGCTCTAGTGTCCGTATCGTCTGTAGCTTGCTTAAATCTTTTTTAACACTAGTGTCAAAGTTTAATCATCTTCAAAAGTGTAATCATACTATTAGCCTTGAGGGTTAATTTAAATCAAGATATTGAGCTAATTCTTACGCAATTTATAAACTAACTCATTTTAGTAGTTTGAAACAATTTAAAGGTTAAAAATGTTTCCAACATTAAGAGTTTATAAGGATAGAACAACCATGAGTTCAAATAAAAAAAAAATCAAAGAGTTAGAAATTGCACTACAACAAGCATAGTCTAGAATAAACGCTCTAGAAGGGCTATATGGAAATACCCCAGTCACAAGTAGGCTTCAAAAACTATTTGTGGAGCGAGCACCTCCCACCTCGTTACTGACAAATCCAAATGAAATCCATTCATGGATTAGGAACCTTAAACCAATACAAAGGAGTGTAGAAAAAAAATGACAGTGCTAAGATTAATCAAGCTATTTGTTAAAGAGGGGGAGAAATACAAAGATTCGCAACGAGCTTCGACATTCCTAAAAAGAAAGATATGTCAAGACCAACTAGGGATAATTATTCCAGGTATAGATTTAGTGAAAGAAAAAACTCTCGCATAAAATGCTGGACTTGCGGGGGTCCACATAGACAATCAGAATGTGAAAAACCTCCAACTTGTATCCACTATGGTGAAACAGGCCACAAAGCAAAATATTGTTTAGCTCCAACACCTATACACCAACCCCAAGAAAAATTTTAAGGCAATCTTGCCGAAGGTACTGCGGCCTTTGAGCAATGGTTGGGGAACCACCGGAAGGCACAGGCCCAGATTCCGTAGTTTTGTAGAGATAGGTTAACCTTTAGAAGTAGACCTAGTGTGACTGGGAGTCACGGACATGTCAACACAGGGAGTCATGTACTTCAGAGGAAGGTTGAGAGGACACCTCTCAAGGATACAAAAATGGGTTGCGTCCACCTCTTAAGGATGCAAGAAAGGGTTGCGTCTACCTCTTAAGGAAGCAAAAAAAAAAGGTTTGCATCCTTAGGGATACGAAAAAGGGTTGTATCCCAACGCGCAAAGGCTGCATATGCATATACTAGAATCATTAATGACGGATAACACAAAACGAAACAAACGGAGTCTATTACCACTTTGGAGACAAAATAGGGTGGGTCGCAGGACTAGCAACGGAAGAAAATATAGAAACAATTCTTCATCAAGTAGATCATTAAAAAAAATGAAAAGTTAATACACATATCGGACCGATCTATATCATTAGTGAGTGACTTCGACAGAGAATTAAGAAAGGAAAGAAAAAAAGTTTAGAAATTTTGGAAAGGACTTCCAAGCGAATTATCGAATATATATCCAGAGAGATTAATGAGATAAATTTCCTAAAATTAGATAAACAAAGAAATGACAAAAAGTTCAATCCAAACAAAAAAGTTAGTAAAGAATATAGAAACAGTAATCCTTTCTATTCTCCAAGCAGAAAATAAAAGTTTCCCTTTCATTGTTAAAGATCCAGCAGACATACTTAGGAAAATTTTCGAAATTGAGAATTCACTACCAATAGGCTATAGAATATCGGTTAATTATAGACGTTACGGCTCACTGGAACTTTATAAATCGACTAGCTGCAATGTGGCGACACAACAATTGAAATTGTTGGTTATTTGTGATTTCTCAATATCAAATAAACAAGATAGGTTCAGAATTTTCGAAATGTTCAGAATTTCATTCCCAGTGTCAAACATTTCGTATTTCTTTCAAATAGAAAACGAGTTTAAATTTTTTGGGTTGAGTAAAGATCAAACAAGATATTTTTTAGAAGATTACAATATAGAAAAAGAATGTAACTTAAAGGGTATACCACTATTGTGCAACCACCTATTTCTTATTAGCAGCACACAAATGAACTCCTACAGTTTAGCAAACTACATGGGAAATAAAGCATTAATTAATAAAGCGTGTGAAACCAAAATTATAAAGGAAAATAAAATCTTAATCCAAAGAATTGGAAGGGAAAAGTATATAATCACATCTCCTTTCAAAGAAGAAATAAGAATACATTTTGAATGCAAAACAGAGAAAAAGGGTAAATTCACATATATAAAGGGCAACTCAATAGTGGAATTGCCAGAAGAATGTTCTCTAACTGAATAGATGTTAAAAATAAACAGGATATATAGGGGACAGATTACAAAAGAAATGGCACCTTCAAACATATCTATAATTAGCCTAAAAGGGAACTTATCCATAGCTGGAACAGAAAACGAATGGGACAAATAATTTGAAGATTTAATCTCTATATATTTCCAGAACAACTCCAAGACGCAGATTGGCATAGCTGAACTAAGAAAAATGTACATTCCTTAAGGGACGAAAGAGGAAGGAAAACAGCTAGCTATTGGACATTTTTTCTCAATACCTTTAATCTTTTTATCTCTTTATTAGGACTAGTCTCTATAGGAATAATATTCAAAACATTGAGAAAACTATGGTTAGACTATAGGAAACAAAAGTCTCAAGGCTTTCATGTAACTGTGGAACAAGAAGAAATTGAACTAAATTGATTCTTAGCAAAGTTATGGTTTCATTAAGAAAACATAACTGTACTAAGAATTTTAAGTGTGGGAGGTTGTGAGAAGGTGAGAAAGCCATCATAACCTGACTAAATTGTAAAAATAGCAAAGTATGACTTTTGAGTAATGATATAAGTAACGACGTATTAATTTTCTTTGTGTAAGGAAAACAAACAACATTAGATTTGAGTAAGAATACCCTTGATCCAACAAGGTCCACAAAATGCAAATACGAGACCAGACCGCTTCAAACTCGAAAAGTCAACGGCAAGAAATATTACGCGATTTGAATCACATGACAAAACAGGGTTTTAATAGAGAAAGCGGAAACTAACTTTTTGAACAAAAGAATTATTATTAGGATTACATCAAAACTGGTCTCTGGCTAATGAGAGACAAGAATGACAAAATAAGACAAAGTTTAAAATAGGGATTCGGGAACGAAAAGAGGGTAGTCTTTTTTGGAACTAAAAGCGAGTAAGTGTTTTACTTTGTAATTAAGGTAGACTACCACTGTCTGTCTGAATACCCTTGGAGATAAAAGTTTGAAGATAAAATCAAAATAAGAAGAAAACCTCTAAAAGATTTATGTCACTTGGAGATAACTTTAATACGTATATAGGAGACAAGAATAACAACTAGTGCTGAAGTTTAACATTTTACTATAAGTTGGTGATTTGGGTCTATAACTCGGTAGTATTTTCACTTAGACAAGGCTCGAGCCATTTGGACAAAACAGCATTTTAAGGTTAGAATAAGCTAAATTAAATTTCTTCCCAGAAATTTAAGCTTCGAATACCTGAGGGTTCAAAGAGGAAAGGAACCTTAACCAATAAGTCAACGTTAGGAGATCCCTTTGTGCTCCCCTTTTTCAGCCTAGAGTTCCTTGGAACTTAGCTTGACTGTATAAAGACCTTATATCCGAAAATTGGAATTATCGAACTACAACATTACTTGCCCCACCCCTCTGTGCAATCTTCAGACGTTTATACGAAGGAGAATACTGTTCCCTTTTTAATCATTCTTTCATTTCGTTAAACCCGTACTGCATGTTTATACAAAGGTGGCCTCGATGTTTATACACATAGGTTAGGGAAAAAGGGAATAATATTGTCAATTTAAGAATTTCCAGACCTTTATGTCCAGATATATCCATTTGAGAGTTTTCCCTGCTAAAGTTAAAGCTTACTAAAGGTCCAAGGAACACAAAGACCTTTTAAATAAATAATAACAAGGGCTCTTGGTTTGGGTTAATGTTAATTAGAATAACATCAAGTACAGTTATTCCGAGCTTGGCTCAACAATAGTTTGAACTAAAGGATTTTAATACCCCAGAACTCAAGCCTTGACTAACTATTCAAGTGTAACTCTTTTAAGTAGAAACATTCGATAGCCTAGAATTAACTTAATCTTTTTCTTTTCGGTAAACATTGGTGGATTGAACAAGTAGACCATAGACAATAGACCTAGAAGAGGTTTAGAAATATTCAACACAATCAGAATTAGAATTTTTTTCTTTTATCTTCTTTTGTAATAAAAGTCAGTTGTCACTGAATTCTGAGTACCGATTTCTTACCCAAAGCCTCAGTTTGTAAAACGCTACCAAATTTATTAGCCCTGATAGTAGTGGAAACCTTACAACTGGTCGCAGCGCTACTCAAGTTCGGTGCAACTTTTGCTTAAGTGGGGGAGGATTAATAAAATTTATAAAATTTGGTAAAATTTAGTCCTCTGTTCCTCACAAGGAAGTGTGTGTTCAGTTTTCCAAACCTATCAGAGACAGAAAAGTTGGAAAAAGTGTTCATTAAAGAAATTTTTTGACCTTAAAGGGAAGTTCAGACAGCCTTTTATCTTCCTAAGATTCTTTCTTTCTTCTCCTTTTTCTTTCTCTTTGTTAGAGGTTCTAGTGTCCATATTGTCTGTAGCTTGCTTAAATCTTTTTTAACACTAGTGTCAAAGTTTGATCATCTTCAAAAGTGTAATCATACTATTAGCCTTGAGGGTTAATTTAAATCAAGATATTGAGCTAATTCTTACGCAATTTATAAACTAACTCATTTTAGTAGTTTGAAACAATTTAAAGGTTGAAAATGTTTCCAACATTAAGAGTTTATAAGGATAGAACAATCATGAGTTCAAATAAAAACAAAATCAAAGAGTTAGAAATTACACTACAACAAGCATAGTCTAGAATAAACGCTCAAGAAGGGCTATATGGAAATACCCCAGTCACAAGTAGGCTTCAAAACCTATTTGTAGAGCGAGCACCTCCCACCTCGTTACTGACAAATCCAAATGAAATCCATTCATGGATTAGGAACCTTAAACAAATACAAAGGAGTGTAGAAAAAAATGACAGTGCTAAGATTAATCAAGCTATTTGTTATCGAGGGGGAGAAATACAAATATTCGCAACAAGCTTAGACATTCCTAAAAAGAACGATATGTCAAGACTAACTAGGGATAATTATTCCAGGTATAGATTTAGTGAAAGAAAAAACTCTCGCATAAAATGCTGGACTTGCGGGGGTCCACATAGACAATCAGAATGTGAAAAACCTCCAACTTGTATCCACTATGGTGAAACAGGCCACAGAGTAAAATATTGTTTAGCTCCAACACCTATACACCAACCCCAAGAAAAATTTTAAGGCAATTTTGCCGAAGGTGCTGCGGCCTCCGAGCAATGGTTAGGGAACCACCGGAAGGCACAGGCCCAGATTCCGTAGTTTTGTAGAGATAGGTTAACCGTTAGAAGTAGACCTAGTGTGACTGGGAGTCACGGACATGTCATGACAGGGAGTCATGTACTTCAGAGGGAGGTTGAGAGGACACCTCTCAAGGATACAAAAATGGGTTGCGTCCACCTCTTAAGGATGCAAGAAAGGGTTGCGTCTACCTCTTAAGGAAGCAAAAAAAAAATGTTTGCATCCATAGGGATACGAAAAAGGGTTGTATCCCAACGCGCAAAGGCTGCATATGCATATACTAGAATCATTAATGACGGATAACACAAAACGAAACAAACGGAGTCTATTACCACTTTTGGGACAAAATAGGGTGGGTCGCAGGACTAGCAACTGAAGAAAATATAGAAACAATTCTTTATCAAGTAGATTATTAAAAAAAAGAAGAAAAGTTAATACACATATCGGACCGATCTATATCATTAGTGAGTGACCTCGACAGAGAATTAAGAATGGAAAGAAACAAAAGTTCAGAAATTTTGGAATGGACTTCCAAGCGAATTATCGAATATATATCCAGAGAGATTAATGAGATAAATTTCCTAAAATTAGATAAACAAAGAAATGACAAAAAGTTCAATCCAAACAAAAAAGTTAGTAAAGAAAATAGAAAAATTAATCCTTTCTATTCTCCAAGCAGAAAATAAAAGTTTCCCTTTCATTGTTAAAGATCCAGCAGACATACTTAGGAAAATTTTCGAAATTGAGAATTCACTACCAATAGGCTATAGAATATCGGTTAATTATAGACGTTACGGCTTACTGGAAATTTATAAATCGACTAGCTGCAATGTGGTGACACAACAATTGAAATTGTTGGTTATTTGTGATTTCTCAATATCACATAAACAAGATAGGTTCAGAATGTTCGAAATGTTCAGAATTCCATTCCCAGTGTAAAACATTTCGTATTTCTTTCAAATAGAAAACAAGTTTAAATTTTTTGGGTTCAGTAAAGATCAAACGAGATATTTCTTAGAAGATTACAATATAGAAAAAGAATGTAACTTAAAGGGTATACCACTATTGTGCAACCACCTATTTATTATTAGAAGCACACAAATGAACTCCTACAGTTTAGCAAACTACATGGGAAATAATGCATTAATTAATAAAGCGTGTGAAACAAAAATTATAAAGGAAAATAAAATCTTAATCCAAAGAATTGGAAGGGAAAAGTATATAATCACATCTCCTTTCAAAGAAGAAATAAGAATACATTTCGAATGCAAAACAGAGAAAAACAGTAAATTCGCATATATAAAGGGCAGCTCAATATTGGAATTACCAGAAGAATGTTCTCTAACTATATAGATTTTAAAAATAAACAGGATATATAGGGGACAGATTACAAAAGAAATGGCACCTTCAAACATATCTATAATTAGCCTAAAAGGGAACTTATCCATAGCTGGAACAGAAAACGAATGGGACAAAGAATTTGAAGATTTAATCTCTATATATTTCCAGAACAATTCCAAGATGCAGATTGGCATAGCTGAACTAAGAAAAATGCACATTCCTTAAGGGACGAAAGAGGAAGGAAAACAGCTAGCTATTGGACATTTTTTCTCAATAACTTTAATCTATTTATCTCTTTATTAGGACTAGTCTCTATAGGAATAAAATTCAAAACATTGAGAAAGCTATGGTTAGACTATAGGAAACAAAAGTCTCAAGGCTTTCACGTAACTGTGGAACAAGAAGAAATTGAACTAAATTGATTCTTAGCAAAGTTATGGTTTCATTAAGAAAATATAACTGTACTAAGAATTTTAAGTGTGGGAGGTTGTGAGAAGGTGAGAAAGCCATCATAACCTGACTAAATTGTAAAAATAGCAAAGTATGACTTTTGAGTAATGATATAAGTAACGAAGTATTAATTTTCTTTGTGTAAGGAAAACAAACAACATTAGATTTAAGTAAGAATAGCCTTGATCCAACAAGGTCCACAAAATGCAAATACGAGACCGGACCGCTTCAAACTCGAAAGGTCAACGGCAAGAAATATTACGCGATTTGAATCACATGACAAAACAGGGTTTTAATAGAGAAAGCGGAAAGTAACTTTTTGAACAAAATAATTATTATTAGGATTACATCAAAACTGGTCTCTGGCCAATGAGAGACAAGAATGACAAAATAAGACAAAGTTTAAAATAGGGATTCGGGAACGAAAAGAGGGTAGTCTTTTTTGGAACTAACAGCGAGTAAGTGTTTTACTTTGTAATTAAGGTAGACTACCACTGTCTGTCTGAATTCCCCTTGGAGATAAAAGTTTGAAGATAAAATTAAAATAAGAAGAAAACCTCTAAAAGATTTCTGTCAATTGGAGATAACTTTAATACGTATATAGGAGACAAGAATAACAACTAGTTCTGAAGTCTAACATTTTACTATAAGTTGGTGATTTGGGTTTATAATTCGGTAGTATTTCCACTTAGACAAGGCTTGAGCCATTTGGACAAAACAGTATTTTAAGGTTAGAAAAAACCAAATTAAATTTCTTCCCAGAAATTTAAGCTTCGAATAACTGAGGGTTCAAAGAGGAAAGGAGCCTTAACCAAGAAGTCAACGTTAGGAGAGCCCTTTGTGCTCCCCCTTTTCAGCCTAGAGTTCCTTGGAACTTAGCTTGACTGTATAAAGACCTTATATCCGAAAATTGGAATTATCGGACAACAACATTACTTGCCCCCCCCCCCCCTCTGTGCAATCTTCAGACGTTTATACGAAGCAGAACACTGTTCCCTTTTTAATTATTCTTTCATTTCGTTAAACTCGTACTGCATGTTTATACAAAGGTGGCCTCGATGTTTATACAGATAGGTTAGGGAAAAAAGGGAATAATATTGTCAATTTAAGAATTTCCAGACCTTTATGTCCAGATATATCCAATTGAGAGTTTTCCCTGCTAAAGTTAAAGCTTACTAAAGGTCCAAGGAACACAAAGCCCTTTTAAAGAAATAATAACAAGGTCTCTTGGTTTGGGATAATGTAAATTAGAATAAAATCAAGTACAGTTATCCCGAGCTTGGCTCTGCAATAGTTTGAACTAAAGGATTTTAATACCCCAGAACTCAAGCCTTGACTAACTATTCAAGTGTAACTCTTTTAAGTAGAAACATTCGATAGCCTAGATTTTACTTAATCTTTTTCTTTTCGGTAAACATGGGTGGATTGAACAAGTAGACCATAGACATTAGACCTAGAAGAGGTTTAGAAATATTCAACATAATCAGAATTAGAATATTTTTCTTTTATCTTCTTTTGTAATAAAAATCAGTTGTCACTGAATTCTGAGTACCGATTTCTTACCCAAAATCTCATTTTGTAACACGCTACCAAATTTATTAGCCCTGATAGTAGGGGCAACCTTACAGAGTTGTCATAAAAACTTTACAAGGTGCTCATTCAGCTGAAAATTGAAGCTTTTAGTACTTATGGTTTGATTTACCTCTCGGTATACTTTTTGATCGTTTAAGGTTTCGGTTTACTTCTTTCGTTACATTAGAATAAATAATTTTAAAAGCTAGTATTCATCACCACGAGGGAGAGAGGAGGGATCGAAAATTAAATTTTTGTTTAAACATACTGAAACATATACTGTTTTTTCTATAGACTTTTAAAACATATAGAAAGATTTAGTTTTTGTTTTTGGTTCATTTAGTTTTGATATTTTCTTTTATTCGATTTTTTTTTACTCTTTTGAGTTTTAAAACATTTTGAAAGATTTGTTTTTGTTTTCGGTTTTTTAGTTTGGTTTTTTGTTTTATTCGTTTTTTTGTTTTAAATTTTATGTCACTTTTCACCACAAGCGTCTGGAATGCACTTACAGGGAAATACGTCACTAGTTAATTCAAAGAATCCATCTATGAGTGGTTTTTTAAATGCATGTGCATCGGAATCAGAAGGAAAATGCTTAGAAAATCAGAAAATTGGTTTGAAAAGGTGCCTGCAAAGTAAAAAGTATAGAAAATTTGAAAGATATCAAAGAACTCATAAAGAGAGAAAAACATATAAATGTGAGGTATGTGAAAAGACATTTTCTCGCACTTAGAATTTTAAAACACATCGAAGAATGCATACGGGTGAGAAGCCGTTCGAATGCGATGTATGTACAAAATGTTTTTCACAATGGGGCTCTTTGAAAAGGCACCAAAGAGCTCATACCGGTGAGAAATCGTTTAAATGTGATGCATGTGACAAGACATTTTCTAAATCTGAGACTTTGAACGCACATCAAAGAATGCATATGGGTGAACAACCGTTTAATTGTGATGTATTTGACAAGACCTTTTCTCCATCTGCAAATTTGAAATCACATCAAAGAATTCATACGGGTGAGAAACCGTTTAAATATAATGCATGTGACAAGACCTATTCTCAATCTGTACATTTGAACACACATCAAAGAATACATACCGGTGAAAAACCGTTAAAGTGTGATGTTTGTGAGAAGTGTTTTCCCCATATTTTCAGTTTCAATAGACACCAAAGAGTGCATACAGGTGAGATGCCATTTAAATGTGATGTATGTAAATTATGCTTTTCTCATCCGGGCAGCTTGAAAAGGCACCAGAGAGTGCATACTGAAAAGTAGCCAATTAAATGTTACGTATTTGAGAAGGGTTTTTCGCAATCTTACAGTTTGAATATACATTAAAGACTGTATACAAGTGAGAAACCTTTCATATGTGATGTGTGTAGAAAAACTTGTAATTTTAGCAATTTTCACAGGCATCAAAAAGTGAATACAGAAGCTAAGGAAAATTGTTGTAACACTAGCTGAATCTTTATTGGTTTGTGAAGATTGCTAACAAAATAGCTCTCTTAAACTTTCGACCAGATTTGTTTTTGGGGCTCATGTCCCTCCATTTACTTTTGACTCTTAAAAAGGGCACTAAAACTTCCGACTTCCAATGAAAAAAGCTCCATCTGATACAAAGTTTATACAACTACCCGTTCAATAAAAAACCGTATGTGCACTGGGCATAATTTACAACCCTTGCCCATTGGCTTTTGGGGATTTTGTTCGCCCTAATTACACTGTTATATGATTTTTGGATTGTTGATAGCAAAATGGGTATCTCACTGTTTCCATTGAATGTGTTTGGGAAATGAAGATGTCAGGGAGGAGGGCTAGTTGCTCTATCATTTTTTACTTTTAAAAGGGAACTAAAACTATATATTTCAAATAAAATGAGCCTCTTCTAAAGTTCACACGACCACCCCTTCCGTAAAACCGTATATGCCCCCGGAGCATAACGTACAACCCTTATCCCCAGACTCTAGGGTTTTATGTCCACCCCAAAGGCCTTATTGTATGATCTTTGGACTCTTTTTGAACAAATATCTATCTTAAAATTTTTATCGGATGCTTTTATGGAAAATAAAACGTAGGAAGGGGGGGGGGGGCTGTCCCCGATTACTTTGACTCTTAAAAGGGAACTAGAATATCTGATTTCCAATCAAATGAGCCCCCTTCGGAGTTTATACAAGCACTCTTTCCATAAAAACCTTGAATGCCCCCTGGGCATAACTTATAACCCTTGCGCTGAGGGCTCTGGGGGGGGGGTCATCCTCAGAGACATAATTTTCAGACATTTAAACTACGCTGAACAAAATGGCTATCTCAAAACCTTGAGTATATGAGTTTTGAAAATTGATGGGTGTGGGGGAAGGGCTTGTTGCCCTCCAATCACTTTTGACTTTTTTGCTAAAAATACTCTTTCAAGTTACAATCAAATGAGACCTTTTTGCAGTTTCTACAACAACAAATGGCCTTTTAAAAATTTCTATCACGTGCATTTTGGGAAAATACTAGGTGCGGGGGGGGGGGGGAATACGCCCTTCGATCACTTTGAATCTTTTTAAGCGTAGCAGAACTTTTTATTACAAATCCAGTGAGCCCGTCCGAAGTTTATACGACCACCTTTTCTTATAAAAAACGCTCTATGCCCCCAGGAAATAACTTACAACCCTTGCCCTGATGGGGTGTTGTCATCCTCAAAGACATACTTTCAGGACCTCAACTACACTGAACAAAATGGCTATCTGAAAATTGGGATTAAATTTGTTTTGGGAAATGGTGGGCGAGTGAGGGGGGTTTGTTACCCTCCAATCACTTTTGACTATTCAATGGGGCGCTAGCCCCTTCAATTTCCAATCGAATGAACCTTTTTCAAAATTTTTGCGATAACAAATAGCCATCTCAAAATTTCTATAAGTTACATTTCGGGAAAATACGAGTTGCGGGTGGAAGAGTATCCGCCCTCCTATCATTCTGAATTTTAAAAAGAGCACTAGAAATTCTGATTACCAATCGAATGAGTCTTAAAAAGGGCACTAGCCCTTTCAATTTCCAATCGAATGAGCCCTTTTCGAAGTTTCCACGACAACTCCTTCGATACGAAATGCCCCTCTAAAACAAAATAATAATACATTGTGCCCACATCGCTTTTTACGTAGGCAGGGCTAATGCACAGCCTATAATTCCAAATAAATAAAATTCATTAAGTTCAATTTTACCCATCAAAAGCTACAAGCCTAAGAGTCAGTTGATCCTAATAAAAATCACTTCATTAGATTCACCATATTTAAGAACCCTACTATTCAGGTTTTAAGCTCCTCTGCACAAAAATGTGGAATTTGACAGTTTTCTCAACTGAGCACTTAGCCATTATTGAGATATTACAAATGTATTCTTTTAGCAACCTAGATACATACATTGTCTTTTAATCTGGTACAAGATCCCCCGCAGCTCTCCCTGAAAGTTTCATCTTCATACTTTTAGCCGTTTTTAAGATATTAATGGTACGTGGTTTTGACAACCTGGATGCACATAGTTCCTTGTCATTTTATTAAAAATCACCCTCAACATTCCTTGAATTCTGTACCTAATACCATTGGCCGTTCCCTAAAACTTCGATTTATGACGCTTAGCCGTTTATAGGAATTCGTAGATATACCCTTTCAAAACCTGGATGCCCACCACGCCTTTTGGTCCAAGTCGCTATCCCCTTAAAACTTCAACCCAATACCATAGCTGTTCCTGAAAAACTGGAACAGAAATTTCAACTACGTCGAAAAAAATGGCTATCTCAAAATTTTGATTGGATGTGTTTGGGGAAATAGTGGGTGCATGAGGGGGTTATTTGCCCTCCAATCACTAGCTCTTTCAATTTCCAATTTAGTGAGTCCTTTTTGAAGTTTCTACGATAACGTCATCTATAAAAACTTTATTTGGCCCCAGGGCATAACTTACAACGGTTGCCCTGGGGGGTGTAGGGGGTATGTTATCATCAAAGACATATTTTCCAAAACTTTCAGCTACGTTGAACAAAATGGATATCTCAAAATTTTGATTGGATGTGTTTGGGGCAATAGTGGGCGTGAGAGGGGGTTTAGTTGCCCTCCAATCACTTTCGACTATTAAAAAGGGCACTAGCCATTTCAATTGGGCGTGAGAGGACGGTTAGTTGCCCTCCAATCACTTTCGACTATTAAAAAAGGCACTAGCCCTTGCAATTTCCAATCCAATGAGCCCTTTTTGAAGTTTCTACGACAACACTTTCTATAAAAAACCTTATATGCCCCCAGGGCATAACTTACAACCCTTGCTCTGAGGATTATGGGGGGGGGGGTGGGAAAATCATCTTCAAAGACCTAATTTTCAGAACTTTAAACTCAGTTGAACAAAATGGTTATCTCAAAATTTGGATTGGATATGTTTTGGGAAAAAGGGGGCGTGAGAGGTGGGTTAGTTGCTCTCAAATCAGTTTCAACTATTAAGCAATGCACTAACCCTTTCAATTTCCAATTGAATGAGCCCTTTTTGAAGTTTCTACAACAACTCTTTCTATTAAAAACCTTATATGGCCCCGGGGCATAAATTATAACCCTTACCCTGAGGGCTCTGGGGGGCTTGTCATCCTCAAAGACCTAATTTCCAGAACTTTCAACTACGTTTAACAAAGTGGCTATCTCAAAATTTATTGAATTTGTTTGAGGAAATGGTGGGTGTGAAATGGGGGCTAGTTGCTCTCCAATTACTTTTGACTATTAAAAAGGGCATTAGCCCTTTCAATTTCCAATTTAATGAGCCCTTTTTGAAGTTTCCACGACAACCCTATCTATAAACACCCTATATGCCCACAAGGCATAACTTACAACCCTTGTCCTGAGGGGTTTGGGAGGTTTGTCATCCTCAAAGACATTATTTCCAGAACTTTCAACAATGTTGAACAAAATGGCTATCTCAAAATTTGGATTGGATGTGGGTGGGGAAATGGTGGGAGTGAGAGGGGGTTAGTTGCTCTCCAATCACTTTTCAGTTTTAAAAAGGGCGCTAGCCCTTACAATTTCCAGTCAAATGAGCCCTTTTTGAAGTTTTCTTTGACAACGCTTCCTATAAAAACCTTATATGCCTCCAGGGCATAACTTATAACCCTTGCCCTGAGGGGTGTGTTAGGTTTGTCATCCTCAAACAGATTATTTAAAGAACTTTCAAACTATGTTGAACAAAATGGCTATCTCAAAATTTGGATTGGATGTGTGTGGGGAAATGGTGGGTGTGAGAGGGGGTTAGTTGCTCTCCAATCACTTTTCAGTTTTAAAAAGGGCGCTAGCCCTTACAATTTCCAGTCAAATGAGCCCTTTTTGAAGTGTTCTTCAACAACCCTTCCTATAAAAACCTTATATGCCTCCAGGGCATAACTTACAGCCCTTTCCCTGGGGGCTCTGACGAGGTTATCATCCTCAGAGACCTAATTTCCAGAACTTTCAACTACGTTGAACAAAATGAATATCTGAAAATTTATATTGCAGGAGTCCAGGGAAATGGTGGGCGTGAGAGGGAGGTTAGTTGCCCTCCAATTACTTTCAACTATCAAAAAGGGCACTAGCCCTTTCAATTTACAATCGAATGAGCCCTATTTTAAGTTTTAACGACAAGGCTTTCTATAAAAAAAACTATATCCTAGGGCATAAGTTACAACCCTTGCTTTAAGGGCTGTGGGGGGGGGTCGTCATCATCAAAGACCTTTTTCCAGAATTTTCAATTACGTTTAAAAATGCTTTATCAAAATTTTGATTGTATGTGTTTGGGGAAATGGTGGGTGTGAGAGGGGGCTATTTGCCCTCCAATCACTTTTAACTATTAAAAAGGGCACTAACCCTTTAGTTTCCAATCGAATGAGCCCTTTCTGAAGTTTCTACGACAGTACTTTCTATAAAAACCTTGTATGTCCCAAGGCATAATTTACAACCCTTGCCCTGGGGGCTGTGGGGGGAGTGCCCTCCTCAAAGATATAATTTCCACATGTTTAAACTACGTTCAACAAAATAGCAATCTCAAAATTTTTATTGGATGTGTTTGGGGAAACGGTGGGCGTGGAAGGGGTGTTAGGTGCCCTCGAATACTTTTCGGCTATTAAAAAGGGCACAAGCTTTTCTAATTTCCAACTGAATGACTCCTTTTCGAAGTTTCTACGACAACTCCTTCGATACGAAGTGCCCTGGTCTAAACCAAAAAAAAAATAATACATTGTGGCAACATCGTTCTTTACTTAGGCAGCGCTATTATGCTGACTATGAAAAGGAAAGTATTAAATTTGGGTTGATTGAGTTGAAATAAGTTGAACTTACATGTCTACAAAGTGATAACAAAAAGTGATAACATGTATTTGTGCATTTATATACAAATACTATATTTGTACTAACTTTAACAGGCAATTTTATTTTGTAACACATTTCTTTTGTGATTTTCCTTAGCTAGAAAATTTGTGAACCTGCTACCCTATTCTTAAACATACCAACGCTCAAGATATGTTTCCGTCTAAATTCAATTTTTTTCTAATTAATAACGAGAATCCTTTTACGATTTTTGTTGATAAACATAATAAACAATTTTTTTTAGAATCTCAAACAATTTTTTTGCAGTATGTATGTAAGTATTGTCTTTATATCAGCTGAACATCAACCTCATCATGTACTGAAAGTTTCAACCTAATACCCTAATAGCTGAGCGAACTTTGCTGTAAACTTTGACACTTTAGTTTTTATACTAGTCTTTTCAGATTTGGTCCTTTTTGGTTCTGTTAGTTTTTGGTCCTTAGTATGAAAAGAGGATAAACAGAATAGCTAAGTCCCACTCGAGGTTGTTTACGGAATTTCACCTCAGAAGAGACTAACATTTCGTGGGAGGCAAAGATTTCGAAAAGGCCAAAGATGGGAAGAACTTGTGCCCTTGGATGGGGACGATTCTTCTAACTCATCATCATTCATAAACCATGCTTTTTGTTTAATAGTTATATTTAATCAAACGTTTTACCAAAGTTAACTCCGGCGGGATAATTTCTAACTGTAGAATGCTTGTGTTCTTCAGTTTGCCCATTGTTTTCTACAGAGTTAAATCGAAAGCAAGTTTAAAACCCAATAGATGTAAAAAATACAATAAGAACTCTGCTGTTAAATTGTTTAGATTAAAAGAAAGGATGAATTACTCTGTTTTTATATCATACCGAATAATTAATTCTAACAAAGCATTTTTGTTTCTTTTTAGTTACTACAATTTTTTCTATTTGATTATGTTATGTAGGGAATTAGTATGAAATGTGTTTTGCCCTGTACATTTTGTTGTGGGCTAACTTAATAATATACGTATTTTTATTTCCATATTGAGTTTTGTCTATCTTCATTCACAGTGTTCAGTTTTTATGTACCAGACTAAATCTGTTTGTCACATTTCAATAAATCCTCTTTAAATTCTGTGTTGAGATGATGAAATTGTTGGTAGTTTTCAATAAAAATTTCTGAAACACGATATAAGTAAAGAGCAATAGGGTCTCGTTTTATTAATCTTTGTCAGCATGGAAGGAGTTGTGAGAAGGTGAGAAAGCCATCATAACCTGACTAAATTGTAAAAATAGCAAAGTATGACTTTTGAGTAATGATATAAGTAACGAATTATTAATTTTCTTTGTGTAAGGAAAACAAACAACATTAGATTTGAATAAGAATACCCTTGATCCAACAAGGTCCATAAAATGCAAATACAAGACCGAACCGCTTCAAACTCGAAATGTCAACGGCAAGAAATATTACGCGATTTGAATCACATGACAAAACAGGGTTTTAATAGAGAAAGCGGAAACTAACTTTTTGAACAAAAGAATTATTATTAGGATTACATCAAAACTGGTCTCTGGCCAATGGGAGACAAGAATGACAAAATAAGACAAAGTTTAAAATAGGGATTCAGGAACGAAAAGAGGGTAGTCTTTTTTGGAACTAACAGCGAGTAAGTATTTTACTTTTTGATTAAGGTAGACTACCACTGTCTGTCTGAATTCCCCTTGGAGATAAAAGTTTGAAGATAAAATTAAAATAAGAAGAAAACCTCTAAAAGATTTCTGTCACTTGGAGAGAACTTTAATACGTATATAGGAGACAAGAATAACAACTAGTGCTGAAGTCTAACACTTTACAATAAGTTGGTGATTTGGGTTTATAATTTGGTAGTATTTCCACTTAGACAAGGCTTGAGCCATTTGGACAAAACAGCATTTTAAGGTTAGAATAAGATAAATTAAATTTCTTCCCAGAAATTTAAGCTTCGAATAACTGAGGGTTCAAAGAGGAAAGGAACCTTAACCAAGAAGTCAACGTTAGGAGAGCCCTTTGTGCTCCCCTTTTTCAGCCTAGAATTCCTTGGAACTTAGCTTGACTGTATATAGACCTTATATCCGAAAATTGGAATTATCGGACAACAACATTACTTACCCCCCCCCCCCTCTGTGCAATCTTCAGACGTTTATACGAAGAAGAACACTGTTCCCTTTTTAATCATTCTTTCATTTCGTTAAACGCGTACTGCATGTTTATACAAAGGTGGCCTCGATGTTTATACAGATAGGTTAGGGAAAAAGGGAATAATATTGTCAATTGAAGAATTTCCAGACCTTTATGTCCAGATATATCCAATTGAAAGTTTTCCCTGATAAAGTTAAAGCTTACTAAAGGTCCAGGGAACACAAAGCCCTTTTAAAGAAATAATAACAAGGACTCTTGGTTTGGGTTAATGTAAATTAGAATAAAATAAAGTACAGTTATTCCGAGCTTGGCTCAACAATAGTTTGAACTAAAGGATTTTAGTACCCCAGTACTCAAGCCTTGACTAACTATTCAAGTGTAACTCTTTTAAGTAGAAACATTCGATAGCCTAGAATTAACTTAATCTTTTTCTTTTCGGTAAACAGTGGTGGATTGAACAAGTAGACCATAGACATTAGACCTAGAAGAGGTTTAGAAATATTCAACATAATCAGAATTAGAATATTTTTCTTTTATCTTCTTTTGTAATAAAAATCAGTTGTCACTGAATTCTGAGTACCGATTTCTTACCCAAAGTTTCAGTTTGTAACACGCTACCAAATTTATTAGCGCTGATAGTAGGGGGAACCTTACAACTGGTCGCAGCGGTACTCAAGTTCGATGCAACTTTCGTTTAAGTGGGGGAGGATTAATAAAATTTATAAAATTTGATAAAATTTAGTCCTCTGTTCCTCACAAGGAAGTGTGTGTTCAGTTTTCCAAACCTATCAGAGACAGAAAAGTTTCAAAAAGTGTTCATTAAAGAATTTTTTTGACCTTAAAGGGAAGTTCAGACAGCCTTTTATCTTCCTAAGATTCTTTCTTTCTTCTCCTTTTTCTTTCTCTATGTTACGAGTTCTAGTGTCCGTATCGTCTGTAGCTTGCTTAAATCTTTTTTAACACTAGTATCATAGTTTAACCATCTTCAAAAGTGTAATCATACTATTAGCCTTGAGGGTTAATTTAAATCAAGCTATTGAGCTATTTCTTACGCAATTTATAAACTAACTCATTTTAGTAGTTTGAAACTATTGCAAGGTTGAAAATGTTTCCAACATTAAGAGTTTATAAGGATAGAACAATCATGAGTTCAGATAAAAACAAATTCAAAGAGTTAGAAATTGCACTACAACAAGCACAGTCTAGAATAAACGCTCGAGAAGGGCTATATGGAAATACCCCATTCACAAGTAGGCTTCAAAAACCTATTTGTGGAGCGAGCACCTCCCATCACGTTACTGACAAATCCAAATGAAATCCATTCATGGATTAGGACCCTCAAACAAATACAAAGGAGTTTAGAAAAAAATGATAGTGCTAAGATTAATCAAGCTATTTTTTATACAGGGGGAGAAATACAAAGATTCGCAACGAGCTTAGACACTCTTAAAAAAAGATATGTCAAAACCAACTAGGAATAATTATTCCAGGTATAAATTTAGTGAAAGAAAAAACTCTCGCATAAAATGCTGGACTTGCGGGGGTCCACATAGACAATCAGAATGTGAAAAACCTCCAACTTGTATCCGCTGTGGTGAAAGAGGCCACAAAGCGAAATGTTGTTTAGCTCCAACACATATACACCAACCCAAAAAAAATTATGGCAATTTTGCCGAAGGTACTGCGGCCTCCGAGCAATGGTTAGGGAACATCCGGAAGGCACAGGCCCAGATTCCGTAGTTTTGTAGAGATAGGTTAACCGTTAGAAGTAGACCTAGTGTGACTGGGAGCTACGGACATGTCATGACAGGGAGTTCTGTACTTCAGAGGGAGGTTGAGAGGACACCTCTCAAGGATACAAAAATGGGTTGCGTTCACCTCTTAAGGATGCCAGAAACGGTTGCGTCTACCTCTTAAGGAAGCAAATAAAAGGTTTGCATCCATAGGGATACGAAAAAGGGTTGTATCCCAACGTGCAAAGGCTGTATATGCATATACTAGAATCATTAATGACGGATAACACAAAACGAAACAAACGGAGTCTATTACCACTTTCGGGACAAAATGGGGTGGGTCGCAGGACTAGCAACGGAAGAAAATATAGAAACAATTCTTCATCAAGTAGATTATTTAGAAAAAATGAAAAAAATTAAAAGTTAATACACATAGCGGACCGATCTATATCATTAGTGAGTGACTTCGAAAGAGAATTAAGAATGGAAAGAAACAAAAGTTTAGAAATTTTGGAATGGACTTCCAAGCGAATTATCGAATATATATCCAGAGAGATTAATGAGATAAATTTCCTAAAATTAGATAAACAAAGAAATGACAAAAAGTTCAATCAAAATAAGAAAGTTAGTAAAGAAAATAGAAACAGTAATCCTTTCTATTCTCCAAGCAGAAAATAAAAGTTTCCCTTTCATTGTTACAGATCCAGCAGACTTGTTTAGGACAATTTTCGAAATTGAAAATTCACTACCAATAGGCTATAGAATATCGGTTAATTATAGACGTCACGACTTACTGGAACTTTATAAATCGACTAAGTGCAATATGGCGACACAAAATAATGAACAATTGAAATTGTTGGTTATTTGTGATTTCTCAATATCAAATAAACAAGATGGGTTCAGAATGTTCGAAATGTTCAGAATTTCATTCCCAGTGTCAAACATTTCGTATTTCTTTCAAATAGAAAACGAGTTTAAATTTTTTGGGTTGAGTAAAGATCAAACGAGATATTTCTTAGAAGATTACAATATAGAAAAAGAATGTAACTTAAAGGGTATACCACTATTGTGCAACCACGAAATTCTTATTAAAAGCAAACAAATGAACTCCTACAGTTTAGCAAACCGCATGAAAAATGATGCATTAATTAATAAAGCGTGTGAAACCAAAATTATAAAGGAAAATAAAATCTTAATCCAAAGAATTGGAAGGGAAAAGTATATAATCACATCTCCTTTCAAAGCAGAAATAAGAATAAATTTCGAATGCAAAACAGAGAAAAACAGTAAATTCACATATATAAAGGGCAGCTCAATAGTGGAATTGCCAGAAGAATGTTCTCTAACTGCATAGATGTTAAAAATAAACAGGATATATAGGGGACAGATTACAAAAGAAATGGCACCTTCAAACTTATCTATAATTAGCCTAAAAGGGAACCTATCCATAGCTGGAAAAGAAAAGGAATGGGACAAAGAATTTGAAGATTTAAGCTCTATATATTTCCAGAACAACTCCAAGACGCAGATTGGCATAGCTGAACTAAGAAAAAGGCACATTTCCTTAAGGGACGAAAGAGGAAGGAAAACAGCTAGCTATTGGACATTTTTTCTCAATACCTTTAATCAATCTATCTTTTTATTAGGACTAGTCTCTATAGGAATAATATTCAAAACATTGAGAAAAATATAGTTAGACTATAGGAAACAAAAGTCTCAAGGCTTTCACGTAACTGTGGAACAAGAAGAAATTGAACTAAATTGATTCTTAGCAAAGTTATGGTTTCATTAAGAAAAAATAAATGTGCGAGTAAAGATCAAACGAGATATTTCTTAGAAGATTACAATATAGAAAAATAATGTAACGTAAAGGGTATACCACTATTGTGCAACCACCTATTTCTTATTAGAAGCACACAAATGAACTCCTACAGTTTAGCAAACTACATGGGAAATAATGCATTAATTAATAAAGCGTGTGAAACCAAAATTTTAAAGGAAAATAAAATCTTAATCCAAAGAATTGGAATGAAAAAGTATACAATCACATCTCCTTTCAAAGAAGAAATAAGAATACATTTCAAATGCAAAACAGAGAAAAACAGTAAATTCACATATATAAAGGGCAGCTCAATAGTGGAATTGCCAGAAGAATGTTCTCTAATTGTATAGATGTTAAAAATAAACAGGATATACAGGGGAAAGATTACAAAAGAAATGACACCTTCAAACATATCTATAATTAGCCTAAAAGGGAACTTATCCATAGCTGGAACAGAAAACGAATGGGACAAAGAATTTGAAGATTTAATCTCTATATATTTCCAGAACCACTCCAAGACGCAGATTGGCATAGCTGAACAACGAAAAATGCACATTCCTTAAGGGACGAAAGAGGAAGGAAAACAGCTAGCTATTGGACATTTTTTCTCAATACCTTTAATCTATTTATCTCTTTATTAGGACTAGTCTCTATAGGAATAATATTCAAAACATTGAGAAAACTATGGTTAGACTATAGGAAACAAAAGTCTCAAGGCTTTCACGTAACTGTGGAACAAGAAGAAATTGAAGTAAATTGATTCTTAGCAAAGTTATGGTTTCATTAAGAAAATATAACTGTACTAAGAATTTTAAGTGTGGGAGGTTATGAGAAGGTGAGAAAGCCATCATAACCTGACTAAATTGTGAAAATAGCAAAGTATGACTTTTGAGGAATGATATAAGTAACGAAGTATTAATTTTCTTTGTGTAAGGAAAAAAACAACATTAGATTTGAGTAAGAATACCCTTGATCCAACAAGGTCCACAAAATGCAAATACGAGACCGGACCGCTTCAAACTCGAAAGGTCAACGGCAAGAAATATTACACAATTTGAATCACATGACAAAACAGGGTTTTAACAGAGAAAGCGGAAACTAACTTTTTGAACAAAAGAATTATTATTAGGATTACATCAAAACTGGTCTCTGGCAAATGAGAGACAAGAATGACAAAATAAGACAAAGTTTAAAATAGGGATTCGGGAACGAAAAGAGGGTAGTCTTTTTTGGAACTAACAGCGAGTAAGTGTTTTACTTTGTAATTAAGGTAGACTACCGCTGTCTGTCTGAATTCCCCTTGGAGATAAAAGTTTGAAGATAAAATCAAAATAAGAAGAAAACCTCTAAAAGATTTCTGTCACTTGGAGATAACTTTAATACGTATATAGGAGACAAGAATAATAACTAGTGCTGAAGTTTAACATTTTACTATAAGTTGGTGATTTGGGTCTATAACTCGGTAGTATTTCCACTTAGACAAGGCTCGAGACATTTGGAAAAAACAGCATTTTAAGGTTAGAATAAGCTAAATTAAATTTATTCCCAGAAATTTAAGCTTCGAATAACTGAGGGTTCAAAGAGGAAAGGAGCCTTAACCAAGAAGTCAACGTTAGGAGAGCCCTTTGTGCTCCCCCTTTTCAGCCTAGAGTTCCTTGGAACTTAGCTTGACTGTATAAAGACCTTATATCAGAAAATTGGAATTATCGGACAACAACATTACTTGCCCCCCCCCCCTTCTGTGCAATCTTCAGACGTTTATACGAAGGAGAACACTGTTCCCTTTTTAATCATTCTTTCATTTCGTTAAACCCGTACTGCATGTTTATACAAAGGTGGCCTCGATGTTTATCCAGATAGGTTAGGGAAAAGGGAATAATATTGTCAATTTAGGAATTTCCAGACCTTTATGTCCAGATATATCCAACTGAGAGTTTTCACTGCTAAAGTTAAAGCTTACTAAAGGTCCAAGGAACACAAAGCCCTTTTAAAGAAATAATAACAATGTCTCTTGGTTTGGGATAATGTAAATTAGAATAAAATCAAGTACAGTTATTCCGAGCTTGGCTCTGCAATAGTTTGAACTAAAGGATTTTAATACCCCAGAACTCAAGCCTTGACTAACTATTCAAGTGTAACTCTTTTAAGTAGAAACATTCGATAGCCTAGAATTAACTTAATCTTTTTCTTTTCGGTAAACATGGGTGGATTGAACAAGTAGACCATAGACATTAGACCTAGAAGAGGTTTAGAAATATTCAACATAATCAGAATTAGAATATTTTTCTTTTATCTTCTTTTGTAATAAAAATCAGTTGTGACTGAATTCTGAGTACCGATTTCTTACCCGAAGCCTCAGTTTGTAACACGCTACCAAATTTATTAGCCCTGATAGTAGGGGCAACCTTACAGAGTTGTCATAGAAACTTTACAAGGTGCTCATTCAGCTGAAAATTGAAGCTTTTAGTACTTATGGTTTGATTTACCTCTCGGTATACTTTTTGATCGTTTAAGGTTTCGGTTTACTTCTTTTGTTACATTAGAATAAATAATTTTAAAAGCTAGTATTCATCACCACGAGGGAGAGAAGAGGGATCGAAAATTAAATTTTCGTTTAAACATACTGAAACATATACTGTTTTTTCTATAAACTTTTGAAACATATAGAAATATTTAGTTTTTGTTTTTGGTTCATTTAGTTTTGATATTTCTTTTATTCGAATTTTTTTACTCTTTTGAGTTTTAAAACATTTTGAAAGATTGGTTTTCGTTTTTGGTTTTTTTAGTTTGGTTTTTTGTTTTATTCGTTTTTTTTTGTTTTAACTCTGTAGACTTTTAAATTTTAGGTCACTTTTCACCACACGCGCCTGGAATGCACTTACAGGGAAATACGTCACTAGTTGTTTCAAAGAATCCATCTACGAGTGGTTTTTCAAATGCATGTGCATCGGAATCTGAAGGAAAATGCTTAGAAAATCAGAAAATTGGTTTGAAAAGGTGCCTGCAAAGTAAAAAGTATAGAAAATTTGAAAGATATCAAAGAACTCATAAAGAGAGAAAAACATATTAATGCATACGGGTGAGAAGCCGTTCAAATGCGATGTATGTACAAAATGTTTTTCACAACGGGGCTCTTTGAAAAGGCACCAAAGAGCTCATACCGGTGAGAAACCGTTTAAATGTGATGCATGTGACAAGACCTTTTCTCAATCTGAGACTTTGAATACACATCAAAGAATGCATACGGGTGAGAAGCCGTTCAAATGCGATATATTTACAAAATGTTATTCAAAACAGGGCTCTTTGAAAAGGCACCAAAGAGCTCATACCGATGAGAAACCGTTTAAGTGTGATGCATGTGACAAGATCTTTTCTCAATCTGAGACTTTGAATACACATCAAAGAATGCATACGGGTGAACAACCGTTTAATTGTGATGTATTTGACAAGACCTTTTCTCAATCTGCAAATTTGAAATCACATCAAAGAATTTATGCGGGTGAGAAATCGTTTAAATACAATGTATGTGACAAGACCTATTCTCATTCTGTACATTTGAACACACATCAAAGA
The DNA here is from genome assembly GCA_027921565.1 of Artemia sinica. Taxonomy (NCBI): domain Eukaryota; kingdom Metazoa; phylum Arthropoda; class Branchiopoda; order Anostraca; family Artemiidae; genus Artemia; species Artemia sinica. Next base: position 59,372,599 of record CM051258.1, on the reverse strand, counting down.
ATACATACCGGTGAAAAACCGTTAAAGTGTGATGTTTGTGAGAAGTGTTTTTCCCATATTTTCAGTTTCAATACACACCAAAGAGTGCATACAGGTGAGATGCCAATTAAATGTGATGTATGTAAATTATGCTTTTCTCACCTGGGCAGCTTGAAAAGGCACCAGAGAGTGCATACTGAAAAGTAGCCAATTAAATGTTACGTATTTGAGAAGGGTTTTTCGCAATCTTACAGTTTGAATATACATTAAAGACTGTATACAAGTGAGAAACCTTTCATATGTGATGTGCGTAGAAAAACTTGTAATTTTAGCAATTTTCACAGGCATCAAAAAGTGCATACAGAAGCTAAGGAAAATTGTTGTAACACTAGCTGAATCTTTATTGGTTTGTGGCTATTATTCTCACAACCAATTAGTAATTCATCGAATTAGTTTTTTTCATTGTTTTTTCATGTGTTTAGTTTCTTTAGCAATTTTATCATCATCCTGTGAAAAGTAGTGATACATATTTGCTTGATTGTAACAAATGTGATGTATGTAAGAAATGCTTGTCTACATCAAGATTTTTGAATGAGTTCCAAAGAGTTTATATAGGTTAGAAACTATTTAAAAGATGATTTTTCCTGGAAGTGCTTGCCTTGACTGGACTATTTGAACACGTAAAAAGCGTGTGTACAAGTCAGAAACTCAAAATGAAACTCAAAAGGGACAGAAATTACAATAAATAGCCAAGTGAAAATCAACACAAGCAAAATTTAACATGAGTAGGTCTGACAACCCCCATGCCTTCTCAAGACCAGGACACAATTTGCACTTTACTGAAAAAAAAACAGCAGTAAAAGAAACAAATGATCATGGATTGTCAGTTTAATTGACAAATACTGATATTTATTCCGTAAAGTTTTGATATTTTTTATTTATGAAAATAAGAGAAGTGAAAGCATTTCAAACGTATTTTGTTTTCAGTAAAGCGCAAATTTTGTTCTGGTCTTAAGAAGGCTCTGGGCTCATTAGCCCTACACAAACTTTCTACTATAAAGAAGGGCACTAGCCCTCTAAATTTCCTATTGGATGAGCCATTTTTGAATTTTGTACGACAACGTTTTCTATAAAAAAAACTTATATGCCCCCAAGGCATAACTTACAACCCTTGTTCTGAGTGCAATGAGGGGGAAGGGGGATGTCATCCTCAATGACTTAATATACAGATTTTTCAACTACGTTGAACAAAATGTCCATATCAAAATTTTGATTGGATGTGTTTGGAGAAATGGTGGACATGAGAACGGGTTTAGTTGCCCTCCAATCACTTTCGACTATTAAAAAGAGTACTAGCCCTTTCAAGCGCCATTGCGCTGCCTATGACAGTGATTTGTGGTAGTTTTACGCATGGAAGGTTATTTAACTTTATTTTTGCTCATTCTTGGCTTAATGGAGCTCTTTACTTTTCTTTGAAAAACTTGACTTTTGGAAATAAAATTAATTTCTGTTCGTTTTTCATTGACATTCATTTTCATGGAAAAAATAATATTTTAAATCTTTTCAATTTTTTTTCTTTAAGAATCCATAGTATGGGTTGCTATTTGTATATTGAAAAAGCTTTTTCAATAATTTTTAATCCTGACACAAACAGTATTTTTAATTTAATTTTAGAGCTTCTGAGGTTGACCTGAAAAATAAAACTTAGTATCAGATTCTATCTACAGCCTTTGACAAACTGCATACATTTACACTATTTTTATTTGTTTAAATTGTAAGAACAGAAATAGTAGTATCCCCAAAAGTTTCAACTTAATCTCGATATATTGCTGAGTCGTTATAGATATATTGCTGAGGTGTCTTATTGGCAACCATAAACACAATGCCTTTTTATTTAATTTAAAGCAGCAATTAGTTTTAAAGCATAATGGGCTAATTTCATAATTGCGGAGGGTTGACATGCCTAATATCCATAAAGATATAGTTGCTGGACCTTTCTACTATGCTGAACAAAATGGCTGTCTCATAATTTTGACTGGATGCGTTTTGAAAATGAATGGGCCTGGGAGAATGGCTGCTTCCCCTCCAACCTCTTGTTACTCTTAAAAAGGGCACGCAAACTTTTAATTCTGATTTGAATTAGCTCCTTTAAAATGTGGAATTTGACAGTTTTCTCAACTGAGAGGCCACTTAGCCATTATTGAGATATTACAAATGTATTCTTTTAGCAACCTAGATACATACATTGTCTTTTAATCTGGTACAAGATCCCCCGCATCTCTCCCTGAAAGTTTCATCTTCATACTTTTAGCCGTTTTTAAGATATTAATGGTATGTGGTTTTGACAACCTGGATACACATTGTTCCTTGTCATTTTATTAAAAATCACTCTCAACATTAGTAGAGAGGGGTCATGAGCTCCCATCAGAACCACGTGGTTTATGGTTTTCTCAGTGAGAATGAAAAAACAGGAATTTTCTCACTTGGAAAAACATGAATTTTGTCACATTTATGGTTGTTTTCATGGATGGATATGTGTGTTGTTCGATTTATTTGATGTTTTTCTCGGATGTCAACATCAAATTATGGATGTTTTATGGTTTTTGTCAGTGAGAATTTGAAAAACAGGATCTTTCTCACATTTATTTGATGTTTTTATGGTTTTTGTCAGTGAGAATGGAAAAACATGAACTTTCTCACATTTAAGGATGACAACAGCAATTTATGTTCCTGTTTTATGTCTGTTCGTTGTCAGTGAGAATGGACATGCTAGACGCGAATGCTATGAGATTGTTTGGCTAGCCTAGCCTGAGAACTTGATTTACATAATCGCTAGGGGAAATTATTGATTCACGAAGGGGAAATTAAGAAACATTAAGGTTTCTTTAATCTTAGGTCTGAGGGATAAACGTTCTTTAGGTCAGAGAGAAAAATTAATATTCTATTTTTAAATAGGGCTTCATTGATCTTTAGTGTCAGGAATTATAATTGACATCACTTGTTATCTTGGAATTATGCGGGAGTCTAAAGAGATAGAAATTCTATTTTTAAATACGGCTTCACGGAGCTTTAAGTCGGAGAGATAAATTGATATTCTAACGAAACCCTAATAGTTTAGCTAGGAACATTTATGAGATGAAGAGATTAACGTAGGAAAGGGTTTCCTAGAAATTTGAAATGCGTTAGCGCAGAGATGCCAAACAAAAGGAACACGCTGAAATTACGTTTAGGGATTATTTGGGCGAAACCGTTTTATCCATTTTATGGGATTATTTCGGCGAAACAGTTAGAGACATTTTGAAAGAAGATTTTAGGAAAGGTTTTAGAAGAGAATTTGAGGGTGAAACTCTGTGGTCGTTATAATACACAAGTTCCATTTGAACAGTGTTGTGAGGTCCTCTACCCCAGCCCCAAAGAGTTCCGATCCCCCACCCCAACCCCGAAGGAAGCCCCCGGTCCTCAAAGGCCCCAAAGCTCCCAAAGGGCCACCGGAGCCCTCAAAGGCCCACCCAGACCCCAAAGGCCATCCCCGGGCCCCCCAAAGGCCCATCGAGCCCCCAAAGGACCAACGGAGTCCCAAAGGCCCTCCACCGGTCCCCAAATGTCCCCCAGGCGCCCAACTGCCCCCCCGGACCCCCAAAGGCCCTCCCTGTGCCTCAAAGGCCCTCCCTGTGCCCCAAAGGTCCTCCCTGTGCCCCAAAGGCCCTCCCCCGGCCCCAAAGGTCCCCCAGACCAGAGAAGCGCCGCCGGGATGCGCCGTGGGCCAGGAAAGCGCCGCAGGATGTGCCGCAGGGATGCGCCGCGGGTCAGGAAAGCGCCGCAGGGGATGCACTGCAGGGAGGCGCCGCAGGGATGCGCCGCAGGGATGCACCGCAGGGATGCGCCGCCCCATTTTTTAGTATTTTTTTTGTGCATTGAGACACAGAACGACCCTTCCCCCCGGTCCCTCCCCCCAAAAAGGTCCCCCGACACCCCAAAGGCCTGATTTTTCAAACTTCATTTTGAATTTCTTTCACTGAAATGCAAGAGTTGGACTATTTCAGTAGTGTTTGGTTGTGGTTTACATTGTCACAGTTACATTTTCTTGATTTTTCAAAGTTCATTTTGAATTTCTTTCGTTGAAATGCAAGAGTTGGAATATTTCAGTAGTGTTTGGTTGTGGTTTACATTGTCACAGTTACATTTTCATGATTTTTCAAAGTTCAATTTGAATTTCTTTCGTTGAAATGCAAGAGTTGGAATATTTCAGTAGTGTTTGGTTGTGGTTTACCTTGTCACAGTAGAGATGACCCTAAAGGTCGTGACAGGAGTCCATATATGGGCATAGCCTCCCTAGGGAGAATGATTGCGTAATCGGTCAATGACCTATTTCTCCAGGTGTGTTTTTGGCACGCTCTTAGCGAGGGTCAATGTTGTTATTGTTTCCGAGGCAAAATGCCAAGGTCAATGTTGTTATTGTTTTGAACAGAGTCATTAGAGAGAACACGTGGTTAATGGGATCAATGTTGTTGTCGTTTCCGAGCCAACTTTCTTTTCTGGTCAGTCTAGAGTTGGCAGTCATTAATCAAATTGTTTCCAGGGAGTGTCTGACAGATGACGTCAAGTTAATTAATGTCTTTGGAGTTCGACCAGAATTGTCTCCGAGACAAAGTTTTGATCACACATGACAGATGATGTCATGATTGATTGATTGACACGAAAGGGGAATTAATTTGTTGTTCTAAAGAGAATTGATTCACGAAAGGGAAATTAATTTGTTGTTTCTAACAAGAGAATCGTTTCCGAGCAGACGTTTTGATCTTAGCGCGCGAAAAGGTTTCCAAATAATTTGAAATGCATTGGCGCAGAGATGCCAAACAAAAGGAACATGCCGAAATTCCGTTTAGGGATAATTTTGGCGAAACCGTTTTAGCTATTTTATGGAACTATTTCGGCGAAACAGCTAGAGACATTTTAAAAGGTGATTTTTGAAGAGATTTTGGAAAAGAATTTGAGTGTGGTCGTTATAATACACAAGTTTCAATTGAACAGTGTTGTGAGGTCCTCTACCCCAACCCCAAAGGTTCCGATCCCCCTACCACAACCCCGAAGGAAGCCACCGGTCCTCAAAGGTTCTCTGGGCTTCCAAAGGACCCCCCCCGGACCCCCAAAGACCCTCACCCAGTCCCCAAAGGTCCCCAGGCACCCAAAGGGCCCCAGACCCTAAAAAGGCCATACCCGAGCCCCAAAGGCCCTCCCCGGTCCCCAAAGGTCCACCAGACCCCCAAAAGCCCTCCCCGGTCCCCAAAGGTCCACCAGAACCCCAAAAGCCCTCCCCCGGTCCCCAAAGGCCCTCCCCCGGTCCCAAAGGCCCTCCCCGGGCTCCCAGGGCTCCCAAAGGGCCCCGATTACTCTACCCCTACCCCGAAGGAAGCCTCCGGTCCTCAAAGGTCCCCCAGGCTCCCAAAGACCCTCACCCGGTCCCCAAAGGTCCACCGGGCTCCCAAAGGGACCCCAGACCCCCAACGGACCCACCGGGCCCCAAAGGGCCCAATCCGTGCTCAAGGGCCCCCCCCCGGACCCCCAAAGGTCCTCCACCAGTCCCCAAAGGCCCTCTCCCGGTCCCAAAGGCCCACCAGGCACACAAAGGGCCCAATCCGTGCTCAAGGGCCCCCCCGGACCCCCAAAGGTCCTCCACCAGTCCCCAAAGGCCCTCTCCCTGTCCCAAAGGCCCACCAGGCACACAAAGGGCCCAATCCATGCTCAAGGGCCCCCCCGGACCCCCAAAGGTCCTCCACCAGTCCCCAAAGGCCCTCTCCCGGTCCCAAAGGTCCACCAGGCACCCAAAGGGCCCCAGACCCTAAAAAGACCATACCCGAGCCCTCCAAAGGCCCTCACCGGTCCCCAAAGGTCCACCAGACCCCCAAAAGCCCTCCACCGGTCCCCAAAGGCCCTCCCCGGGCTCCCAGGGCTCCCAAAGGGCCCCGATTGCTCTACCCCAACCCCGAAGGAAGCCTCCGGTCCTCAAAGGTCCCCCAGGCTCCCAAAGGACCCAGTGGACCCCCAAAGGCCCTCACCTGGTCCCCAAAGGTCCACCGGGCTCCCAAAGGGACCACCGGACCCCCAAAGGGTCCCCCGGACCCCAAAGGTCCTCCCCAGGTCCTCAAGGGTCGCCCAGACCCCCAACGGACCCACCGGGCCCCAAAGGGCCCAATCGGTGCTCAAGGGCTCCCCGGACCCCCAAAGGCCCTCACCCGGTCCTCAAAGGTCCACCGGGCTCCCAAAGGACCAGTCGGTCCTCAAGGACCCTCTCAGACGTGCAAAGACCCCCCCCCCAGACCCCCAAAGGCTCATCCCGGTCCCCAAAGGTCCCCTCAGGCTCCCATATGACCACTCCACCCCTCAAGGGCCCCTGGATCCCCAAACGCCCTCCCCGGACCCCTCCAAAGAACCCCCTCTCCATTTTTAACACTTTTTATGGCTTTATTATATCCTTTTAGAACAAGTTCCTTTCATAATGTCCCTCCTAAACCCATTTTCCAACTTGAAGTACTTATCTTTTTCACCCACTTTCTCAATGAAAAAGAAATTAGTTTTTAATCAATTGTAATTTTCCAAATAATATAAAAATTTTCCACTTTAGTTCAGATCTGTCTCGAAGAGATGAAAAATTTAAAATACTGTTCCAAATTTTTCGCAGAAGATAAAAAAAGTTCAAGTTTTCTTCTGAATTTTACCAAAGAACGTGCTCCAATTCTAATTTCTCCAGAGAAAACAAAATCTTCCACTTCAGTTCTATATTTCACAAAGATATAAAGAAATTTAAAGTTCAAGTCTAAATTTTTCGGTGGAAGATAGAAAAAGTAATACCATACTTGTGAATATTTTCACGGAAAATAAAAAGTTCTAGTTCAATTTACAATTTCCTCAACGAAGTGAAGAAAGGTTCAAGTTCTCTTCTGAATTTTACTAAAGAACACGCTTCAATTCTAATTTTTTCAGAGACAACAAAAATCTTCCACTTCAGTTCTTTATTTCACAAAGACATAAAGAAATTTAAAGTTCAATTCTAAATTTTTCGGTGGAAGATAGAAAAAGTAATACCATACTTGTGAATATTTTCCCGGAAGATAAAAAGTTCTAGTTCAATTTACAGTTTCCTCAATGAAGTCAAGGAAAGTTCAAGTTCTCTTCTGAATTTTACTAAAGAACAAAATTCAATTCTGATTTCACCAGAGAAAATAAAAATCTTCCACTTCAGTTCTTTATTTCACAAAGACATAAAGAAATTTAAAGTTCAATTCTAAATTTTTCGGTGGAAGATAGAAAAAGCAATACCATACTTGTGAATATTTTCCCGGAAAATAAAAAGTTCTAGTTCAATTTACAGTTTCCTCAATGAAGTCAAGGAAAGTTCAAGTTCTCTTCTGAATTTTACCAAAGAACACGCTTCAATTCTAATTTTTTCAGAGAAAACAAAAATCTTCCACTTCAGTTCTTTATTTCACAAAGACATAAAGAAATTTAAAGTACAATTCTAAATTTTTCGGTGGAAGATAGAAAAAGCAATACCATACTTGTGAATATTTTCCCGGAAAATAAAAAGTTCTAGTTCAATTTACAATTTCCTCAACGAAGTGAAGAAAGGTTCAAGTTCTCTTCTGAATTTTACTAAAGAACAAAATTCAATTCTAATTTCACCAGAGAAAATAAAAATCTTCCACTTCAGTTCTTTATTTCACAAAGACATAAAGAAATTTAAAGTACAATTCTAAATTTTTCGGTGGAAGATAGAAAAAGTAATACCATACTTGTGAATATTTTCCCGGAAAATAAAAAGTTCTAGTTCAATTTACAATTTCCTCAACGAAGTGAAGAAAGGTTCAAGTTCTCTTCTGAATTTTACTAAAGAACAAAATTCAATTCTAATTTCACCAGAGAAAATAAAAATCTTCCACTTCAGTTCTTTATTTCACAAAGACATAAAGAAATTTAAAGTACAATTCTAAATTTTTCGGTGGAAGATAGAAAAAGTAATACCATACTTGTGAATATTTTCCCGGAAAATAAAAAGTTCTAGTTCAATTTACAATTTCCTCAACAAAGTGAAGAAAGGTTCAAGTTCTCTTCTGAATTTTACTAAAGAACAAAATTCAATTCTAATTTCACCAGAGAAAATAAAAATCTTCCACTTCAGTTCTTTATTTCACAAAGACATAAAGAAATTTAAAGTTCAATTCTAAATTTTTCGGTGGAAGATAGAAAAAGTAATACCATACCTGTGAATATTTTCCCGGAAGATAAAAAGTTCTAGTTCAATTTACAGTTTCCACAATGAAGTCAAGGAAAGTTCAAGTTCTCTTCTGAATTTTACCAAAGAACAAAATTCAATTCTGATTTCACCAGAGAAAATAAAAATCTTCCACTTCAGTTCTTTATTTCACAAAGACATAAAGAAATTTAAAGTACAATTCTAAATTTTTCGGTGGAAGATAGAAAAAGCAATACCATACTTGTGAATATTTTCCCGGAAAATAAAAAGTTCTAGTTCAATTTACAGCTTCCTCAATGAAGTCAAGGAAAGTTCAAGTTCTCTTCAGAATTTTACCAAAGAACACGCTTCAATTCTAATTTCACCAGAGAAAATAAAAATCTTCCACTTCAGTTCTTTATTTCACAAAGACATAAAGAAATTTAAAGTTCAATTCTAAATTTTTCGGTGGAAGATAGAAAAAGCAATACCATACTTGTGAATATTTTCACGGAAAATAAAAAGTTCTAGTTCAATTTACAATTTCCTCAACGAAGTGAAGAAAGGTTCAAGTTCTCTTCTGAATTTTACTAAAGAACAAAATTCAATTCTAATTTCACCAGAGAAAATAAAAATCTTCCACTTCAGTTCTCTTTTTCACAAAGACATAAAGAAATTTAAAGTTCAATTCTAAATTTTTCGGTGGAAGATAGAAAAAGTAATACCATACCTGTGAATATTTTCACGGAAGATAAAAAGTTCTAGTTCAATTTAAAATTTTCTCAACGAAGTCAAGGAAAGTTCAAGTTCTCTTCTGAATTTTACCAAAGAACAAAATTCAATTCTAATTTTTTCAGAGAAAACAAAAATCTTCCACTTCAGTTCCTTATTTCGCAAAGACATAAAGAAATTCAAAGTTCAATTCTAAATTTTTCGATGGAAGATAGAAAAAGTAATACCATACTTGTGAATATTTTCACGGAAGATAAAAAGTTCTAGTTCAATTTAAAATTTCCTCAATGAAGTGAAGAAAGGTTCAAGTTCTCTTCTGAATTTTACTAAAGAACACGCTTCAATTCTAATTTCACCAGAGAAAATAAAAATCTTCCACTTCAGTTCTTTATTTCACAAAGACATAAAGAAATTTAAAGTACAATTCTAATTTTTCGATGGAAGATAGAAAAAGCAATACCATACTTGTGTATATTTTCCCGGAAGATAAAAAGTTCTAGTTCAATTTTAAATTTTCTCAACGAAGTGAAGAAAAATTCAAGTTCTCTTCTGAATTTTACCAAAGAATAAAATTCAATTCTAATTTCACCGGAGAAAATAAAAATCTTCCACTTCAGTTCTTTATTTCACAAAGACATAAAGAAATTTAAAGTTCAATTCTAAATTTTTCGGTGGAAGATAGAAAAAGTAATACCATACTTGTGAATATTTTCCCGGAAGATAAAAAGTTCTAGTTCAATTTACAGTTTCCTCAATGAAGTCAAGGAAAGTTCAAGTTCTCTTCTGAATTTTACCAAAGAACATGCTTCAATTCTAATTTTTTCAGAGAAAACAAAAATCTTCCACTTCAGTTCTTTATTTCACAAAGACATAAAGAAATTTAAAGTACAATTCTAAATTTTTCGGAGGAAGATAGAAAAAGCAATACCATACTTGTGAATATTTTCCCGGAAGATAAAAAGTTTTAGTTCAATTTAAAATTTTCTCAACGAAGTGAAGAAAAATTCAAGTTCTCTTCTGAATTTTACCAAAGAATAAAATTCAATTCTAATTTCACCAGAGAAAATAAAAATCTTCCACTTCAGTTCTTTATTTCACAAAGACATAAAGAAATTTAAAGTTCAATTCTAAATTTTTCGGTGGAAGATAGAAAAAGTAATACCATACTTGTGAATATTTTCCCGGAAGATAAAAAGTTCTAGTTCAATTTACAGTTTCCTCAATGAAGTCAAGGAAAGTTCAAGTTCTCTTCTGAATTTTACCAAAGAACAAAATTCAATTCTAATTTCACCAGAGAAAATAAAAATCTTCCACTTCAGTTCTTTATTTCACAAAGACATAAAGAAATTTAAAGTTCAATTCTAAATTTTTCGGCGGAAGATAGAAAAAGTAATACCATACTTGTGAATATTTTCCCGGAAGATAAAAAGTTCTAGTTCAACTTACAGTTTCCTCAATGAAGTCAAGGAAAGTTCAAGTTCTCTTCTGAATTTTACCAAAGAACACGCTTCAATTCTAATTTTTTCAGAGAAAACAAAAATCTTCCTCTTCAGTTCTTTATTTCACAAAGACATAAAGAAATTTAAAGTACAATTCTAATTTTTCGGTGGAAGATAGAAAAAGCAATACCATACTTGTGAATATTTTCCCGGAAAATAAAAAGTTCTAGTTCAATTTACAATTTCCTCAACGAAGTGAAGAAAGGTTCAAGTTCTCTTCTGAATTTTACTAAAGAACAAAATTCAATTCTAATTTCACCAGAGAAAATAAAAATCTTCCACTTCAGTTCTCTATTTCACAAAGACATAAAGAAATTTAAAGTTCAATTCTAAATTTTTAGGTGGAAGATAGAAAAAGTAATACCATACCTGTGAATATTTTCACGGAAGATAAAAAGTTCTAGTTCAATTTAAAATTTTCTCAACGAAGTCAAGGAAAGTTCAAGTTCTCTTCTGAATTTTCTCAATGAACACACTTCAATTCTAATTTCTCCAGAGAAAATAAAAATCTTCCACTTCAGTTCCTTATTTCGCAAAGACATAAAGAAATTCAAAGTTCAATTCTAAATTTTTCGATGGAAGATAGAAAAAGTAATACCATACTTGTGAATATTTTCACGGAAGATAAAAAGTTCTAGTTCAATTTAAAATTTTCTCAACGAAGTCAAGGAAAGTTCAAGTTCTCTTCTGAACTTTACCAAAGAACACGCTTCAATTCTAATTTTTTCAGAGAAAACAAAAATCTTCCACTTCAGTTCTTTATTTCACAAAGACATAAAGAAATTTAAAGTTCAATTCTAATTTTTCGGTGGGTGATAGAAAAATTAATGCCATACTTGTGATTATTTTCACGGAAGATAAAAAGTTCTACTTCAATTTTAAATTTCCCCGGAAGATAAAAAGTTCTAGTTCAACTTGCTATTATCTTTGTGAAAACACACAAACTCAGAAAAAATGTTCAATGTTCCTTTAGTACCTATGCAATTAGACTAAAAATGAAGATATTTATGCAGAGTTTCAACTCGCTATGGCTAAGTTTGCTAAAAACAAGCTATTTTCTTGCGAAAACACACAAAATCAGAAAAAATGTTCAATGTTCCTTAAGCACCTACGCAATTAGGCTTAAATGAAGATATTTATGCAGAGTTTCAAGTCGATATGGCTAAGTTTGCTAAAAACAAGCTATTTTCTTGCGAAAACACACGAAATCAGAAAAAATATTGTTAGGTTAGGTTAAGTTAGATTAGGTTAGGTTAGCCTACGTACGCGCGCATATAGGTTAAGTTAGGTTAGATTAAGTTAGATTAGGTTAAGTTAGGTTAGGTTAGGTTAGATTAAGTTAGGTTAGGCTAGGTTAGCCTACATACGCGCGCGTATGTAGGCTAACCTAGCCTAACCTAACTTAATCTAACCTAACCTAACCTAACTTAACCTAATCTAACTTAATCTAACCTAACTTAACCTATATGCGCGCGTACGTAGGCTAACCTAACCTAATCTAACTTAACCTAACCTAACAATATTTTTTCTGATTTCGTGTGTTTTCGCAAGAAAATAGCTTGTTTTTAGCAAACTTAGCCATATCGACTTGAAACTCTGCATAAATATCTTCATTTAAGCCTAATTGCGTAGGTGCTTAAGGAACATTGAACATTTTTTCTGATTTTGTGTGTTTTCGCAAGAAAATAGCTTGTTTTTAGCAAACTTAGCCATAGCGAGTTGAAACTCTGCATAAATATCTTCATTTTTAGTCTAATTGCATAGGTACTAAAGGAACATTGAACATTTTTTCTGAGTTTGTGTGTTTTCACAAAGATAATAGCAAGTTGAACTAGAACTTTTTATCTTCCGGGGAAATTTAAAATTGAAGTAGAACTTTTTATCTTCCGTGAAAATAATCACAAGTATGGCATTAATTTTTCTATCACCCACCGAAAAATTAGAATTGAACTTTAAATTTCTTTATGTCTTTGTGAAATAAAGAACTGAAGTGGAAGATTTTTGTTTTCTCTGAAAAAATTAGAATTGAAGCGTGTTCTTTGGTAAAGTTCAGAAGAGAACTTGAACTTTCCTTGACTTCGTTGAGAAAATTTTAAATTGAACTAGAACTTTTTATCTTCCGTGAAAATATTCACAAGTATGGTATTACTTTTTCTATCTTCCATCGAAAAATTTAGAATTGAACTTTGAATTTCTTTATGTCTTTGCGAAATAAGGAACTGAAGTGGAAGATTTTTATTTTCTCTGGAGAAATTAGAATTGAAGTGTGTTCATTGAGAAAATTCAGAAGAGAACTTGAACTTTCCTTGACTTCGTTGAGAAAATTTTAAATTGAACTAGAACTTTTTATCTTCCGTGAAAATATTCACAGGTATGGTATTACTTTTTCTATCTTCCACCTAAAAATTTAGAATTGAACTTTAAATTTCTTTATGTCTTTGTGAAATAGAGAACTGAAGTGGAAGATTTTTATTTTCTCTGGTGAAATTAGAATTGAATTTTGTTCTTTAGTAAAATTCAGAAGAGAACTTGAACCTTTCTTCACTTCGTTGAGGAAATTGTAAATTGAACTAGAACTTTTTATTTTCCGGGAAAATATTCACAAGTATGGTATTGCTTTTTCTATCTTCCACCGAAAAATTAGAATTGTACTTTAAATTTCTTTATGTCTTTGTGAAATAAAGAACTGAAGAGGAAGATTTTTGTTTTCTCTGAAAAAATTAGAATTGAAGCGTATTCTTTGGTAAAATTCAGAAGAGAACTTGAACTTTCCTTGACTTCATTGAGGAAACTGTAAGTTGAACTAGAACTTTTTATCTTCCGGGAAAATATTCACAAGTATGGTATTACTTTTTCTATCTTCCGCCGAAAAATTTAGAATTGAACTTTAAATTTCTTTATGTCTTTGTGAAATAAAGAACTGAAGTGGAAGATTTTTATTTTCTCTGGTGAAATTAGAATTGAATTTTGTTCTTTGGTAAAATTCAGAAGAGAACTTGAACTTTCCTTGACTTCATTGAGGAAACTGTAAATTGAACTAGAACTTTTTATCTTCCGGGAAAATATTCACAAGTATGGTATTACTTTTTCTATCTTCCATCGAAAAATTTAGAATTGAACTTTAAATTTCTTTATGTCTTTGTGAAATAAAGAACTGAAGTGGAAGATTTTTATTTTCTCTGGTGAAATTAGAATTGAATTTTATTCTTTGGTAAAATTCAGAAGAGAACTTGAATTTTTCTTCACTTCGTTGAGAAAATTTTAAATTGAACTAGAACTTTTTATCTTCCGGGAAAATATTCACAAGTATGGTATTGCTTTTTCTATCTTCCTGCGAAAAATTTAGAATTGTACTTTAAATTTCTTTATGTCTTTGTGAAATAAAGAACTGAAGTGGAAGATTTTTGTTTTCTCTGAAAAAATTAGAATTGAAGCATGTTCTTTGGTAAAATTCAGAAGAGAACTTGAACTTTCCTTGACTTCATTGAGGAAACTGTAAATTGAACTAGAACTTTTTATCTTCCGGGAAAATATTCACAAGTATGGTATTACTTTTTCTATCTTCCACCGAAAAATTTAGAATTGAACTTTAAATTTCTTTATGTCTTTGTGAAATAAAGAACTGAAGTGGAAGATTTTTATTTTCTCCGGTGAAATTAGAATTGAATTTTATTCTTTGGTAAAATTCAGAAGAGAACTTGAATTTTTCTTCACTTCGTTGAGAAAATTTAAAATTGAACTAGAACTTTTTATCTTCCGGGAAAATATACACAAGTATGGTATTGCTTTTTCTATCTTCCATCGAAAAATTAGAATTGTACTTTAAATTTCTTTATGTCTTTGTGAAATAAAGAACTGAAGTGGAAGATTTTTATTTTCTCTGGTGAAATTAGAATTGAAGCGTGTTCTTTAGTAAAATTCAGAAGAGAACTTGAACCTTTCTTCACTTCATTGAGGAAATTTTAAATTGAACTAGAACTTTTTATCTTCCGTGAAAATATTCACAAGTATGGTATTACTTTTTCTATCTTCCATCGAAAAATTTAGAATTGAACTTTGAATTTCTTTATGTCTTTGCGAAATAAGGAACTGAAGTGGAAGATTTTTGTTTTCTATGAAAAAATTAGAATTGAATTTTGTTCTTTGGTAAAATTCAGAAGAGAACTTGAACTTTCCTTGACTTCGTTGAGAAAATTTTAAATTGAACTAGAACTTTTTATCTTCCGTGAAAATATTCACAGGTATGGTATTACTTTTTCTATCTTCCACCGAAAAATTTAGAATTGAACTTTAAATTTCTTTATGTCTTTGTGAAAAAGAGAACTGAAGTGGAAGATTTTTATTTTCTCTGGTGAAATTAGAATTGAATTTTGTTCTTTAGTAAAATTCAGAAGAGAACTTGAACCTTTCTTCACTTCGTTGAGGAAATTGTAAATTGAACTAGAACTTTTTATTTTCCGTGAAAATATTCACAAGTATGGTATTGCTTTTTCTATCTTCCACCGAAAAATTTAGAATTGAACTTTAAATTTCTTTATGTCTTTGTGAAATAAAGAACTGAAGTGGAAGATTTTTATTTTCTCTGGTGAAATTAGAATTGAAGCGTGTTCTTTGGTAAAATTCTGAAGAGAACTTGAACTTTCCTTGACTTCATTGAGGAAACTGTAAATTGAACTAGAACTTTTTATTTTCCGGGAAAATATTCACAAGTATGGTATTGCTTTTTCTATCTTCCACCGAAAAATTTAGAATTGTACTTTAAATTTCTTTATGTCTTTGTGAAATAAAGTACTGAAGTGGAAGATTTTTATTTTCTCTGGTGAAATCAGAATTGAATTTTGTTCTTTGGTAAAATTCAGAAGAGAACTTGAACTTTCCTTGACTTCATTGTGGAAACTGTAAATTGAACAAGAACTTTTTATCTTCCGGGAAAATATTCACAGGTATGGTATTACTTTTTCTATCTTCCACCGAAAAATTTAGAATTGAACTTTAAATTTCTTTATGTCTTTGTGAAATAAAGAACTGAAGTGGAAGATTTTTATTTTCTCTGGTGAAATTAGAATTGAATTTTGTTCTTTAGTAAAATTCAGAAGAGAACTTGAACCTTTCTTCACTTTGTTGAGGAAATTGTAAATTGAACTAGAACTTTTTATTTTCCGGGAAAATATTCACAAGTATGGTATTACTTTTTCTATCTTCCACCGAAAAATTTAGAATTGTACTTTAAATTTCTTTATGTCTTTGTGAAATAAAGAACTGAAGTGGAAGATTTTTATTTTCTCTGGTGAAATTAGAATTGAATTTTGTTCTTTAGTAAAATTCAGAAGAGAACTTGAACCTTTCTTCACTTCGTTGAGGAAATTGTAAATTGAACTAGAACTTTTTATTTTCCGGGAAAATATTCACAAGTATGGTATTACTTTTTCTATCTTCCACCGAAAAATTTAGAATTGTACTTTAAATTTCTTTATGTCTTTGTGAAATAAAGAACTGAAGTGGAAGATTTTTATTTTCTCTGGTGAAATTAGAATTGAATTTTGTTCTTTAGTAAAATTCAGAAGAGAACTTGAACCTTTCTTCACTTCGTTGAGGAAATTGTAAATTGAACTAGAACTTTTTATTTTCCGGGAAAATATTCACAAGTATGGTATTGCTTTTTCTATCTTCCACCGAAAAATTTAGAATTGTACTTTAAATTTCTTTATGTCTTTGTGAAATAAAGAACTGAAGTGGAAGATTTTTGTTTTCTCTGAAAAAATTAGAATTGAAGCGTGTTCTTTGGTAAAATTCAGAAGAGAACTTGAACTTTCCTTGACTTCATTGAGGAAACTGTAAATTGAACTAGAACTTTTTATTTTCCGGGAAAATATTCACAAGTATGGTATTGCTTTTTCTATCTTCCACCGAAAAATTTAGAATTGAACTTTAAATTTCTTTATGTGTTTGTGAAATAAAGAACTGAAGTGGAAGATTTTTATTTTCTCTGGTGAAATCAGAATTGAATTTTGTTCTTTAGTAAAATTCAGAAGAGAACTTGAACTTTCCTTGACTTCATTGAGGAAACTGTAAATTAAACTAGAACTTTTTATCTTCCGGGAAAATATTCACAAGTATGGTATTACTTTTTCTATCTTCCACCGAAAAATTTAGAATTGAACTTTAAATTTCTTTATGTCTTTGTGAAATAAAGAACTGAAGTGGAAGATTTTTGTTTTCTCTGAAAAAATTAGAATTGAAGCGTGTTCTTTAGTAAAATTCAGAAGAGAACTTGAACCTTTCTTCACTTCGTTGAGGAAATTGTAAATTGAACTAGAACTTTTTATTTTCCGTGAAAATATTCACAAGTATGGTATTACTTTTTCTATCTTCCACCGAAAAATTTAGACTTGAACTTTAAATTTCTTTATATCTTTGTGAAATATAGAACTGAAGTGGAAGATTTTGTTTTCTCTGGAGAAATTAGAATTGGAGCACGTTCTTTGGTAAAATTCAGAAGAAAACTTGAACTTTTTTTATCTTCTGCGAAAAATTTGGAACAGTATTTTAAATTTTTCATCTCTTCGAGACAGATCTGAACTAAAGTGGAAAATTTTTATATTATTTGGAAAATTAGAATTGATTAAAAACTAATTTCTTTTTCATTGAGAAAGTGGGTGAAAAAGACAAGTACTTCAAGTTGGAAAATGGGTTTAGGAGGGACATTATGAAAGGAACTTGTTCTAAAAGGATATAATAAAGCCATAAAAAGTGTTAAAAATGGAGAGGGGGTTCTTTGGAGGGGTCCGGGGAGGGCGTTTGGGGATCCAGGGGCCCTTGAGGGGTGGAGTGGTCATATGGGAGCCTGAGGGGACCTTTGGGGACCGGGATGAGCCTTTGGGGGTCTGGGGGGGGGGGTCTTTGCACGTCTGAGAGGGTCCTTGAGGACCGACTGGTCCTTTGGGAGCCCGGTGGACCTTTGAGGACCGGGTGAGGGCCTTTGGGGGTCCGGGGAGCCCTTGAGCACCGATTGGGCCCTTTGGGGCCCGGTGGGTCCGTTGGGGGTCTGGGCGACCCTTGAGGACCTGGGGAGGACCTTTGGGGTCCGGGGGACCCTTTGGGGGTCCGGTGGTCCCTTTGGGAGCCCGGTGGACCTTTGGGGACCAGGTGAGGGCCTTTGGGGGTCCACTGGGTCCTTTGGGAGCCTGGGGGACCTTTGAGGACCGGAGGCTTCCTTCGGGGTTGGGGTAGAGCAATTGGGGCCCTTTGGGAGCCCTGGGAGCCCGGGGAGGGCCTTTGGGGACCGGTGGAGGGCTTTTGGGGGTCTGGTGGACCTTTGGGGACCGGTGAGGGCCTTTGGGGGCTCGGGTATGGTCTTTTTAGGGTCTGGGGCCCTTTGGGTGCCTGGTGGACCTTTGGGACCGGGAGAGGGCCTTTGGGGACTGGTGGAGGACCTTTGGGGGTCCGGGGGGGCCCTTGAGCACGGATTGGGCCCTTTGTGTGCCTGGTGGACCTTTGGGACCGGGAGAGGGCCTTTGGGGACTGGTGGAGGACCTTTGGGGGTCCGGGGGGGCCCTTGAGCACGGATTGGGCCCTTTGTGTGCCTGGTGGACCTTTGGGACCGGGAGAGGGCCTTTGGGGACTGGTGGAGGACCTTTGGGGGTCCGGGGGGGGGGGGGCCCTTGAGCACGGATTGGGCCCTTTGGGGCCCGGTGGGTCCGTTGGGGGTCTGGGGTCCCTTCGGGAGCCCGGTGGACCTTTGGGGACCGGGTGAGGGTCTTTGGGAGCCTGGGGGACCTTTGAGGACCGGAGGCTTCCTTCGGGGTAGGGGTAGAGTAATCGGGGCCCTTTGGGAGCCCTGGGAGCCCGGGGAGGGCCTTTGGGACCGGGGGAGGGCCTTTGGGGACCGGGGGAGGGCTTTTGGGGTTCTGGTGGACCTTTGGGGACCGGGGAGGGCTTTTGGGGGTCTGGTGGACCTTTGGGGACCGGGGAGGGCCTTTGGGGCTCGGGTATGGCCTTTTTAGGGTCTGGGGCCCTTTGGGTGCCTGGGGACCTTTGGGGACTGGGTGAGGGTCTTTGGGGGTCCGGGGGGGGGGGGTCCTTTGGAAGCCCAGAGAACCTTTGAGGACCGGTGGCTTCCTTCGGGGTTGTGGTAGGGGGATCGGAACCTTTGGGGTTGGGGTAGAGGACCTCACAACACTGTTCAATTGAAACTTGTGTATTATAACGACCACACTCAAATTCTTTTCCAAAATCTCTTCAAAAATCACCTTTTAAAATGTCTCTAGCTGTTTCGCCGAAATAGTTCCATAAAATAGCTAAAACGGTTTCGCCAAAATTATCCCTAAACGGAATTTCGGCATGTTCCTTTTGTTTGGCATCTCTGCGCCAATGCATTTCAAATTATTTGGAAACCTTTTCGCGCGCTAAGATCAAAACGTCTGCTCGGAAACGATTCTCTTGTTAGAAACAACAAATTAATTTCCCTTTCGTGAATCAATTCTCTTTAGAACAACAAATTAATTCCCCTTTCGTGTCAATCAATCAATCATGACATCATCTGTCATGTGTGATCAAAACTTTGTCTCGGAGACAATTCTGGTCGAACTCCAAAGACATTAATTAACTTGACGTCATCTGTCAGACACTCCCTGGAAACAATTTGATTAATGACTGCCAACTCTAGACTGACCAGAAAAGAAAGTTGGCTCGGAAACGACAACAACATTGATCCCATTAACCACGTGTTCTCTCTAATGACTCTGTTCAAAACAATAACAACATTGACCTTGGCATTTTGCCTCGGAAACAATAACAACATTGACCCTCGCTAAGAGCGTGCCAAAAACACACCTGGAGAAATAGGTCATTGACCGATTACGCAATCATTCTCCCTAGGGAGGCTATGCCCATATATGGACTCCTGTCACGACCTTTAGGGTCATCTCTACTTGTCACAGTTGCATTTTCTTGATTTTTCAAAGTTCATTTGAATTTCTTTCGTTGAAATGCAAGAGTTGGACTATTTCACTAGTGTTTGGTTGTGGTTTACATTGTCACAGTTACATTTTCTTGATTTTTCAAAGTTCATTTTGAATTTCTTTCGTTGAAATGCAAGAGTTCGAATATTTCAGTAGTGTTTGGTTGTGGTTTACATTGTCACAGTTACATTTTCATGATTTTTCAAAGTTCAATTTGAATTTCTTTCGTTGAAATGCAAGAGTTGGAATATTTCAGTAGTGTTTGGTTGTGGTTTACCTTGTCACAGTTGCATTTTCTTGATTTTTCAAAGTTCATTTTGAATTTCTTTCGTTGAAATGCAAGAGTTGGAATATTTCATTTGTGTTTGGTTGTGGTTTACCTTGTCACAGTTACATTTTCTTGGTTTTTCAAAGTTCATTCTGAATTTCTTTCGTTGAAATGCAAGAGTTGGAATATTTCAGTAGTGTTTGGTTGTGGTTTACATTGTCACAGTTACATTTTCATGATTTTTCAAAGTTCAATTTGAATTTCTTTCGTTGAAATGCAAGAGTTGGAATATTTCAGTAGTGTTTGGTTGTGGTTTACCTTGTCACAGTTGCATTTTCTTGATTTTTCAAAGTTCATTTTGAATTTCTTTCGTTGAAATGCAAGAGTTGGAATATTTCATTTGTGTTTGGTTGTGGTTTACCTTGTCACAGTTACATTTTCTTGATTTTTCAAAGTTCATTCTGAATTTCTTTCGTTGAAATGCAAGAGTTGGAATATTTCAGTAGTGTTTGGTTATGGTTTACCTTGTCAGAGGTACATTTTCTTGATTTTTCAAATTCATTTTGAATTTCTATCAATGAAATGCATGAGTTGGAATATTTCAGTAGTGTTTGGTTGTCGTTTACCATGTCACAGTTACATTTTCTTGATTTTTCAAACTTCATTTTGAATTTCTTTCGTTGAAATGCAAGAGTTGTAATATTTCAGTAGTGTTTGGTTGTGGTTTACCTTGTCACAGTTAAATTTTCTTGATTTTTCAAAGTTCATTTTGAATTTTTTTCGTTGAATTGCAAGAGTTGGAATATTTCAGTAGTGTTTGATTGTGGTTTACCATGTCACAGTTACATTTTCTTGATTTTTCAAAGTTCATGTTGAATTTCTTTCGTTGAAATGCAAGAGTTGGAATATTTCAGTAGTGTTTGGTTATGGTTTACCTTGTCACAGTTACATTTTCCTGATTTTTCAGTTTATTTTGAATTTCTTTCACTGAAATGCAAGAGTTGGAATATTTCAGTAGTGTTTGGATGTGGTTTACCTTGTCACAGTTACATTTTCTTGATTTATTCAAAGTTCATTTTGAATTTCTTTCATTGAAATGCAAGAGTTGGAATATTTCAGTAGTGTTTGGTTGTGGTTTACCGTGTCACAGTTACATTTTCTTGATTTTTCAAAGTTCATTTTGAATTTCTTTCGTTGAAATGCAAGAGTTGGAATATTTCAGTAGTGTTTGGTCGCGGTTTACCTTGTCACAGCTACATTTTCTTGATTTTTCAAAGTTCATTTTGAATTTCTTTCATTGAAATGCAAGAGTTGGAATATTTCAGTAGTGTTTGGTTATGGTTTAACTTGTCACAGTTACATTTTCTTGATTTTTCAAAGTTCATTTTGAATTTCTTTCGTTGAAATGCAAGAGTTGGAATATTTCAGTAGTGTTTGGTTGTGGTTTACCTTGTCAAAGTTACATTTTCTTGATTTTTCAAAGTTCATTTTGAATTTCTTTCGTTGAAATGCAAGAGTTGGAATATTTCAGTAGTGTTTGGTTCTGGTTTACCTTGTCACAGTTACATTTTCTTGATTTTTCAAAGTTCATTCTGAATTTCTTTCGTTGAAATGCAAGAGTTGGAATATTTCAGTAGTGTTTGCTTGTGGTTTACCTTGTCACAGTTACATTTTCTTGATTTTTCAAAGTTCATTTGAATTTCTTTCGTTGAAATGCAAGAGTTGGAATATTTCAGTAGTGTCTGGTTATGGTTTACCTTGTCACAGTTACATTTTCTTGATTTTTCAAAGTTCATTTTGAATTTCTTTCATTGAAATGCAAGAGTTGGAATATTTCAGAAGTGTTTGGTTGTGGTTTACCTTGTACCAGTTACATATTCTTGATTTTTCAAAGTTCATTTTGAATTTCTTTCGTTGAAATGCAAGAGTTGGAATATTTCAGTAGTGTTTGGTCGTGGTTTACCTTGTCACACTTACATTTTCGTGATTTTTCAAAGTTCATTTTGAATTTCTTTCGTTGAAATGCAAGAGTTGGATTATTTCAGTAGTGTTTGGTTGTGGTTTACCTTGTCACAGTCACATTTTCCTGATTTTTCAAAGTTCATTTTGAATTTCTTTCGTTGAAATGCAAGAGTTTGAATATTTCAGTAGTGTTTGGTCGTGGTTTACCTTGTCACAGTTACATTTTCGTGATTTTACAAAGTTCATTTTGAATTTCTGTCGTTGAAATGCAAGAGTTGGAATATTTCAGTAGTGTTTGGTTGTGGTTTACCTTGTCAAAGTTACATTTTCTTGATTTTTCAAAGTTCATGTTGAATTTCTTTCGTTGAAATGCAAGAGTTGGAATATTTCAGAAGTGTTTGGTTGTGGTTTACCTTGTCACAGTTACATTTTCTTGATTTTTCAAAGTTCATTATGAATTTCTTTCCTTGAAATGCAAGAGTTGGAATATTTCAGTAGCGTTTGGTTATGGTTTAACTTGTCAAAGTTACATTTTCTTGATTTTTCAAAGTTCATTTTGAATTTCTTTCGTTGAAATGCAAGAGTTGGAATATTTCAGTAGTGTTTGGTTGTGGTTTACCTTGTCAAAGTTACATTTCCTTGATTTTTCAAAGCTCATTTTGAATTTCTTTCGTTGAAATGCAAGAGTTGGAATATTTCAGAAGTGTTTGGTTGTGGTTTACCTTGTCACAGTTACATTTTCTTGATTTTTCAAAGTTCATTATGAATTTCTTTCCTTGAAATGCAAGAGTTGGAATATTTCAGTAGTGTTTGGTCGTGGTTTACCTTGTCAGAGTTACATTTTCTTGATTTTTCATAGTTCAATTTGAATTTCTTTCGTTGAAATGCAAGAGTTGGACTATTTCAGTAGTGTTTGGGTGTGGTTTACCTTGTCACAGTTGCATTTCCTTGATTTTTCAAAGCTCATTCTGAATTTCTTTCGTTGAAAAGCAAGAGTTGGATTATTTCAGTAGTGTTTGCTTATGGTTTACCTTGTCACAGTTACATTTTCTTGATTTTTCAAAGTTCATTTGAATTTCTTTCGTTGAAATGCAAGAGTTGGAATATTTCAGTAGTGTTTGGTTGTGGTTTACCTTGTCACAGTTACATTTTCATGATTTTTCAATGTTCATTTTAAATTTCTTTCGTTGAAATGCAAGAGTTGGAATATTTCAGTAGTGTTTGGTTGTGGTTTACCTTGTCACAGTTACATTTTCTTGATTTTTCAAAGTTCATTCTGAATTTCTTTCGTTGAAATGCAAGAGTTGGAATATTTCAGTAGTGTTTGGTTGTGGTTTACCATGTCACAGTTACATTTTCTTGATTTTTTAAAAGTTCATTTTGAATTTCATTCGTTGAAATGCAAGAGTTGGAATATTTCAGTAGTGTATGGTTATGGTATACCTTGTCACAGTTACATTTTCATGATTTTTCAATGTTGATTTTAAATTTCTTTCGTTGAAATGCAAGAGTTGGAATATTTCAGCAGTGTTTGGTTGTGGTTTACCTTGTCACAGTTACATTTTCTTGATTTTTCAAAGTTCATTTTGAATTTCTTTCGTTGAAATGCAAGAGTTGGAATATTTCCGTAGTGTTTGGTTGTGGTTTACCTTGTCACAGTTACATTTTCTTGATTTTTCAAAGTTCATTTTGAATTTCATTCGTTGAAATGCAAGAGTTGGAATATTTCAGTAGTGTTTGGTTGTGGTTTACCTTGTCACAGTTACATTTTCATGATTTTTCAAAGTTCATTTGGAATTTCTTTCGTTGAAATGCAAGAGTTGGAATATTTCAGCAGTGTTTGGTTGTGGTTTACCTTGTCACAGTTACATTTTCTTGATTTTTCAAAGTTCATTTTGAATTTCTTTCGTTGAAATGCAAGAGTTGGAATATTTCAGTAGTGTTTGGTCGTGGTTTACCTTGTCACAGTTACATTTTCTTGATTTTTCAAAGTTCATTTTGAATTTCTTTCGTTGAAATGCAAGAGTTGGAATATTTCAGTGGCGTTCGGTTGTGGTTTAACTTGTCACAGTTACATTTTCTTGATTTTTCAAAGTTCATTTTGAATTTCTTTCGTTGAAATGCAAGAGTTGGAATATTTCAGTAGTGTTTGGTTGTGGTTTACCTTTCGTTGCTATGCAAGAGTTGGAATATTTCAGTAGTGTTTGGTCGTGGTTTACCTTGTCACAGTTACATTTTCTTGATTTTTCAAAGTTCATTTTGAATTTCTTTCGTTGAAATGCAAGAGTTGGAATATTTCAGTAGCGTTCGGTTGTGGTTTAACTTGTCACAGTTACATTTTCTTGATTTTTCAAAGTTCATTTGAATTTCTTTCGTTGAAATGCAAGAGTTGGAATATTTCAGTAGTGTTTGGTTGTGGTTTACCTTGTCAAAGTTACATTTTCTCGATTTTTCAAAGTTCATTTTGAATTTCTTTCCTTGAAATGAAAGAGTTGGAATATTTCAGTAGTGTTTGGTAGTGGTTTACCTTGTCACAGTTACATTTTCTTGATTTTTCAAAGTTCATTTTGAATTTCTTTCGTTGAAAAGCAAGAGTTGGAATATTTCAGTAGTGTTTGCTTGTGGTTTACCTTGTCACAGTTACATTTTCTTGATTTTTCAAAGTTCATTTGAATTTCTTTCGTTGAAATGCAAGAGTTGGAATATTTCAGTAGTGTCTGGTTATGGTTTACCTTGTCACAGTTACATTCTCTTGATTTTTCAAAGTTCATTTTGAATTTCTTTCGTTGAAATGCAAGAGTTGGAATATTTCAGTAGTGTTTGGTCGTGGTTTACCTTGTCACAGTTACATTTTCTTGATTTTTCAAAGTTCATTTTGAATTTCTTTCGTGGAAATGCAATAGTTGGAATATTTCAGTAGTGTTTGGTCGTGGTTTACCTTGTCACAGTTACATTTTCGTGATTTTTCAAAGTTCATTTTGAATTTCTTTCATTGAAATGCAAGAGTTGGACTATTTCACTAGTGTTTGGCTGTGGTTTACCTTGTCACAGTTACATTTTAATGATTTTTCAAAGCTCATTTTGAATTTCTTTCGTTGAAAAGCAAGAGTTGGAATATTTCACTAGTGTTTGCTTATGGTTTACCTTGTCACAGTTACATTTTCTTGATTTTTCAAAGTTCATTTTGAATTTCTTTCGTTGAAATGCAAGAGTTGGAATATTTCAGTGGCGTTCGGTTGTGGTTTAACTTGTCACAGTTACATTTTCTTGATTTTTCAAAGTTCATTTTGAATTTCTTTCGTTGAAATGCAAGAGTTGGAATATTTCAGTAGTGTTTGGTTGTGGTTTACCTTTCGTTGCTATGCAAGAGTTGGAATATTTCAGTAGTGTTTGGTCGTGGTTTACCTTGTCACAGTTACATTTTCTTGATTTTTCAAAGTTCATTTTGAATTTCTTTCGTTGAAATGCAAGAGTTGGAATATTTCAGTAGCGTTCGGTTGTGGTTTAACTTGTCACAGTTACATTTTCTTGATTTTTCAAAGTTCATTTTGAATTTCTTTCGTTGAAATGCAAGAGTTGGAATATTTCAGTAGTGTTTGGTTGTGGTTTACCTTGTCAAAGTTACATTTTCTCGATTTTTCAAAGTTCATTTTGAATTTCTTTCCTTGAAATGAAAGAGTTGGAATATTTCAGTAGTGTTTGGTAGTGGTTTACCTTGTCACAGTTACATTTTCTTGATTTTTCAAAGTTCATTTTGAATTTCTTTCGTTGAAAAGCAAGAGTTGGAATATTTCAGTAGTGTTTGCTTGTGGTTTACCTTGTCACAGTTACATTTTCTTGATTTTTCAAAGTTCATTTGAATTTCTTTCGTTGAAATGCAAGAGTTGGAATATTTCAGTAGTGTCTGGTTATGGTTTACCTTGTCACAGTTACATTCTCTTGATTTTTCAAAGTTCATTTTGAATTTCTTTCGTTGAAATGCAAGAGTTGGAATATTTCAGTAGTGTTTGGTCGTGGTTTACCTTGTCACAGTTACATTTTCTTGATTTTTCAAAGTTCATTTTGAATTTCTTTCGTGGAAATGCAATAGTTGGAATATTTCAGTAGTGTTTGGTCGTGGTTTACCTTGTCACAGTTACATTTTCGTGATTTTTCAAAGTTCATTTTGAATTTCTTTCATTGAAATGCAAGAGTTGGACTATTTCACTAGTGTTTGGCTGTGGTTTACCTTGTCACAGTTACATTTTAATGATTTTTCAAAGCTCATTTTGAATTTCTTTCGTTGAAAAGCAAGAGTTGGAATATTTCACTAGTGTTTGCTTATGGTTTACCTTGTCACAGTTACATTTTCTTGATTTTTCAAAGTTCATTTGAATTTCTTTCGTTGAAATGCAAGAGTTGGAATATTTCAGTAGTGTTTGGTTATGGTTTACCTTATCACAGTTACATTTTCTTGATTTTTCAAATTCATGTTACATTTTCATGATTTTTCAAAGCTCATTTTGAATTTCTTTCGTTGAAAAGCAAGAGTTGGAATATTTCACTAATGTTTGCTTATGGTTTACCTTGTCACAGTTACATTTTCTTGATTTTTCAAAGTTCATTTGAATTTCTTTCGTTGAAATGCAAGAGTTGGAATATTTCAGTAGTGTTTGGTTATGGTTTACCTTGTCACAGTTACATTTTCTTGATTTTTCAAAGTTCATTTTGAATTTCTTTCGTTGAAATGCAAGAGTTGGAATATTTCAGTAGTGTTTGGTTATGGTTTACCTTATCACAGTTACATTTTCTTGATTTTTCAAATTCATTTTGAATTTCTATAGGTTAAGTTAGGTTAGGTTAGCCTACGGACGCTTCACTTAGGTTAGCTTAGGTTAGGTGAGAGACAGGCAAAAAGTTAGGTGTATGATTAGGTTAGGTTAGATTAAGTTAGGTTAGGTTAAGTTAGGTTAGGCTAGGTTAGCCTACGTACGCGCGCGTACGTAGGCTAACCTAGCCTAACCTAACTTAACCTAACCTAACTTAATCTAACCTAACCTAATCATACACCTAACTTTTTGCCTGTCTCTCACCTAACCTAAGCTAACCTAAGTGAAGCGTCCGTAGGCTAACCTAACCTAACTTAACCTATAGAAATTCAAAATGAATTTGAAAAATCAAGAAAATGTAACTGTGATAAGGTAAACCATAACCAAACACTACTGAAATATTCCAACTCTTGCATTTCAACGAAAGAAATTCAAAATGAACTTTGAAAAATCAAGAAAATGTAACTGTGACAAGGTAAACCATAACCAAACACTACTGAAATATTCCAACTCTTGCATTTCAACGAAAGAAATTCAAATGAACTTTGAAAAATCAAGAAAATGTAACTGTGACAAGGTAAACCATAAGCAAACATTAGTGAAATATTCCAACTCTTGCTTTTCAACGAAAGAAATTCAAAATGAGCTTTGAAAAATCATGAAAATGTAACATGAATTTGAAAAATCAAGAAAATGTAACTGTGATAAGGTAAACCATAACCAAACACTACTGAAATATTCCAACTCTTGCATTTCAACGAAAGAAATTCAAAACGAACTTTGAAAAATAAAGAAAATGTAACTGTGACAAGGTAAACCATAACCAAACACTACTGAAATATTCCAACTCTTGCATTTCAACGAAAGAAATTCAAATGAACTTTGAAAAATCAAGAAAATGTAACTGTGACAAGGTAAACCATAAGCAAACACTAGTGAAATATTCCAACTCTTGCTTTTCAACGAAAGAAATTCAAAATGAGCTTTGAAAAATCATTAAAATGTAACTGTGACAAGGTAAACCACAGCCAAACACTAGTGAAATAGTCCAACTCTTGCATTTCAATGAAAGAAATTCAAAATGAACTTTGAAAAATCACGAAAATGTAACTGTGACAAGGTAAACCACGACCAAACACTACTGAAATATTCCAACTATTGCATTTCCACGAAAGAAATTCAAAATGAACTTTGAAAAATCAAGAAAATGTAACTGTGACAAGGTAAACCACGACCAAACACTACTGAAATATTCCAACTCTTGCATTTCAACGAAAGAAATTCAAAATGAACTTTGAAAAATCAAGAGAATGTAACTGTGACAAGGTAAACCATAACCAGACACTACTGAAATATTCCAACTCTTGCATTTCAACGAAAGAAATTCAAATGAACTTTGAAAAATCAAGAAAATGTAACTGTGACAAGGTAAACCACAAGCAAACACTACTGAAATATTCCAACTCTTGCTTTTCAACGAAAGAAATTCAAAATGAACTTTGAAAAATCAAGAAAATGTAACTGTGACAAGGTAAACCACTACCAAACACTACTGAAATATTCCAACTCTTTCATTTCAAGGAAAGAAATTCAAAATGAACTTTGAAAAATCGAGAAAATGTAACTTTGACAAGGTAAACCACAACCAACCACTACTGAAATATTCCAACTCTTGCATTTCAACGAAAGAAATTCAAAATGAACTTTGAAAAATCAAGAAAATGTAACTGTGACAAGTTAAACCACAACCGAACGCTACTGAAATATTCCAACTCTTGCATTTCAACGAAAGAAATTCAAAATGAACTTTGAAAAATCAAGAAAATGTAACTGTGACAAGGTAAACCACGACCAAACACTACTGAAATATTCCAACTCTTGCATAGCAACGAAAGGTAAACCACAACCAAACACTACTGAAATATTCCAACTCTTGCATTTCAACGAAAGAAATTCAAAATGAACTTTGAAAAATCAAGAAAATGTAACTGTGACAAGTTAAACCACAACCGAACGCTACTGAAATATTCCAACTCTTGCATTTCAACGAAAGAAATTCAAAATGAACTTTGAAAAATCAAGAAAATGTAACTGTGACAAGGTAAACCACGACCAAACACTACTGAAATACTCCAACTCTTGCATTTCAACGAAAGAAATTCAAAATGAACTTTGAAAAATCAAGAAAATGTAACTGTGACAAGGTAAACCACAACCAAACACTGCTGAAATATTCCAACTCTTGCATTTCAACGAAATAAATTCCAAATGAACTTTGAAAAATCATGAAAATGTAACTGTGACAAGGTAAACCACAACCAAACACTACTGAAATATTCCAACTCTTGCATTTCAACGAATGAAATTCAAAATGAACTTTGAAAAATCAAGAAAATGTAACTGTGACAAGGTAAACCACAACCAAACACTACTGAAATATTCCAACTCTTGCATTTCAACGAAAGAAATTCAAAATGAACTTTGAAAAATCAAGAAAATGTAACTGTGACAAGGTAAACCACAACCAAACACTACTGAAATATTCCAACTCTTGCATTTCAACGAAAGAAATTTAAAATGAACATTGAAAAATCATGAAAATGTAACTGTGACAAGGTATACCATAACCATACACTACTGAAATATTCCAGCTCTTGCATTTCAACGAAAGAAATTCAAAATGAACTTTGAAAAATCAAGAAAATGTAACTGTGACATGGTAAACCACAACCAAACACTACTGAAATATTCCAACTCTTGCATTTCAATGAAAGAAATTCAGAATGAACTTTGAAAAATCAAGAAAATGTAACTGTGACAAGGTAAACCACAACCAAACACTACTGAAATAGTCCAACTCTTGCATTTCAACGAATGAAATTCAAAATAAACTTTGAAAAATCAAGAAAATGTAACTGTGACAAGGTAAACCACAACCAAACACTACTGAAATATTCCAACTCTTGCATTTCAACGAAAGAAATTCAAATGAACTTTGAAAAATCAAGAAAATGTAACTGTGACAAGGTAAACCATAAGCAAACACTACTGAAATAATCCAACTCTTGCTTTTCAACGAAAGAAATACAAAATGAGCTTTGAAAAATCAAGGAAATGCAACTGTGACAAGGTAAACCACACCCAAACACTACTGAAATAGTCCAACTCTTGCATTTCAACGAAAGAAATTCAAATTGAACTATGAAAAATCAAGAAAATGTAACTCTGACAAGGTAAACCACGACCAAACACTACTGAAATATTCCAACTCTTGCATTTCAAGGAAAGAAATTCAAAATGAACTTTGAAAAATCAAGAAAATGTAACTGTGACAAGGTAAACCACAACCAAACACTTCTGAAATATTCCAACTCTTGCATTTCAACGAAAGAAATTCAACATGAACTTTGAAAAATCAAGAAAATGTAACTTTGATAAGGTAAACCACAACCAAACACTACTGAAATATTCCAACTCTTGCATTTCAACGAAAGAAATTCAAAATGAACTTTGAAAAATCAAGAAAATGTAACTGTGACAAGTTAAACCATAACCAAACGCTACTGAAATATTCCAACTCTTGCATTTCAAGGAAAGAAATTCAAAATGAACTTTGAAAAATCAAGAAAATGTAACTGTGACAAGGTAAACCACAACCAAACACTTCTGAAATATTCCAACTCTTGCATTTCAACGAAAGAAATTCAACATGAACTTTGAAAAATCAAGAAAATGTAACTTTGACAAGGTAAACCACAACCAAACACTACTGAAATATTCCAACTCTTGCATTTCAACGACAGAAATTCAAAATGAACTTTGTAAAATCACGAAAATGTAACTGTGACAAGGTAAACCACGACCAAACACTACTGAAATATTCAAACTCTTGCATTTCAACGAAAGAAATTCAAAATGAACTTTGAAAAATCAGGAAAATGTGACTGTGACAAGGTAAACCACAACCAAACACTACTGAAATAATCCAACTCTTGCATTTCAACGAAAGAAATTCAAAATGAACTTTGAAAAATCACGAAAATGTAAGTGTGACAAGGTAAACCACGACCAAACACTACTGAAATATTCCAACTCTTGCATTTCAACGAAAGAAATTCAAAATGAACTTTGAAAAATCAAGAATATGTAACTGTGACAAGGTAAACCACAACCAAACACTTCTGAAATATTCCAACTCTTGCATTTCAATGAAAGAAATTCAAAATGAACTTTGAAAAATCAAGAAAATGTAACTGTGACAAGGTAAACCATAACCAGACACTACTGAAATATTCCAACTCTTGCATTTCAACGAAAGAAATTCAAATGAACTTTGAAAAATCAAGAAAATGTAACTGTGACAAGGTAAACCACAAGCAAACACTACTGAAATGTTCCAACTCTTGCTTTTCAACGAAAGAAATTCAGAATGAACTTTGAAAAATCAAGAAAATGTAACTGTGACAAGGTAAACCAGAACCAAACACTACTGAAATATTCCAACTCTTGCATTTCAACGAAAGAAATTCAAAATGAACTTTGAAAAATCAAGAAAATGTAACTTTTACAAGGTAAACCACAACCAAACACTACTGAAATATTCCAACTCTTGCATTTCAACGAAAGAAATTCAAAATGAACTTTGAAAAATCAAGAAAATGTAACTGTGACAAGTTAAACCATAACCAAACACTACTGAAATATTCCAACTCTTGCATTTCAATGAAAGAAATTCAAAATGAACTTTGAAAAATCAAGAAAATGTAGCTGTGACAAGGTAAACCACGACCAAACACTACTGAAATATTCCAACTCTTGCATTTCAACGAAAGAAATTCAAAATGAACTTTGAAAAATCAAGAAAATGTAACTGTGACACGGTAAACCACAACCAAACACTACTGAAATATTCCAACTCTTGCATTTCAATGAAAGAAATTCAAAATGAACTTTGAATAAATCAAGAAAATGTAACTGTGACAAGGTAAACCACATCCAAACACTACTGAAATATTCCAACTCTTGCATTTCAGTGAAAGAAATTCAAAATAAACTGAAAAATCAGGAAAATGTAACTGTGACAAGGTAAACCACAACCAAACACTACTGGAATATTCCAACTCTTGCATTTCAACGAAAGAAATTCAACATGAACTTTGAAAAATCAAGAAAATGTAACTGTGACATGGTAAACCACAATCAAACACTACTGAAATATTCCAACTCTTGCAATTCAACAAAAAAAATTCAAAATGAACTTTGAAAAATCAAGAAAATGTAACTGTGACAAGGTAAACCACAACCAAACACTACTGAAATATTTCAACTCTTGCATTTCAACGAAAGAAATTCAAAATGAACTTTGAAAAATCAAGAAAATGTTACTGTGACATGGTAAACGACAACCAAACACTACTGAAATATTCCAACTCATGCATTTCATTGATAGAAATTCAAAATGAATTTGAAAAATCAAGAAAATGTAACTCTGACAAGGTAAACCATAACCAAACACTACTGAAATATTCCAACTCTTGCATTTCAACGAAAGAAATTCAAAATGAACTTTGAAAAATCAAGAAAATGTAACTGTGACAAGGTAAACCAAAACCAAACACAAATGAAATATTCCAACTCTTCCATTTCAACGAAAGAAATTCAAAATGAACTTTGAAAAATCAAGAAAATGCAACTGTGACAAGGTAAACCACAACCAAACACTACTGAAATATTCCAACTCTTGCATTTCAACGAAAGAAATTCAAATTGAACTTTGAAAAATCATAAAAATGTAACTGTGACAATGTAAACCACAACCAAACACTACTGAAATATTCCAACTCTTGCATTTCAACGAAAGAAATTCAAAATGAACTTTGAAAAATCAAGAAAATGTAACTGTGACAATGTAAACCACAACCAAACACTAGTGAAATAGTCCAACTCTTGCATTTCAACGAAAGAAATTCAAATGAACTTTGAAAAATCAAGACAATGTAACTGTGACAAGGTAAACCACAACCAAACACTACTGAAATATTCCAACTCTTGCATTTCAGTGAAAGAAATTCAAAATGAAGTTTGAAAAATCAGGCCTTTGGGGTGTCGGGGGACCTTTTTGGGGGGGAGGGGCCGGGGGGAAGGGTCGTTCTGTGTCTCAATGCACAAAAAAAATACTAAAAAATGGGGCGGCGCATCCCTGCGGCGCCTCCCTGCAGCGCATCCCCTGCGGCGCTTTCCTGACCCGTGGCGCATCCCTGCGGCACATCCTGCGGCGCTTTCCTGGCCCACGGCGCATCCCGGCGGCGCTTCTCTGGTCTGGGGGACCTTTGGGGCCGGGGGAGGGCCTTTGGGGCACAGGGAGGACCTTTGGGGCACAGGAAGGGCCTTTGGGGCACAGGGAGGGCCTTTGGGGGTCCGGGGGGGCAGTTGGGTGCCTGGGGGACATTTGGGGACCGGTGGAGGGCCTTTGGGACTCCGTTGGTCCTTTGGGGGCTCGATGGGCCTTTGGGGGGCCCGGGGATGGCCTTTGGGGTCTGGGTGGGCCTTTGAGGGCTCCGGTGGCCCTTTGGGAGCTTTGGGGCCTTTGAGGACCGGGGGCTTCCTTCGGGGTTGGGGTGGGGGATTGGAACTCTTTGTGGTTGGGGTAGAGGACCTCACAACACTGTTCAAATGGAACTTGTGTATTATAACGACCACAGAGTTTCACCCTCAAATTCTCTTCTAAAACCTTTCCTAAAATCTTCTTTCAAAATGTCTCTAACTGTTTCGCCGAAATAATCCCATAAAATGGATAAAACGGTTTCGCCCAAATAATCCCTAAACGTAATTTCAGCGTGTTCCTTTTGTTTGGCATCTCTGCGCTAACGCATTTCAAATTTCTAGGAAACCCTTTCCTACGTTAATCTCTTCATCTCATAAATGTTCCTAGCTAAACTATTAGGGTTTCGTTAGAATATCAATTTATCTCTCCGACTTAAAGCTCCGTGAAGCCGTATTTAAAAATAGAATTTCTATCTCTTTAGACTCCCGCATAATTCCAAGATAACAAGTGATGTCAATTATAATTCCTGACACTAAAGATCAATGAAGCCCTATTTAAAAATAGAATATTAATTTTTCTCTCTGACCTAAAGAACGTTTATCCCTCAGACCTAAGATTAAAGAAACCTTAATGTTTCTTAATTTCCCCTTCGTGAATCAATAATTTCCCCTAGCGATTATGTAAATCAAGTTCTCAGGCCAGGCTAGCCAAACAATCTCATAGCATTCGCGTCTAGCATGTCCATTCTCACTGACAACGAACAGACATAAAACAGGAACATAAATTGCTGTTGTCATCCTTAAATGTGAGAAAGTTCATGTTTTTCCATTCTCACTGACAAAAACCATAAAAACATCAAATAAATGTGAGAAAGATCCTATTTTTCAAATTCTCACTGACAAAAACCATAAAACATCCATAATTTGATGTTGACATCCGAGAAATCGCTTAGCCGTTTGTAGGAATTCGTAGATATACCCTTTCAAAACCTGGATACCCACCACGCCTTTTGGTCCAAGTCGCTATCCCCTTAAAACTTCAACCCAATACCATAGCTGCTCCTGAAAAACTGCAGATATGCTGTGGGGGGTTGTCATCCTCAAGACATAATTTCAAGAAATTTCAACTACGTCGAAAAAATCGCTATCTCAAAATTTTGATTGGATGTGTTTGGGGAAATAGTGGGTGTGTGAGGGGGTTATTTGCCCTCCAATCACTAGCTCTTTTAATTTCCAATTGAGTGAGTCCTTTTTGAAGTTTCTACGACAACGCTATCTATAAAAACCTTATTTGGCCCCATGGCATAACTTACAACGCTTTCCCGGGGGGTGTAGGGGGTATGTCATCATCAAAGGCATATTTTCCAAAACTTTCAACTACGCTGAACAAAATGGATATCTCAAAATTTTTATTGGATGTGTTTGAGGAAATGGTGGGCGTGAGAGGGAGGTTAGTTGCCCTCCGATCACTTTCGACTATTAAAAAGGGCCCTAGCCTTTTCAATTGGGCGTGAGAGGACGATTAATTGCCCTCCAGTCACTTTCGACTATTAAAAATGGCACTATCCCTTTCAATTTCCAATCGAATGAGCCCTTTTTGAAGTTTCTACGACAACACTTTACATAAAAAACCTTATATGCCCCGGGGCAAAACTTACAACCCTTGCTCTGAGGGTTATGGGGGGTGGGATTGTCATCCTCAAAGACCTAATTTTCAGTTCTTTAAACTCAGTTGAACAAAATGGTTATCTCAAAATTTGGATTGGATATGTTTGGGAAACAGGAGGCGTGAGAGGTGGGTTAGTTGCCCTCAAATCAGTTTCTACTATTAAAAATGCACTAGCCCTTTCAATTTCCAATTGAATGAGCCTTTTTTTAAGTTTCTACGACAACTATTTCTATAAAAACTTTATATGGCCCCGGGGAATAAATTATAACCCTTACCCTGAGGGCTCTGGGGGGCTTGTCATCCTCAAAGACCTAATTTCCAGAACTTTCAACTACGTTTAACAAAGTGGCTATCTCAAAATTTTTATTGGATGTGTTTGAGGAAATGGTGGGCGTGAGATGGGGGTTAGTTGCTCTCCAATAACTTTTTTACTTTTAAAAAAGTACCAATTACTTTTAAAAATGACATTAGCCCTTTCAATTTCCAATTGAATGAGCCCTTTTTGAATTTTCCACGACAACCCTATCTATATAAACCTTATAAGCCCCCAAGGCATAACTTACAACCCTTGCCCTGAGGGGTGTGGGAGGTTTGTCATCCTCAAAGACATTATTTCCAGAACTTCCATTTTGTTGAACAAAATGGCTATATCAAAATTTGGATTGGATGTGTGTGGGAAATGGTGGGAGTGAGAGGGGGTTTAGTTGCTCTCCAATCACTTTCCACTATTTAAAAGGGCACTAGCTCTTACAATTTCTAATCAAATGAGCCCTTTTTGAAGTTTTCTTCAACAACGCTTCCTATAAAAACCTTATATGCCTC
This sequence comes from Artemia sinica, assembly GCA_027921565.1. NCBI lineage: Eukaryota > Metazoa > Arthropoda > Branchiopoda > Anostraca > Artemiidae > Artemia > Artemia sinica. The sequence goes on along the minus strand of CM051258.1, from coordinate 59,337,127 downwards.
CAGCGCATAACTTACAACCCTTGTCCTAAGGGGTGTGGGAGGTTTGTCATCCTCAAAGAGATTATTTCCAGAACTTTCAACTATGTTGAACAAAATAGCTATCTCAAAATTTGGATTGGATGTGGGTGGGAAATGGTGGGAGTGAGAGGGGGTTTAGTTGCTCTCCAATCACTTTCCACTATTTAAAAGGGCACTAGCTCTTACAATTTCTAATCAAATGAGCCCTTTTTGAAGTTTTCTTCAACAACGCTTCCTATAAAAACCTTATATGCCTCCAGGGCATAACTTACAGCCTTTTCCCTGGGGGCTCTGACGGGGTTATCATCCTCAAAGACCTAATTTCCAGAAATTTCAATTACGTTGAACAAAATGAATATCTCAAAATTTTTATTGCATGAGTTCAGGGAAATTTTGGGCGTGAGAGGGAGGTTAGTTGTCCTCCAATTACTTTCAACTATCAAAAAGGGCACTAGCCCTTTCAATTTACAATCAAATGAGCCCTATTTGAAGTTTTTGCGACAAGGCTTTCTATAAAAAAAAAACTTTATATTCCCCCAGGGCATAACTTACAACCCTTGCCCTAAGGGCTGTGGGGGGGGGGGTTGTGATCATCAAAGACCTTTTTCCAGAACTTTCAATTACGTTTAAAAATGCTATATCAAAATTTTGATTTTATGTGTTTGGGGAAATGGTGGGTGTGAGAGGGGGTTTTTTTACCCTCCAATCACTTTTAACTATTAAAAAGGGCACTAGCCCTTTAGTTTCCAATCGAATGAGCCCTTTCTGAAGTTTCTACGACAGTGCTTTCTATAAAAACCTTGTATGTCCCAAGGCATAACTTAAAACCCTTGCCCTGGGGGCTGTGGGGGGAGTGCCCCCCTCAAAGATATACTTTCCACATGTTTAAACTACGTTGAACAAAATGGCAATCTCAAAATTTTGATTGGATGTGTTTGGGGAAATGGTGGGCGTGGAAGGGGTGTTAGTTGCCCTCGAATCAATTTCGGCTATTAAAAAGGGCACAAGCTTTTCCAATTTCCAACCGAATAACTCCTTTTCGAAGTTTCTACGATAACTCCTTTGATACGAAGTGCCCTGGTCTAAACAAAAAAAAAAAAATAATACATTGTGGCAACATCGTTCTTTACTTAGGCAGCGCTATTGTGCTGACTATGAAAAAGAAAGTATTAAATTTGGGCTGATTGAGTTGAAATAAGTTGAACTTACATGTCTACAAAGTGATAACAAAAAAAAATTTATGTACAAATACTATATTTGCATGAAACTTTAACAGGCAATTTTATTTTGTAACACATTTCTTTTGTGATTTTCCTTAGCTAGAAAATTTGTGAACCTACTACCCTATTCTTAAACATACCAATGCTCAAGATATGTTTCCGTCTAAATTCAATTTTTTTCTATGCGATTTTTGTTGATAAACATAATAAACAATTTTTTTAGAATCTCAAACAACTTTTTTACAGTGTAGTTGTATGTAAGTATTGTCTTTATATCAGTTGAACATCAACCTCATCATGCCCTGAAAGTTTCAACCTAATACCCTAATACCCTAATAGCTGAGCGAACTTCGCAGTAAACTTTGACACTTTAGTTTTTATCCTGGTCTTTTCAGATTTGGTCCTTTTTGGTTCTGTTAGTTTTTGTCCTTAGTATGAAAAGAGGATAAACAGAATAGCTAGGTCCCACTCGAGGTCGTTTACGGAATTTCACCTCAGAAGAGACTAACATTTCGTGGGAGGCAAAGATTTCGAAAAGGCTAAAGATGGGAAGAACTTGTCCCCTTGGATGGGGACGATTCTTCTAACTCATCATCATTCATAAACCATGCTTTTTGTTTAATAGTTATATTTAATCAAACGTTTTACCAAAGTTAACTCTGGCGGGATAATTTCTAACTGTGAAATGCTTGAGTGCTTCAGTTTGCCCATTATTTATAAGACATTTTCTCGCACTGATAATTTTAAAACACATCAAAGAATGCATACGGGTGAGAAGCCGTTCAAATGCGATGTATGTACAAAATGTTTTTCACAACAGGGCTCTTTGAAAAGGCACCAAAGAGGTCATACCGGTGAGAAACTGTTTAAATGTGATACATGTGACAAGACCTTTTCTCAATCTGAGACTTTGAACACACGTCAAAGAATGCATACGGGTGAACAACCGTTTAATTGTGATGTATGTGACAAGACCTTTTCTCAATCTGCAAATTTGAAATCACATCAAAGAATTCATACGGGTGAGAAACCGTTTAAATGTGATGTATGTGACAAGACCTTTTCTCAATCTGTAAATTTGAACACACATCAAAGAATACATACCGGTGAAAAACCGTTTAAGTGTGATGTTTGTGAGAAGTGTTTTTCCCATATTTTCAGTTTCAATACACACCAAAGAGTGCATACAGGTGAGATGCCAATTAAATGTGATGTATGTAAATTATGCTTTTCTCACCTGGGCAGCTTCAACAGGCACCAGAGAGTGCATACGGAAAAGTAGCCAATTAAATGTTACGTATTTGAGAAGGGTTTTTCGCAAGCTTACAGTTTGAATATACATTACAATGTTTTTTCATGTGTTTAGTTGCTTTAGCAATTTTATCATCATCCTGTGAAAAGTAGTGATACATATTTGCTTGATTGTAACAAATGTGATGTATGTAAGAAATGCTTGTCTACATCAAGATTTTTGAATGAGTTCCAAAGAGTTTATATAGGTGAGAAACTATTTAAAAGATGATTTTTCCTGGAAGTGCTTGCCTTTACTGGACTAATTGAACACGCAAAAAGAGTCTGTTCAAGTGAGAAACTCAAAATGAAACTCAAAAGGGACAGAAATTACAATAAATAGCCAATTGAAAATCAACACAAGCAAAATTTAACATGAGTAGGTCTGACAACCCCCATGCCTTCTCAAGACCAGGACACAATTTGCACTTTACTGAAAAAAAAACAGCAGTAAAAGAAACAAATGATCATGGATTGTCAGTTTAATTGACAAATATTGATATTTATTCCGTAAAGTTTTGAAATTTTTTATTTATGAAAATAAGAAAAGTGAAAGCATTTCAAACGTATTTTGTTTTCAGTAAAGCGCAAATCCTGTTCTGGTCTTGAGAAGGCTTTGGGGTTTTTAGCCCTACACAAACTTTCTACTGTAAAGAAGGGCACTAGCCCTTTAAGTCTCCTATTAGATGACCCATTTTTGAAGTTTCTACGACAACGTTATCTATAAGAAAAACTTATATACACCCAGAGCATACCTTACAACCCTTGTTCTGAGTGTAATGAGGGGGGGGGGTGTCATCCTCAATGATCTAATATCCAGATTTTTCTACTACGGTGAACAAAATGTCTATCTCAAAATTTTGATTGGATGTGCTTGGGGAAATGGTGGATATGAGAGGGGGTTTAGTTGCCCTCCAAACACTTTCGACTATTAAAAAGGGTACTAGCCCTTTCAAGCGCCATTGCGCTGCCTATGACACTGATTTGTGGTAGTTTTACGCATGAAAGGTTATTTAACTTTATTTTTGCTCATTCTTGGCTTAATGGAGCTCTTTACTTTTCTTTGAAAAACTTGACTTTTGGAAACAAAATTAATTTCTGTTCGTTTTTTATTGATATTCATTTTCATGGAAAAAATAATATTTTAAATCTTGTCAGTTTTTTTTCTATCAGAATCCATAGTATGGGTTGGTATTTGTATATTGAAAAAACTTTTTCAAAAGTTTTTAATCCTGACACAAACAGTGTTTTTAATTTAATTTTAGAGCTTCTGAAGTTGACCTGAAAAATAAAACTTAGTATCAGATTCTATCTACAGACTTTGACAACCTGGATACATTTAGACTCTTTTCATTTATTTAAATTGTAAGAACAGAAATAGTAATAGTACTATCCCCAAAAGTTTCAACTTAATCTCGATATATTGCTGAGTCGTACTCGATATACTGCTGAGGTGTCTTTTTATTTAATTTAAAGCAGAATTTAGTTTTAAAGCATAATGGGCTGATTGCATAATTGCGGAGGGTTGACATGCCTAACATCCCTAAAGATATAGTTGCTGGACCTTTCTACTATGCTGAACAAAATGGTTGTCTCATAATTTTGACTGGATGCGTTTTGAAAATGAATGGGCCTGGGAGAATGGCTGCTTGCCTTCCAATCTCTTGTTGCTCCTAAAAAGGGCACGCAAACTTTTAATTCTGATTTGAATTAGCTCCTTTAAAAGTTTCAATGATATTTCGGGTCGGTCGAAAACAGGATCAGCCACTTTGTGGCATGTTTGAAACAGGTTTGATGCGGCATGGCCGCATAGAAACAAAAATGAATTCTTGTCGAAAAGGGGCATGTTTAAGAGCTGACGTCACAAGACTTGTTTTGTTTCTTAAGCTAATACGAAGGTGATGACATGCCAATTCTAAACCAAAAATGACTCTATGGAAATGCGGCACGTTTAGGCATTACGTAAAAAACTGGTTTCTGTCACAAAACTTGAATGTCTCTTGTTTTGGCTTTTGCCAAGGATACAAAGACATATCCATCGTATATATGGGTCTGCTAATTACGAGTTATGGAGTTTGTACTTTGAATAGAAGATGGCATATGAGACGCGAATCTCTTATTTTTAAGTGCTATTTTGAAGTCTAATTTTGGATGTGTCAAACGTTCACAGATCTAGATAAATATTTGCAGGTACTGCAGATTATCCCATATACAGGTTTTAATGTGTCCTTCGCAGTGAAAATCAGTGACCGGTAGCACTAATTTATGAAAAGTTTGGCGGGGGATATTTTCCACTGTTTGTGTTGTTCCAATAAAATACCAAAACAGGTTGTTTCAATAACATTTCTTTCAAATGGTATTTTTATTAATCTAGAGGGTAGGTTAAAAAGTAGTTCTTAATTAAAAATTTGAATAAACTTGCCCTGAAAATCAGGAATGCTTAGCAAACTTTCACATGTCAAACACTATTAACTGGGAAATTTGATTCAGGAGGCCCTTTTTAAGACTTAGGAAAAAAGGTTTAAATTTAGCGTAAAGAGCAGGGTATTGAGGAGGAGGCACCGCACAAATATATTAATTTCTGTTTTTTTTTTCTTAAGTTTTAGTGCTGCTCCGTGCTTTCAGTTGAAAAATAGTTTTTCTTAAAATTTAATTTCTGATCTTTTTTCGAATAATAACGAGACACACACCTCCCCATTCATGGCAATTTACCAAAGGAAAACTCCCCCAAGGAGAGTTCCCACGCGCAAGAGTGTACCCCCATGAATTTTACCTCGTAAAAGTTCATGCTTACTGCAAATGCCCATTCCCCCCCCCCCAAAAAAAAAAAAATCTTGTTCACTATTCTGGACGAAAAATTCTTCTGAACATAATCTAACTCGAAAAAATACTTGTTTTTAACTTTATTTATGATTGTTTTTTTAATTCATACCAAAAATCACCTCTATGTTGAAAATTTTTCAAAGGTCCTTCCCCTCCAACAGGAAGTTTCTTGTGTGGAAAATTTTACAGCAGAGAATTATTACTGATGATAGTTCTTCATGGATTACTTCTCATGAGGTAAATAAGTAAATTTTGCTTATGAATTCAGGCAAACTTCCCCCCGTGTAAAATTTTTGTTGAAGTCAACCACCCCCCCCCCCACGATTTTCTGGCGTCCTCTTTCCCTGTTTTTTTTCACTCTTCCTTTAGAATAAACTTGTATACTTGGTCAATTATTGGCCCCTTTGTCAAATTGCCCCCCCCCCAAAGATTTTGCTCATTGGCGCTTTTGTCACATTGCCCCACCCCTCCCACAAATATTTTGCTATCGATCCGCCCCTGAACTAGAGCTCTCAATTGCTGATCTAATCAGCATCCTCCAGAGTATCAGTGATCACAAGGTGGAGTTGCAGATGACGAAGGGCAGTCCCCCTTCCATATGTAATAGATCCCTGCTTATTTTGGGATTTAATGATACTCTAATTTCATGATGACAGCGTAGACCAGAAATATTCCAAGAATGCAGACCAAAAAGCAATCCAGATACATTTTTTAAAGTTTCTTTTGTCCCCTCCTCAAACAACTATTATCCCTCATTTCCTCAAAATGTTTTTGGTAAATCTTTCTAACCATCTCTCTAATCTGTTTATATGTTTCTGTAGGGGGTGTAAGGGTCATATTTTGTGCTGTCAGTTTGGCATATTTGTCTGCTTTTTCATTACCCTCCACCCCCACATGGGCTGGACACCACAAAAATTGTATCACTATTCCTTTCCCAACAATCTTCAGAATTGAACTATAACTCTTATGGACCTCATCATTTTGTTTATTTGGAAAATTCTTTAGGGACTGGAGGGCAGATTTTGAGTCACTGCATATGAGGAACTTAGATTGGTTTTCATCACTTTCACTAGTTTTCCTCAATACCCATTCTAGCGCACTTTCAATTGCTTTTATTTCTGCCTCAAAAACAGTTGATTCTTTACTTAGTGACTTTGTTATCACTGTATTAAATTCTGGAACCACTGCTGAACAACCCACTCCTAAACCATTTATTTTTTAACCATCTGTATATATTTTAACATATTCTTGATACTTGCTATTCAAAACTGAGAGGAATTCATATCTCATTATTAGGGGGTTATTTTCCATTTTTTCCATGAAATCAATCTGACACTCAATCTGAACCCAATCCCAGGGGGGAATTTTTGGTGGTTTTTCATAACGTAGCATTTGGGTGATAGGTACTTCTATACTTTCCTGAGTTAGTAGTTCTTCAAATTTTTTAAAAGGATTTAGACTTTTCCTTTTTCTATTGTGATTTCTAGTGTGGGTCAGACCAGGTTTAATTATCAGTTTCTTAACTGGGTGATTAAAATCTGCTTTCCATAGATGGTTCATGTACACTATAAGCATTTTTTCCCATCTTGTGTTGAGTTTCTCCACTCCAGACTCACCCAGGAGAAAAGGAATTGGTGTGCTCTGGTGAGCTCCAAATGCTAATCTTAGGGCTGTATTCTGTATTGTATCAAGTTTTCTGAGAGTAGATTCTGGGGCAATGCTGTATATCAAACTCCCATAATCAATTTTAGGGTCTTATGTATTTGATATAAAATTGTCTTGCTGTAACTATGTTGACACCATGCTTCCCACATGAAAGCATCTTTATCCAATTCAGTCGCTTTGCACAGGATTCTTTTAGATATTTGACATGTTGACTAAATTGAAGTTTATCATCAATGTGTATTCCAAGGACTTTATGACAATTGGTTACAAGCAGTTCCTCTCCAAATAGAGTAAGTTGGGGAGGTCTAATATTCCCCTTAGATGTGAACAACATAACTTTAGCTTTAGATGGTTCAAAATCAAGATCTATTCCTAGGGACCATAACTCTATTTGGTCTAATGTTTCTTAGACAACTTTTTCTGCTTCTTCCACTGTGTTTTGGACTGTCCAAGTATTATTATCATCTACAAAGATTCCTCCTTTGCAGTTATTGTCTTCAAGAGGGATATCAAATTCTCCAACATTATAATAGTCTGATCCAAGAACACTGCCTTGCGGAACACCTCTTTCCACCTCAATTTCCTTTGATCTTTCTTGTCCTACAGTCACAGCAATTTTTCTATCTGACATGTAACTCAGTGTGAATTTCATCAAATTTCCATTAATTTTTGCTTTAGATAAACCTTGTAGTATCTGTCTGTGAACCAAATTATCAAAAGCTCCTTTAACATCCAAGAACACTGCAATCATTACTTTGTCATTATCAAGTGCATCAATGATGTCTCTCTGCATCCTGATCAGGTTATCTACTGTATTTCTCTCTCTGCGAAAACCTGTCTGAATATCCTGCAGCAGGTTAGCTTCATCTATTGCAAATCTCAGTCTTTCCTTTACTAGCCTTTCATATATCTTACCTCCAACTGGGAGCAGAGTTATAAAACGATGATTTTCTACTTTGTATGGTTTATTTGGTTTTGGGATCATGATAGATGTGCCATTCTTCCAAATTGTAGGGAAATTGCCCTCCTTCCACAATTTGTTGATGAGCTGTAGCAGAACATCCTTCCATTTATCAGTCAACCTTTTAAAGAAAACAGGGTATATGTTGTCGCTGCCAGATGAAGTCTCTGGTAGTGTCTTTAGAACAAGTTCAAATTCTCATTTTGAGAAGGGTTTGTTGTAATTTGATGCTGATTGTTGCATAAAAATTTTTCTTGCTTTAGTGAAAGTTGTTGAATGTGGGCTGGTTCCTTCAAATGGATCTTTCTTACCTATTGTCTGGTGGAGATGGCTTGCTCCAGCCTCAGCTTTTGTTTTGTTATCAGCAATCACTTGTCCTTGGTAGGTTGTTGGCCCCTGTGGATGGTGGTACAATTCTCTCCTATTCATCTTTCTTATGAAGGTATACACTTTTCCAAATGGATCCCTGAAGTTGAGATTTGAAACAAAATGCTTCCAAGATTCTGCTTTAGCTTGATTTATTGTTTTTCTAAATTCTGCCTGGGCCAATATTTTTTTCTATAATTTTCAATTGTCAGAATCTTGTTGTAATTGTTTGAAGCTTGGTTTAGTTTCTTCTTATTTAAGCTACACTGTTCATTCCACCATATTGGTTCATTCCTAGTCTTGTTGCCCAATGTCTTGATGGGAATAGTCTTCTTAGCCACTTCCATGAGTAGATCCTGTAATCTTTCAATTTTCTTCTCTATAGTCATAACTGTTGCCAGTTCTTCTTCAAGACTTATCCTTGTAAGTTCTTTCTGAAAGTAATCCCAGTTAACTTTCTTCAATTTAAAGGTAGGGCGTGTTGGTGGGGTTTGATTTCTTAGTGTAGATTCTTTATACTCAAATATCACTGGCTCATGATCACTGGTTAAGGTTGGTTCAGGAGTTAAACTTATATTTAGTTGATTGATTATTGCTACTGCAGAGAATGTCAGGTCAATGGTAGAGTATACTCCTGTAATTGGGTTTCTTCTAGTTTGAAGTCCAAGTGGGGTCACTAGGCCAATGTCATCATTCTTATCCAGAGCACTTAGGATACCTATACCACTACGATTATGAGATCCACATAAACACCAGGCGTCTGAATGGGCATTAAAGTCACCAGTAATAATAAAAGGCTCTTTGGCTTTAATCACTTTTTTCACTTTATTGAAAATGTCCTCAGTTTGTGGCTCATTTCCATTGGGGTTATATATATTAACAATAACTATTGTATCCCTCTTACCCAGGAATACTCGGCAAGCTACCATCTCAATTTTAGAACTTGGGATGTCTTCAATATCTAGTTTTTGAAACATTAATGACTTTTTAATGCAAATTAATATTCCTCCTCTTGACTGTTCTGCTCTATCTTTTCTTATTACTTGATAATTTCTAAGTCTCCATGAATTCTGGGGATGTAGCCATGTTTCTTGAAAGCATCCAACATCCATTTTTTCTTTTTCTAAATAGCACTCTAATAAGTCCTTTTTGCCTTTCATAATAGATTGGATGTTAAAAGATAGCAACTTCATTCTGGTTTATTTGCTAGATTCCAAACTTCTTCTACATTGATTTCAACTTGGAACAGTGAGTGCATAAGTTGACATAACTTCACTATCCTATCTTTCATTTCTAATTCCTTGATGTCTATCACTTCTGGCACTTTGGATACAAATAACACTAGCTGTTGAAGGGTGTTTTTTGGTTCAAGGGGGGTTGCTCTTTCACAGCCTTCTTATTTAGTGCATCTGCATAACTCCAGTATGCATTAGCTGCTCTTTTCATTGGTATGTTTTGGGCAACTGCAATTTTTATGATTTCACGGTTTTGTTGGCGGGCTGGGCAGCTACCAGATGTTGTTGAATGGTTTTTCCCACAGTTAGCACAGACATACTTTTGGTATTTTCCTGACTCTTTGGTTTCTAGTTTTAAGGGACACTCATTAGAAGAGTGTTTGTTTGCACATCTCATGCATACAACATGTGGTGACCTACACTTTTCTTGAGTGTGGCCATACTTTTGGCATTTAAAGCACTGAATAATGGGTTAGTTGTATCTCTCAATACTTCTTTTTCTTCCATATAGCCAAATAGACTGGGGAACAGAGTTATTCTCAAATGCAACACAAATACTCAGGCTATCTTCTAATTTTTTGGTCTTTTGGTTGTATCTTTTCAACCTCTTTAATTCCTTAATCTCAAAATTAGTTTCTACCCTGAGGTCTGTCAGCACTTCTTCCTTTGAATAATCTAGTGCTATTTGCTTGATTACACCATAGCTGACCTGTCTTTTCTCTTCAGGTGCTACATCAACAACATCTAGCTTCTAAATTTTCATTAAAGTCTCCAATGCAGTTTGTGATTGAACATATACTGATAGTCTATTTCTATCATAGTTTGAGTAAAAGTCAAATTTTTCTGTTTGGAGAATTTTCTTAAGTTCTAGAGTGATTGCTCTGTCTGATGGAAGTTTTACCTGTGAGGTGAAAACCACTGTTAGATTAGTCCCTGATTCACTGCTTATAAACTCACTAGCTGCCTCTATTCTGTTATTTCTAGCTCTGAATTTCTCTGGAAATCTTTCAACTATAGGAGGTTTAACAGTTTTAGAAGTTTCTTGCTCAAGAGGTGAGCCACTTCTCTTACCATTTCTTTTCAGTAAATCACTGATCCCTTCAGCCTCCATAGGATTTACAACATTTGTGATGTCCTCCTCTTCTTCCTTGGAGGATAATCAACTGACAACCCTGAAAATCTATTATGGACACTTACTGAGGGTACAAATTGTAAATTTTGGGTTTGGGATGCATGATATAAATGACCTTGATGACTTGAATATGGCAGAGGTGCATAGTAAACTGTAGGGGGCCCTTGAGTATCTTGATATGTTGAGTGAGGAAATTGTATAGGTGTTTGATGGGGCTGTCCAGAGTATACTGGAAATGGCTTGGTGTGAGATGGTGAGTATGCTATGTGTGGTGGTGAGAATGATGTTTGTGGAGGAGACAGTCCTACTAGTGCTGATGTTGATCCTGTTTGTGTATGGTTTGTCTGTTGTGGATGGCTAGTTCCCACTGTGACACTTCCCTCGGGGGGAACCCCCATTAGAGGGTGGGAATTCATTAATCAATCTTAATCCAAATATTGTAAATGCTCTTACCCGAAATCAAAACTTCAGAATACGAAATAGTCTAGAAAATAAGCCTGGGAAACAATTTTTTAATTTTACCGCGTTGTCAGTTTTCCTGGATCCCCAATATAAGGCCCGTTTTTTAGCACTAAGATCTTACATCTAAGATCTTACATCTTTCTGCAAAGATTATCGTTCTTCAACTCATCTTTGCTCTAAGATCTTACAGCTCGCTGATGTTGGCAAAATACGTGAAAGACGCCATCTTTCTGCCATATAGAACAATGATGAGAGAACTTTGATGATCTACTCATCATTGTTCTCAGACCGCTGATCAGAGCAGAATGATGAAAGACGTTTGCACAAAAACGACCAAAGATGTAAGATCTTTGTTCAAAGATTTCACTTTTAAGCGTTTTCTGACAAAAGATGTAAGATCTTAGCACATTGATGAGTGAAAAAACAGGCCTATATATAACAATCAACAGATTTTGTAAATTTGAATTTTCACAAATGAAAAACACTGTCGGATTCACTGGAAATAGTTTCCGCTAATATTTTTTCATTTCCGCAGTTTCTCATTGTTTTATTATTGACAACACTGTTGGACGAATTTATTTTAACTAAAAATGCTTCTAGCAGTTAAACAAAAACTCGTAGGAAACCCGGATTTTCAGGTATGAATAGACCTCAAATAGATTAAGAGGGCTAAATATGTTTTCATTTTGGTGTCCTTGGTACTTTAAGGATCCCAAGGCTTCTGGAGACAGTAATTTGAGTGAGATCAATGTGAGGGTTGAAGGAGAGACTTTTATCTAGCAAGATGCCTAGGAATTGAACACAACGTTATTAGGCCTAATAATGGAACCTTTGGATATATGTATTTAATTTAAACCAGAACAAGCCCTTGAAACTCTTGAGAAAATAAGAAAACATGACTTTCCAACATTTAAGGCAAGAAAATTAACATCAACCCACTGAATAACTTTCAAAAAGGGCAATCATGTTTGAACAGAGATCAGACTCAGTTTTACCAGCTGTGTCAAGAGTACTGTTGGTCAATATATACCAAATCATATTATTGAGTTAGGACTAAAGTGAATACACCATTTGATGCCTTTTTTTATGCTGATTATGAATATAATAAGCATTTCTATCGGAAATGAATTTCAGCCCCCCCCCCCCTATATAGGCCAATTTAGGGTTAGGTTGGGTTAGGTTAGGTATAGCCTATATAGGGGGGGGGGGGGCTGAAATTCATTTCTGATAGAAATGCTTATTATATTTGTAATCAGCATAAAAAAGGCATCGAATGGTGTATTCACTTTAGTCCTAACTCAATAATATGATTTGGTATATATTGACCATACTGTCATCTGCAAAAGCTATAAGTGTATTGGAGAAGGACAAACTCTTGTCACAATTAGTAACACATGCAGGTTGACAAAGACAACAGCAAGTAGTAGGTTTTAGATTTTTAACCACTTTTATGAGGTCAAGTAACATAAATTAAAAAGATTTTCAGCCCAATCACAGATCCTTTTGGAATACACAACTCTATATCAGACAGGTTGAAAAACAGAGGATCAACTGAAAAAAAAAACAAAAAAAAACACAGGATTCTTTTTTGACAAATATCCCATATTGGAAAATGAGGTTCTAAAATCCCCTTCATCTCTATTAATACTAATACCCACATAGATATTTTTTTTTATTATTTCAATAATTTCTCTAAAACTTTTGCAAAAGTCCTATAGACATATCTACAATGTTTGTTTGATCAAATAAAATATTATCCTGAGGAAAGTCAAATATGTGTTCTGCTAGGGCTGATTCAAAAGTTTCCGGTTTTTTATTATGTTTTAGTGAGCTATCTGTGGCATTTTTGTGTTTATTAATTAAAAAAAAACTTTTTCCACAGAATAAGTTTTTTTCAAAGAAAAGTAAAAAACTCCATTAAACAAAAAATAAGCAAAAATAAAATCAAATAATCTACCAAGCGTGAAACTACCACAAACCAGGATTGATAAATAAATGAAACCCAAATTAAACAGAAATTACAATAAATTACCGAGTCAAACTCAAAACAAGCAGAAATTAACATAAGTTGGGCTCAAAACCCTCTTTGCACTACTGAAAAACACTACTCACTACTCAACTACTCAAAATGTAATTTGCACTTTACTGAAAAAAATATAAATGTTTTTACTCTTATAACTTTAATAAATCAAATAATATAAACATTTTGATTAGGCTACTAAATATCAGTATATGTATATTAAACTGAATATGCACATTCATTTGTATTTTTTTCAGTAAAGTCCAAATTAAGTTGTGGCCTTGGGAAGGCATAGGGGTTTTGAGCCCAACTTATTTTAATTTCTGCTCGTTTTGAGTTTGACTCAGTTATTTACTGTAATTTCTGTTTGTTTTGGGTTTTATTATTTATCAATGCTGATTTGTGGTAGTTTTGAGCTTGGTAGATTATTTGATCTTATTTTTGCTCACTTTTTGTTTAATGGAGTTCTTTACTTTTCTTGGAAAAACTTTTATTGTGGAAATTTTTTTTTAATTAATTTCGTTTTGTTTTATATTAACATAGTCTTTTCAGGGAAAAGAAAATAATACTTTAAATCTTATCGTTTTTTAAGAATTTATACTTTGGCCTGCTATTTGAATGCTGGAAAAAAATTTTCAGCAATTTTTAACAATATACACCCTTTTAAATATCTGGACACAAATAGTAGTGTTTAATTTAGTTTCTTACCTCCTCTATTTGACCTGAAATGGAAAACTTGATACCATTTGCAAAAAAATCTGTTTACTTTCTTTGATAGCTTGGATACACTTACACTATTTTGATTTGGTTAAATTTTAAGAGCAGAAGTAACCCTGAAACTTTTAACATAATACCCTCATTTGTTCTTAGGATAGCCTACTGCTGAGATGCCTTATTGGGAATTAGCATTAACACAGTGCATTTTGATTTAATCTCAAGGCAACATTTAGTTTTTAAACATAAAGGCAAATGGGAGGGTGGGCATGGGAGGGAGATTAGGTTCCCTCCAATCACTTTTGACTATTAAAAAGGGCATCAGCCCTTTCTATTTTCAATTGAATGAGCCCTTTTTGAAGTTCCTAAGACAGCTCCTTTTATACGAAGTGCCCTGGTCTAAACAACACCAACAAAATAATACATTATACCCACATCTATCTTTACTATAAAAATGTCAAGCCTTCCAACAACTTTCGACTATTAAAAAGGGTACTAGGCTCTTCAATTTCCCATCAAATGAGCCCTTTTTGAGTTACTATGACAACAATGTCTATAAACGCCTTATATGCCCCCAGGGCATAAATTACAACCCTTACCCTAAGGGCTGTAAGGGTGGTTGTCATCCTCTAAGACCTAATTTCCAGAACTTTCAACTACATTAAACAAAATGGCTATCTCAAAATTTTGATTGAATGTGTTTGGGAAAATGGTGGGCGTGAGAGGGGTGATAGTTGCTCTCCAATCACTTTCAACTATTAAAAAGGCACTAGCCCTTTCAATTTCCAATCAAATGAACCCTTTTGAAGGTTCTACGACAACTCTTTCAATAAAAACCTTATATGCCCCCAGGGCATAACTTGTAACCCTTATCCTGAGGGATGGGGGGGTGTCATCCTCAAAGACCTAATTTCCAGAACTTTCTGCAAAGTTGAACAAAATGGCTATCTGAAAATTTTGATTGGATGTGCTTGGGGAACAGTGGGCATTAGAGGGGGGTTAGTTACCCTCCAATCACTTTCAACTATTAAAAAGGGCACCAGCCCTCTGAATTTCCAACTGAATGAGCCCTTTTTGAAGTTTTTACAACAACTCTATCTATAAAAACCTTATATGCCCCCAGGGCATAACTTACAACCTTTGTCCTTGGTGGCTCTGGAGGGTTTGTCATCCTTAAATACATAATTTCCAGAACTTTCAATTACTTTGAACAAAATTACTATCTCTAAACTTTGATTGAATGTGTTTGGGGAAATTGTGGGCGTGAGAGGGGGGTTAATCAATCACTCACTTTTGACTATTAAATAGGGTAATTTCAATTTTCAATCAAATGAGCCCTTTTTGAAATTTCTACAACAATTTTCCATATAAACCTTATATGCCCCCAGGGCATAAATTACAACCCTTGCACTGAGGGTTCTGATAGGGTTATCATCCTAAAAGACCTAATTTCCAGAATTTTCGACTATGTTGAACAAAATGAATATCTCAAAATTTTGATTGGATGTGTTTGGAAAAATGGTGAGCTTGAGAGGGGGTTGGTTGCCCTTCAATTACTTTATACTATTAAAAGGGCACTAGCTCTTTCAATTTCCAATTCAATGCGCCCTTTCTGAAGTTTCTACAACATCGCTATCTATAAAAACCTTATATGCCCCCAGGGAATAACTTACAACCCTTGCCCTGAGGGCTATGGGGGCGGAGGGGTTGTCATCCTTAAAGACCTAATATCCAAAACTCTCTACTATGTTGAATAAAATGGCTTTCTAAATATTTTGATTGGATGTGTTAGGGAAAAAGGTGGGCATGAGAGGGGGTTAGTTGCCCTCAAATCACTTTCGAGAGTATTAAAAAGGGCACTAGCTCTTTGAATTTCCAATCGAATGAGCCCCTTTTCAAGTTTCTACAACAAAGATTTCAATAAAAACTTATATGCACCCAGGGCATATCCTATAACCCTGCCCCTGAAGACTTTGGGGGGAGTGTTCTAATCAATGGTACAAATTTCTGAACTTTAAACTGCGTGTAACAAAATGGCTATCTCCAAATTTTGATTGGATGCTTTTAGGGAAAAGGTGGATGTGGAAGGGATTTTAGTTGCCTTCCAATCACTTTTGACTATTAAAAAGGGCACTTGCCATTTCAATTTCCAATTGAATGAGCGCTTTTTGAAGTTTCTACGACAACGCGTTCTATAAAAACCTTATATTCCCCAGGGGGAAAACCCTTGCCCTAAGGTCTGTGGGGGTTGTCATCCTCAAAGACCTAATATCCAGAACTTTAAACTACGTTGAACAAAATGGCCATTTCAAAATTTTGATTGAATCTGTTTGGGGAAAAGGTTGGCGTGAGATGGGGGTTAGTTGCCCTCAAATCACTTTCGAGTATTAAAATGGGCACTATCCCTTTGAATTTTCAATCAAATGAGTTTTGTTTGAAGTTTCTACAACAACGCTTTCGATAAAAGCCTTATTTGCCCCCAGAGTTTAACTTACAACCCTTGCCCTGAAGGCTTTGGGGGAGTTTCCTCCTCAAAAACATAATTTCTGTCTGGAAATCAACTATGCTGAACAAAATGCCTGTCTAAAAATTTTGATTGGATATTTTTGGAGAAAAGGTGGGTGTGAGAGTGGGGTTAGTTGCCCTCAAATCACTTTCGGCTATTAAAAAGGGCAGTAGACCTTTGAATTTCCAATCGAATTGGCCCTTTTTCAAGCTTCTACTACAAAGATTTCAATAAAAACTTATAAACCCCCAGGGCATTACTTATAAACCTTACCTTGAAGACTGTGGCGGAGGGGGAAGTGTCCTGCTCAAAGGTATAATTTCCTGAACTTTAAATTGCGACGTCCTACGACGACGTTTTAAATGTGTCGTCCTACGACGACGCGTTCTATGAAAACCTTATATGCCCCCAGGGCATAACTTACAACCCTTGTTCTGAGGGCTGTGGGGGGTTTTCATCCTCAAAGACCTAATTTGCAGAACTTTCAGCTACGTTGAACGAAATGGCTATCTTAAAATTTTGATTGGATGTGTTTAGGGAAGAGGTGGGCATGAGAGGGGGGTTAGTTGCCCTCCAATCACTTTTGACTATTAAAAAGGGCACTAGTCCCTCTAATTTCCAATTGAATGAGCCTTTTTTGAAGTTTCTACAATATTGCTTTCTATAAAAAACCTTATATGCCCCCAGGGCATAACTTACAACCCTTACCCTGAGGGCTCTGTGGGAGTGTCCTCCTCAAAACCATAATTTCTATCTGGAAATGAACTACGCTGAACAAAATGGCTATCTCAAAATTTTGATTGGATGTGTTTCGGGAAATGGTGGGCATGGAAGGGGTGTTAGTTGCCTTCCAATCACTTTCGACTATTAGAAAGGGCACATGCCATTCTGATTTCCAATTGAATGAGCCCTTTCCGAAGTTTCTACAACAACGTTTTCGATACGAAGTGCCCTGGTCTAAAGGAAAACAAATAAATAATACATTTTGCCAACATCGTTTTTATATACCCCCAGGGCCTAACTTAAAACCCTTGCCCTGAGGGTTGTGGGGGAGCAACCTCCTCAAAAGTATGTTTTCTATTTGGAAATCAACTATGCTGAACAAAATGGCTATCTCAAAATTTTGATTGGATGTGTTTCGGGAAATGGTGGGCATGGAAGGGGTGTTAGTTGCCTTCCAATCACTTTCGACTATTAGAAAGGACACAAGCCACTCCAATTTCTAATTGAATGAGTACTTTTCGACCTTTCTATGACAACTTCTTTGATACAAATTGCCCTGGTCTAAAGGGGAAAAAATTATAAACAATACATTGTGCCAACATCGTTTTTATATGCCCCCAGGGCATAACTTAAAACCCTTACTCTGAGGGTTGTGGGGGAGTAACCTCCTCTAAAACATATTTTCTTTTTGGAAATCAACTATGCTGAACAAAATGCCTATCTCAAAACTTTGATTGGATGTGTTTGAGGAAATGGTGGGCGTGGAAGGCGTGTTAGCTGCCTTCTAATCACTTTCAACTATTAAAAAAGGCACTAGCCATTCCAATTTCCAATCGAATGAGCCCTTTTCGAAGTTTCTACGACAACTCCTTCGATACAAGTGCCCTGGTATGGAAAAAAAAATACATTGTGCCAACATCCTTCTTTACTTAGGCAGCGCGATTACGCTGCCTATGATGTAACCTATTTTCTAAATTCTGTTATGTCCTTTCTACATATAATTTACCACTAGAGCTTTGTATGTTTTTTGGAACCTTTTCTTTTCCATTATTTAGCAGAGCCTATAGTTTATCCAGATTTAAATGCTGTTTTTATATTATGTTTGAATAGTTTTTTCCTTAATTTCTGTGACAACATTGGGATATAAGGCAAAGTTATGTATTTTTATGTTGATTTGACCCATCTTCTAATATTACTAGTTACATTAACTTTTTTTCTTTTTCAATAATTTTAGAAATCATCTTTTTGGATATTCATTACCTCTTAGAATATCCTTGATAAAAATTAGTCCACTACTCATGTATTCTGGTGATACTAATTTTAATACCCAATCAACTAAATAAATAACTACACCCCTTTTACTTGGATCGGGTGATTTGATGCAAAAGATAAATAATGGTTGACTTTAGTTGGTTGACAGTAAATTAAAAAGCTAGTTCATTATTATTTTTATGGATTCAAATATCCTAAAACGGCAACTTATTCTCTGTTTCTTTTCCAATTGTAAAAAGTAATTCCCCTCCCAAATTATTTAAATGCTCCACAAATCCTTCAATTTGTGATTCTTCTTAATTCCAAATAACTAACACATCATATATCTGCCCCAAAATTTAGCTTTGAAAAAAAATATGTTTCTATAGCTAAAGTTTCTACATAGGCTACTCTACATAGATATTTGCTAACAAAAACATAAAATCACGAAGAAACGAAGAAAACGAGGACAATTAACAGCCAGTGAAAAAATTAAAAATTATGCCAATATTTTGGTCAAGACCTCCGGTTGACTGTCCTCAGTGCAGAATAAAACTGATAAAAATATGAAAAATCAAACCTTAAAATAAAAACACAAAACATTTTTACTGAGAAAACGTCGTCCCATTTTAGTTGAGAATAGGTCGTCCAATTCAGTTGGGTCTGAGTTAAGTTTTTTATGTATTGAAATACTTTTAGAATTGTTTCTATTTTACTATCGTAATCATCTTTTTCTAGGATTACTACCCTATTGCTTTTATCATCTTTTGTTATTATTAGAGAATCATCTTTTTTTTAATCTTTTTTAAAAAAATTATCTTTGTTCTTAAGTTTTTATGAAAAGTATCAAAATATTCACGATCCCCAGTCTTAAATCATCTGTATTATTAATATCTTCTGAAAACTTGTGAATCCTTCTCTCAACCTTTGAAATTATTTTCTTCTATTGGTACTGTTTTACGGTTTAGTCCGAATTTTACACCTTTCACTTGTATTTCTTTTTATTCTTTGGTTACCTCCCTTTTGCCTAAATTAATCACACTTGGGCCTGGGAAATGTTTAGGTTTATACACTAATTTTTTTATTTTTCACGTTCCCATATCAATTGCAAAATTTTCTGGTTTAATCTTTCTCTAGATAATCATAAAAAATGTTCAAAAGAATTTTTGACAATTGATATAATTTGATTGAGATTATTTTAAGAAAACCGCAAAGGCTATTAAAAAAAATCTATTTCTTTTACAATTTGTGACCTCTGGAAACATTTATCTTTCAACACATAATTTAAATTAAATTAAATTATCTACCTTTCTCGTGTGATTAGCTTCATCATATGTATTTAAATGATGCTTGATACAAAACGATTTTGGAAATATTTTATTTACTGTACAATTCTCTAAAAACTTTTGTTGCGTAATTATATTGGTCTGTTTTATTTTTTTGCTGAATTCTAAAATAATAAAATTGATTTGGTCTTTTGTCACCTTTAGGCTAGATGTAAATAACTTCTTAGGTATGAAGCTAAGAGAGGAAAGGAAATAATAAATGAAAAATAAAACCAAAAAAGGGTGAGAAAACGAGGATTTTGTCAGCCAGTGATAAAATATGAAAGCGAAAAACAAGCAAATATTTCGACAAGGACCTCCGACAAGTCGTCCTCAGTGCTAAACAAAATAGAAAAAAACAATAAGAATCTAACCTTTTGGAGTTTACTGTATAAGATCCGAACAGACACTGAATGAAAGACCAAGCCGAAACCAATGAAAATAGGGAATTACCAAAGAGATTGAGCAAGAATATTTTGCCTCGCAATACTTTTGGCTCTTCTGCAAAATCGGTTTTCATTAGATATGTTAATAGGTTCTCTTAAATTCAATTGGATGCAAATATCAATTTAATTTCTTAGACTACACTGCTTTTCTGTTTATGAAAAATTTAGCAAGAAAAACAGGTTTTAATTTCAACAAAGTGGACAAAAAACAAAACAAAAAAAACAACCTTTTAATTTTAAAAAATTATAAATATTTTGGCCCCACGTCCAGGAGTCTTTCTCAACGGAAAAAAAAGAAAAGCCAAAAAAAAATCTTTTTTGGGTAAGAGAGAAAAAACAACAGTTGTTTTTAAATATAACACTGTAAAACAACAACTAAACACACAAAAAGAACTAAATAATTAAGTAAGTACAACCCACATTATAAAACAACTTCCAGCACTGATGTTATTGCATAAGAATAAAACGAAAGCGAATGTCTATAGTGCAAACAATTGGTCACTCTTCTCTCAATATTCAGTGGATAAATGGGATCTATTAAAAGTAAATACTATATTTACTTGAACAACCAAAAAGGTCACAAAACCCCAGGTCCATCACCCTTAACTAAATCTCTAAGGTTAATAAACATAAACAGATTTATGAATTGCTATTTTAGCTGCAGTCCATTTGCTTTTGCCATCTTTGACCTCATCGTAAGTTTTGTTTGCAGGGTTATCACTGGTTCTAGGACAATTATGTAAATCACTATTGGTTGACGAAAGTAAATTCTATCTATTAAATCTATTAAAAGTAAAAAGGAAAGAGTTAGAGGAAATAGTAGCCCACAAAGCTGATTTTTTGGAGGTTGCTGTTTGCTTGGTCGAATTGTATTGCTATCTCCACTATTTCCAAATGAATCGGCTTGGCCTTTTACATTACGTCACTTGCTCTCTAAAGAGTTCTAAAAATAAATCGGAAATTTGAATTTGGAAGGAATATTGCGAGGCACAAACAGCTATCCCAAAGGTCACATGAAGATGCGAGAAGCGAGTAGCTGCAACAAAACCACCACTAAATTATACTTGAGATCCAAAACACGAATATATAGGTACCAACAAGTGGCACTAAAGCTAGAAACGAACTTGAATAACCTCTGGTGTTTATGTACAACATTCAGTTGCAACTTTTGAAATTTTGAAAAATTCCTTACCCGCAAAAAGTTTACATCAGCTTCTTTTAAAACAAGTTTCCGAGTTATTTGGATAAGTGCTGTTCGAAAATAAACCCTAAACCGAAAACTAAAAGCGCGCAAATTGAATCGTTTTAGCAATCCCCTGCCTTTTTAAATGAAGCTCAGAATAAATTTTCAAATCGCTCACAATAAGGCGAGTAAGATAAATGCTGGAGGGTCTCTGACCCTCTGAATAACTATTTGAATAAAACAAATTGACTTTCTGACTAAACTAAAAAGAACGTTTTTTTACTTTTGGCTGGATTTGCTCGTTATGAGGTTACAGCTGTCACTGTAACCATGATATTTAGAAATTATATTGAATAGGGATATTTTTGTTTCGTTTTACATTTAAATATCACCTTCAAGTGTAATTGAAGAGTTTTAGTGAAAGGGTGAAATTGATTTCATAATAACATTGGTAAAGATGGAACAATATTTGTGTAAAAAAGTAATTTAAGCCAAATTTAGATCTTGGCTTAAGTGGGTCCCAGGAAGATTGTCATCCTTGGTTAAACAATCGATTAATTTCTCAGTAATATTTTAAGCAAATGTTGTTACATTTTAGTATAACCTATATTAAAAGACAAAAGACTTATTTTTCTAGAAATATTTCGTAAATTGCCTGAGTTTCACTTCAGATTTGAATTTAAATTGCTTGGAAAAACATAATATGTACATCATGTAACATGTAACAACATTTAACAGGAATAACATGTAACATGTACCTCCTGGAAAAACATAACATGCACATAATAGGCCTACACTTTACTGTGTTTAAAGTATTAAAACCATGAATAAAGCTTTCATTTCGGGAAGTAAACCAAATTTTCCAAATTTCGGATTCAAAAATTTACTAACAGCTGTATTTTGCTTTTTTACTGTGAAATTTTATTATAACTTAAAATCCACAACTACACTTTCAATTTAGTTACATCAAAAAGACAGTTTTAGAATTTTAGCACCCTCTAAAAAATAAATCAAATTTGTAATGGCTTTGACTGTTGAAGGAGTTGAGTCTTTTCTTTCAACTGTATCAATATAAAATCTGCTCTGCAGTGGTTAAAAGTCATTTTTAGTCATCAATCCTAATATCTTTTGTATTTTAGGACTCTCCTGACTAAAATCTGTGTTGTATCCACGTTTCAATAATAGTATTGTATTTCTCATAATTTGCATTAACTCCGTTCCAAGATCTTTCATGGACAAGCCACAATTTCCGAAAATGGCCGATCCGAACACAATGTCAGAGGATTTTTTCATTAAAAACGGTAAGTTGTACAATTAATGTCTGAATAAAAGAAAAGCTACTTTGTTCTAGAAAATAATTATTCCTTTTTTTTCCTCCCTGCTCATTACGTGATGCTAAGAAAAAAATTAACGGCATTTGTACTTTAATTTAACGATTAAGAGTTGAGTGGTGCTAAAAGTGGCTTCTTTGTGGCGCAAAACATATTCAAATTCAATTTATTAGCTTTAATTTTTAAGTTTAGTGAGAGAATAAATTGCCTGGTAGAAATATTTTCTGTCAATGTTTTCTCTGTGCAGGGATGATGACCGAAATATTTCCACCACATCAGGGGTAGTTATGGGGGCTCAGATGGGGATATCTAATCATAATACATGTAAGAAATGAATAAAGTTAGTTGAAATCAGCTGCTAAACTTTGTGAGACTATATTCTGTATTTTATGTTTTGGGAACTAATGCAGAAAACCCTGATTCAGTGGTATTTTTTTTTACTTTTAATTGTCTATTTTTTGTGATTGTTAAGCTGTGATTTTTTTTATTCAGTTGACCTGAATAAATTGACCAGAGGGATGGAGGACCAGGGTTCAGTTCCCATGATTTATCATTGATAATTTTCGGGACGAGGGAGGGGTATCGAGCCATGGACGACCAGGTGTCAGCTCCCACAAGTCTTGAAATAAAATATCGTTAATAAGTTGTTTTTTTTGTTTTTTTTTGGGGGGGGGGTCAGGCCATGGAGGGCAAGGGGTGAGTTGCCATTATTTTTTGAATAAAATATCGTTAATAAGTTTGTTTTTTTAGGGGCGGGCCATAAAGAGAAGGCCAGGGGTTAGCTTGCTTGAGTGATGGAGTAAAATATCTTATAAGATTTTTGAGTTGGGGTGGGGGTTTGACTTATCTAGTCTTTGAAATATTGTCAAAACCCTTGCATAAGAACCTTATATTCCCCCTGGATATAACGTACAACACTTGCCCCAGGGCTCTATGGGTTTGTGTTGAAACTATAGTTTTCGTTAACTGATCTTTTCACTTATTTTAACAAAGTGGCTATCTCAAAAATTTGATCGGATGGATTTAAGGTAAAGAAGGCAGGAAGGCTGGTTGCCCTCCGGTCCCTTTTGATTTTTAAAAAAGGAACTAGAACTTTCAATTTCCAATAGAAAGAGCCCCTGACAAAGTTACATGATTCTTCCTTCCATAAAAACTGTATATACCCCCGGGTTCTAGGGGGGGGGCTGTGTAAACCCCCGAGCTTTTACTGTATGATCTTTGGTATTTTGGATAAATAAAAATCTCAAAAAATTGATCAGACGCATCTGGGGAAAAGATGGTTGGTTTGGGATTACTTTTGAATCTAAAAAAAGAACTAAAAATTAAGATTTATAATTGAATGAGCCCCCTCCGAAGTTTATACTACTATCTCTTCCATTAAAATCTTATATGCCCAGGGGGCATAAATTACAACACTTGCCCCCAGTTTCTGGGGGGTGTCTGTGTTATCCCTTTAGTTTTTGTTATATGATTTTTGGTTAATTTAAGGCAACTACGCTTATCCAGCAGCTCGTTCTGTCTTATGAAT
Source organism: Artemia sinica (assembly GCA_027921565.1). Taxonomy (NCBI): domain Eukaryota; kingdom Metazoa; phylum Arthropoda; class Branchiopoda; order Anostraca; family Artemiidae; genus Artemia; species Artemia sinica. The sequence continues at coordinate 59,312,928 of CM051258.1, read as the reverse complement.
TTCGGGTTTTAATTCGTTCTATTTCCTAGTTAGGGACTTTTCTTGACTGTTTCTGGTTTTCTTTTGTTTTATGATTTATAAATAGATTAGTAGATTAGATAGATTATATAAGTAGATTTATAAAAAACGATTTGTGAAAGAAACCTGCATATACATCTGATTTTATATATGCATATGATGTCTGTATATTCACATTTTTACACATAGCTTAACTAAAAAGAAAAAGCTGTCAGATTTGCTTAGTAAGCTTTACTTTAAAAAAAAAATTTATGTCTGTTTAATTGAAATTTTGGGTTAGTGGTTGAAGATGCTTTACCAGGTCTTTACCATTTAGGTCCACATGCTTTACCTTTTTTTTTTATATTTCTTGCTTTTCCTTTTCCGTCTCAGTGTTACGCGCTGAGTTGTTAAGGGCAATTGCCTGGGTTAATTTTCACCCGGATCGAATTTCCTAGAGGATATATCCGTGGGGAGGGTATTTCTCTGTGGAGGTGGCCCAGATTTCCTGGGATTATCTAAAAAGCAATTAGAAGTTAAATAAAAAAAACGAGTTCTTCCAACTGGAAGTAAGGAGCAACTTTGAAACTTAAAATGAACAGAGTTTATTACGTTTATGAAGGGGCTTGTCTCCTCCTCAACACCTCGCTTTTTACGCCAAAATTTTAATTTTGTCCCAATTCTTTAAGAAGGACTTCTGAAACACTTTGTTCGTTTAATTGGAACAATAAGAAGCTTTTTTCAAAACTTTAGCGTAAAGACAGAAGTGTTTAGGAAGAGGCAACACGTAACTAAAAAGCAAAAGCTGTCATATTTGCTTAGTGAGCTTAACTTTTAAATGTTCCTATGTGTGTTTAATTTAAATTTTGTTTTAGAAGTTGAAGATACTTTACCAGGCCACGGCGAAAAGCCCTTTCATTTTTCGAACCATATTTTGTTACCAAAATGTGAAGATGTTTCTTTGGTCAATTTACCTAGCATATCAGGACCATGTAAATTGGAATACGACACCCAGGAATCCAAATGTTTAAACAATGAAGGTACATCTGAAACATTGTGTTTCTGTTTATTGAAATGTATTGGATGTTATTTTATTGGACAAAAATAGGACAAAGGGACTGAATCTTAAGATGGGACTTTTGTTTTATCTTATTCCAATGTGCAGGTCTTTGCTAAACTGTTTTTGTAGTCTTTTATGCACATTTATTTTTCGCTTGAAAGTGGGTTAGTAGGTTTTATTATCAAACAGTTTGTGGTGACAAACAGTAAGTAAGGAGCGACGTGAATCAAAAGTAACCGAAGCTCTAAAAACATGGAATTTCGGGTGCGTGTTTCTTTATTTGTTTTTTTTTTGTTGTTGTTTTTTTTTTTTTCAGTGGTGATCGTATCGGACCACTGATCCTAGAGTATTGTGAGGGGGTTCATTCAAACGGAAATTAAAAGTTTTAGTGCCATTTTTAAGTGACCAAAAAGAGTGGAGGGCAACTAGGCTCCCTAGTTGCCCTAGACATTATACACTGGGGGAATTTTACAGAATTCCTATGCAATTTTTTTTTATATTTCTTGCTTTCTCTTTTCCGTCTTAGTTTTACTCGCTGAGTTGTTAATGGTAATTGTCTGGGTAAATTTTCACCGGGATTGACTTGTCTATAGGATATATCCGTGGTGAGGGTATTTCTCCGTGGAGGTGGCCCAGATTTCTTGGGATTATTTAAAAGATGATTAGAATTAAATAAAAAAAAAAACAGTTTTTCCAACCAGAAGTAAGGAGCAACATTTGAACTTAAAACGAACAGAAATTATTATGTATATGAGGGGGGTTAGCTTCTTCTCAAAACCTCGCTCTTTACGCTCGTAAAAGTTTTAATTTTGTCCCAATTCTTTAAGAATTTCTAAAACACTAGTTTCGTTTAATTGGAACAATAAGAAACTTTTCAAAAATACTAAAAGTTTTAGCGTAAAGAGCGAGGTATTGAGGAGGAGGCAACAAGTAACTAAAAGGTAAAAGCTGTCAGATTTGCTTACTAAGCTTTATTTTAAAATTTTCTGTGTCTGTTGAATTAAAATTTTGTTTCAGAAGTTGAAGATGCTATACCAGGTGACAGCGAGAAGCCCTTTCCTTTTCCAAACCATATTTTGTCACCAAAACTGGAAGATGTTCCCTTGCGCAATTTACCTAGTACTTCAGGACCATGTAAATTTGAATACGACACCCAGAAATTGCAACCCAAATGTTCTAACAATGAAGGTATATCTGAAACATTGTCTTTTTGTTGATTGAAATGTATTGGATATTATTTTATTAGACAAAAACAGGACAAAGAGACTTAATCTTAAGATGGAACTTTTGTTTAATCTTTTTCCAATGTGCAGGTGTTGGCCAAACCGCTTTTGTAGTATTTGGTAAACATTTTTAAATTTTCACTTGAAAGTAGTTTTGCAAGTTTTATTATTTTCTGAAGGCCTGATAATAAGCCTTAAAACTATATCTCTATATACATTTTATTATCCAGATTTATAGTGTATATTTCTCTTCAAATCAAGAGATAAAGAAATAAATCTGTCTATTATTTTGACTCCAAGGTGAATTTGAAAGAAGCAGGAAATCGGCTGCTATTATCTCAACTGCCTACCAACAATTTTTTGTGTAGAATTTTAATTTACTAAAAACACTAGATTCAAACAGAAGTACTGAATTTATTTTGTGCTGATGAAGTCAAAAGTTTTTTGTCTGTTTAGGAACGAGTTCTTTTAAATATTTAGCTAGAAGAACATAGCGAGTCTTATTGGATTAAAAAAAAAAAGACGAAAGTCACGTTTTCCTCAGAGGGACGAATCCTTTTAATGCAAAGTGAAAAACGACGAAAAAAAAATCGAAACAAACAATCAGAGCCTAGGGAAAACTTTACACCAAACAAACGTGTTTTCTGCATGTAAATACACGATGATGAGCTCTTACTAGTTCCGTTTTCAATCACCAGTTATCAGTCGCCTGTGACCAGTTATCGGCCACAGCCTAAATATTGTTTTATTTAATAATTTGCTTATAGCCGATGAACAATGAACTAAAACAACGGATTTTTGTTCACACTTCAAAAGAAATTTGAACCTGAAATATGTGCATTTCTCTATGAAAAAAAAGAGTATAGCACAGCAAATATTTCTGCTCGCAAGGTACTCTAGCCTGACTCTTTGTTACAAGGAAATTTTTTAAACGGATCAAAAGTACCCAAATACTGATGGCGGTGTCACTATGTGCGACCGAAATATCCGAAATTTGTTTTATTGTTTCTCATTGTCTATTAAAATGATTTATCCCTATTTGAATTGTTACTTGTAAGACCTGAGGAAAACGTGACTTCCGGCATTTTTTTTAATCCAAAGCTTTGTGGTTACCCAAAAATTCTAACTTCAACATATGATGTGCATTCTTTTAGTTCTCTCTCTCTTCTTAATACATTAATTCTTGATAATTGTCGTAATATTTCCTCTCCTTCACTTATGGTTTGATTTACACCAAGGTATACTTTTTGATCGTTTAAAGTTTCATTTTCGCTCTTTCGTTGCATTAGAATAACTAATTTTAAAAGCTATTATAATTATCACCATGAGGGAGAGAAGAGGGATCGAAAATAAAATTAGTTGTTAAAACATACTGAAAGATATGTATTTGTTTTTAGTTTTAAGAGTTTTGATTTTTTGTGTTATTTGCTTAACTCTTGACTTTTAAACTTTTAGGTCACTTTTCACCACACGTGTCTGGACTTCACTTACAGGGAAATACGTCACTAGTTGTTTTCAAGAATCCATCCACAAGCAGTTTCTTAATTTCGTGTGCATCAGAATCTGAAGTAAAAGGCTTAGAATATCAGAAAACAGGTTTGAAAAGTCACCTTCAAAGTAAAAAGTATGAAAAATTGAAAAGATATCAAAGAACTCATAAAAAGAAAAACACATATAAATGTGAGGTATGTGACAAGACCTTTTCTCGAATGCGTGATTTGAACCGGCACCAAATAGTGCATACAAATGAGAAACCGTTTAAGTGTAATGTTTGTAATAAAACCTTTTCATTAGCACAAAATTTGAACACCCATAAAAGAGTGCATACAGGTGAGAAACCGTTTAAGTGTGATGTTTGTGACCGAACCTTTTCTCACGCAGCAGGTTTGAACACCCATCAAAGAATGCATACAGGTGAGAAACCGTTTAAGTGTGATGTTTGCGACCAAACCTTTTCTACATCATCAAATTTAAACATCCATAAAAGAGTGCATACGGGTGAGAACCCGTTTAAGTGTGACGTTTGTGATAGAACCTTTGCTCGAGCATCAACTTTGAACATCCATCAAAGAGTACTCGCGGGTGAGAAGCCGTTTAAGTGTGATGTTTGTGATCAAGCTTTTTCTCAAGCATCAAGTTTGAACACTCATAAAAGAGTACATACTCGTGAGAAACCGTTTAAGTGTGATGTTTGTAATAAAACCTTTTCATTAGCACAAAATTTGAACACCCATAAAAGAGTGCATACGGGTGAGAAACCGTTTAAGTGTGCCGTTTGTGATAAAACCGTTTCTCAAGCATCGCAATTGAACCGGCACCAAAGAGTGCACACAGGTGAGAAGCCGTTGAAGTGTGATGTTTGTGACCAAACTTTTTCTACAGTGCCAAATTTGAAGCGGCACCAAAGAATGCATATTGATGAGAAACCTTTCCAGTTTGAATACACATCAAAGACTGTGTGCAGGTGAGAAACCTTTCATATGTCATGTGTGTAGAAACACTTTTGTGATTTTAGCAATTTTACTGGCATTAAAGAGTGAATACAGGAGTTTAGGAAGATTGTTGTATCCTCAGTGGTTTGAGCTTAATATTCTCACAACCAATTAGTGTATCGAATTAGTTTTTTCAATGTTTTTTTTTATGTGTTTAGTTCCTTTAGCCATTTTAGTTTCTATAGTAACACAAATTTGCTTGATTTTTACCAGTGTGACGGATGTGAAATGCCACAGTGTGACAAGTCACATTTGAATTGTGCAAAAGGGTATTTTTATTTAAGTCAGCTCTGAGTTAGCATCTAACAACCTATTTTAGAAAAAGCCTCTCAGTGTATAGACTACAACAAGACCTTTGGAAGAATATTTTTTTTATTTAAAAAAGAAAACTTGATGAAGAATTAAAGCTGTTCCATGTTGGCTAATTTTCACATTTAGATAAGCACTTTGGGTATTTATATAGTTTTCTGTGTTTTTTGGCAAGTTAAGCTTGTCTTTTCATCCTACGACCAATGTGGAACCACACAAGTCATAAAAGGGAAATCCCTATTTTCCAAAAAAAATCCTCTTAAATTGATAATCTCAAAAGAAACAGAAGTTTACATTGCCCAACACTGAAATGTATAATAATTAGGATTTTTAAGCAACCAAAAATTTACACAAGAAACCAAGATATAAATAGTTGTCAATTGTTTAATTTAGTCCCACAAAAAGAAAAAGAGAATAATCAAGGCTAAAGAAACGGGAACCATGGATCAATTGGCGATAAAAAAATTTGTGGCTCATTTGTTTCTTTTTCTTCTGTATAAACGATCCTCATTGAATTGCTCCGGTTTCGATTAAAAGAAGAAAAAAAGAATCCTAAGATAAATTTCTGCCACAGGTGCACCATTTTGTTCATGGTATTATTCGTGATTATATATCTTTGGGTCAAGAGACCCAACCGCTCAAATAAACTGAAAAGCATTGTTTTAGAAAATTTTTCAGAAATTTCTCAATAAAAGGGAGGGAGTGAGGGTAGAAACTGCTCTTACCAATTATGAAAAGTTACCAATTTGTTCTAAACTATATTTATCTAGAATAAATCCATTAACCTAAGATGTAAAATCACTAAAGCTCAAATAACTTCTTATAAATTTTGTTTTATTTATATGGAAATTATTTTTTGCACCTAGTAAACTTGTAATCTGAAAACAATGCTGTCACTCTGTAAACATTAACACTCTGAGAAACAACAGATTTGGGCTTTGAAATAAAATTGGAAGGTTAAAACCCACAGCAATAGCTCTTATTCTCAGATATAGTTACTTCTAAAGATTGAAGAAGAATCTATTTTAGCTCTTCGACAGAATTGAGTGTTGTAAGTGTTTGTTTAACTGATTGTAATAAAAGATTTACTGGTTGCTGATAATTGGTCTTTTTGTCTATTTTTCTTAGGCGAAGCAAAAATCCAGATGTTCTCAAATTGATTTGCTGAGATTAATGGGGTCGTAAAACGAAATTTAAACAGATTTTGACTAAAAATGAGGAAAGTTAACTTTGTCTATCTGTTTTGTATTTTTGGCAAGATGAATTTGTAAGAAAAGAAGAATTTGCAACTTCAAACTATGTACCCAGTTTTCAATGGAATATTTTACACTAGATTACTTTTTTCCAAGATTTCGAATCGGATCTTGGGTCTAAAATAGTATTGATATAATTTACTGCTTTGTATAAATGTTTTGGCCGAAAGCATACTTAAATCATTTCATATACAAGTTACCTAGACATATGATTCAAGTTTTAATCAAGTATACACCACAGTCAACTCTTTGTTAATTTTTTTTTTATTAACAACTTACCAATTAACAACTCTTTGTTAATTAGTTTGCAACTTTGTCCATCATCATTGGGGCTTCTAGTAGGCCATCCTCAGTGACGGAAAAATCATCAGCACAATCTATGTCAGCGACTTGAACACCTTTTCCAACCGTCACTCCTGCATCTGTGCTGATATTTCTCTATTATCCAGTCAATTACATAATTGTAAAAGATGGAGAATAGGACATTGCCTGGTTTTATTGCTGAGTGTACAGAGAAATTTTCAGATAAGGTTTCACCATAAGCCCGTACCCACATCTACGTCCCCTCAAAGTAGGGTAAAGGCACCGATGATTCGACAGTGCAATTTTGGAACCACTGTCGAAATTTTCCTTCAAAACGGGATAGCTCTGCTTAGCCGTGACTCAGAGCGCCATCTCTTGGAGCCGTCGTTATATTTAGACGGTGCGAAACGTGGACACTATATCCGGTACACCCAGATATGAAAAGAACATTCAATTCGGTCAGTTTCCTGTTTTCAACACAAAAGGAGCTCCCGACAATTTTTCAGGTATGTAATGTTCAAACTGTCATTACTTGGTTATTTATTGCAAGAAAAAGTTGGGATAAGCGCCAATGTGCCGAGATACATCTGCTCTTCTCTGAAATGTAGCCACATTAGCTTTTTCCGGATAAAATTAAATGAAAATGGCGACGGAAATTGCATTGTCGAAACTAGGTTCCAAGTGTCGAAAATTCTTGTTCGATGTAGTGGAATACCAGGCGGACTAAAAATGTTCCTTCAGCCGCATTCAAGCGTAAATATTGGTTTCTATCAAGGGATTTATTTCGTTGGCGAATATCTCGTAGTAACCTTGTCGAAATTTTGGACAGACAGCAACAGGCCCTGTCGAAATATAGGTGACTTTGTCGAAAGTTCACTGAACATGTAAAACAGATGAGAAATAATAGGTGTCGAAATTCCAGGATCCACTGACGAAACCATAGGCACCATAGCTTTCGAATTTACAGGTGCTTTCTGCGCAACGAGAGATTTTGAGGATTATTATTTCTAATAATATTTCAGATGAAAGAACATTTAAACAAAAGTTTTTTTTTTAAACTTTGAAGTTTTACTTACAGACACTGGATTTTTCCATCATCTGAGGAACTGCTGCTTGGCCTCATACCATGCAGGGGCGTAAATTGCTATTGGGTAGGGGGGGCAGTTGCCCCCCAGACCTGATTTTGCCCCCCCTAGATTTTTTTACATTATACCCTTATTTATCCTTCATCCGAATAAAAAATACAAATTTTATCGAATACAAAATCTTATACGAAATGATGCGTAGGCCTATGTTTTGGACGAAACTAAGAATCTGCATATGAAAATAAAATCCACTAAATCAAATAAACTTCTTAAATTTCTTGAAATCCACTCCCGTTTTCCTAGACCCTATCCCTTCCGAAATGCTAGTGAAACAATTTTGTCATACTAAATACTATTTGTATTTAATAATGTATATTAAAATTTGTTGTACCGATTTTGTTAGTTTTATTACTTCTACTTTTTGCATAGTCTTTTATACTTTTATACATTAAATGAAGTTGAAGAAAAACAAAGAAACAAGTATATACGTGTCAAATACACCAGGTTCCGCCCACAAGTATTCCCCAAGTATTTAGACGGGTGTCGATTTGGGTTCCGACTTGCGTTGAAAACAGGTAACTTTTTTGTTGTGTCGAATTTGTAGGTGAAAATGCTCTAATTTCGGAAATTTGAGTTTTGTAACCTTTCCAGACAAAACTTCAAATTTCTCATCAAACAGTTAGATTCCTAGATGTTTTCCCTACATACTGAAACCCTTTTCAAACCGAAAGTCTTTAAATTAAGACTTCTAGAGTAGAAAAACTAGTTTTTTTTACAAAAACTGTCGAATCATCGGTTCTACACCCAATATGGGTGTCGAATTGGGTTCCGACTTGCGTCGAAAACAGGTAACTTTTTTGTTGTGTCGAATTTGTAGGTGAAAATGCTCTAATTTCGGAAAATTGGAGTTTTGTACCCTTTCCAGACAAAACTTCAAATTTCTCATCAAACAGTTAGATTCCTAGATGTTTTCCCTACATACTGAAACCCTTTTCAAACCGAAAGTCTTTAAATTAAGACTTCTAGAGTAGAAAAACTGGTTTTTACAAAAACTGTCGAATTATCGGTACCTTTACCCTATGCTTTCAAAAGCTCTATAAGATGAGAAAGGATTCCATCCTCTTCTAGGATAACCCAGAGAGCATCTCGCTCAACTGAGTTGAACGCTGCTATGAAATCGATGAAGAAAAGGATCAGCGGCTAGCCATATCTATGGTACTGCTGTAGCACCAGCCTAAGGATAAAATTTGCTTGGTACAAGAGCCTCCGGTTTGGAAGGCAGCTTGTTCTATTCTCATTCTTTCTTCTCGGGCCTATTTATAAATATTGAGGAGAAAAATGACAAACAACTTTGCTGCAATATCAGTGAGAGTGATTCCACGGTAAATCTGACATTCTGATTTGTCACTCTTTTTGATAAAAGGGAGAAGGAATGAAACTTTCCAGTTCTTCGAGAAATTTTTCGATCCAGATTTGGTCAATCAGTGGTTTGAGTTGAGCAGCAACAATCTGATCAGCAGCTTTATATAGTTCTGGAGGTAGACCGTCTTTACCAGAAGACTTGTGGCTCTTCAGTGAACGAATGGCTTTTTTTATTTCATCAATATCGGAGGGTTCGAGGCAAACTTTATAAAGTGCTCAAAGGACCGCTGGAGGAGAAATTTGGAATTATCTGTGGACGATGTGACGAATTCAAGAGATCTTGAAAAAGTTTCTTCCATTTTGATACTCTCACCGATAGGTCTATTATGATATGCCCGTTTTTCAGGTGAATGATCTCAGAGAATTGTTGCTTTCTCCGAGTGGCCTGTTTCAGCAATTGATAGAGCTGACGGGTGTCGTGTGCCTTAGACGTGGCTTCCATGGAGTCTGCCCTTTTCTTCCAGTAGTTTTGCTTATCTATACTGTAAGATTTTCTAAACTAATGCTCTGCGCTTCTTACGCTCTGTCTTAGAGCAAGTCGGCTAACTTAATGGTTCCTTCGCTGATCCAAAATTTTCTTTTTGGTTTTGACATGCTAAGGACTTCTTTCGCTGACTCCTGTATTGCTGCAGCAAACTGCTTTCATTTATTCTGTCCAGAAATATAACAGAACTATAGGAAAGCTCCTCGACGTTTTCTTCGTCATTGACGGTGGACAGAGTGCTAAGCCGGTTTGACAAAGGGAAGGTGGAACATATTCTTGGTTCCAGGGTTATTCGAACCAGCAACATATATTTTGGGGGGATAGACGAGTTTCTAAACCTGGTAGATGACCGAAGCTGAATTCTAGTAATCTTTAGGTTGTGATCAGAATCGGACTTGGAGCCTATGTTAGCACCAAGATATGAGTGAGAATCCAGCAGGGAACTTTTGAATGTAGACTGGACAAGTACAAAATCTCTAAGGGCTTTGGTAAATCCGCCATTGGAGTACCACATTATCTTGGTTAAACTCTGACATTCCAATCCCCAGCAAGAAGAAGGGAGTCTCGGGAGGGAACTTGTGCTAGAATATAATTTCTTAAACCACATTGGCCTGACATCACATAAAGAAAGAAAAACCAGCAAAGATGGGGATTAATTAAAATCCGGAATCAGATGACATAGTTCTCCAACTGATTTAATTGCTGGTTCGTTTTGTTTTTGAGTGAATCAATTGTTTTCTTTTCTTTCTCAGTTGTTCACTAGTATCCTTCGATGGCAGTTCATAATTTTTTGGATTTTGTGAAAATCGCGGATATTGGCGAATAACTCGCTTTTATGGTTGTTAGGTATTTGGTTTTAATTCTCGTAATTTTTGGCTTTTATTGAATTTTATTCATCTTTTAAGTTTTTGGTTTTTTCTTTGGTTTTTTGGTTCTTTTCACACTGACTTTCCGCGTTTGTTTTTTGTTGTTTTTTTCTTCGGCACTTTCCTTGGATACATTATTTCGTTTCGCGCTGAAGAAAAGAGGCGTTTGTCTTCTCGAAATATTCGCTTTGTTGTGTTTTTTCAGTATTTTCATTTGGCCTATAAAACCCCATTTTTGCTCGTTTTTCATTCTTTTTGTGCTAGAAAGGTCATTATAAAATATATACTTTGTCTCTTTCGTCATATTTAAGATCGAGGGGATGCGCAGAGATGAATGTAAGATTAGTCTTTTGCCCTCTAAACTTTACTAAAACAAATCTTAGAGATATTGGATCCCATTCAATAAGAGCACGATTTGCAGCACCAGAAAGGAGAAAACGAACTCCAAGTGGACCAGAGTTGTCATCAACTCAGGAATAATACCGGCAATACGGTTCATTTGATGAGCTAATAATAGTTTATATACCGCAATCGGAGATTGGAGTTTCAGACAAACATAGAAAGTCGATTCCATACTTCTGCATCTCATTTGCAACTAGTATTTGGGTTGCATCTATTTTAATTGATCGAACGTTCCAATATCTGATCTTCGAGGGGATTTTACTATTTAGAAATACTCGTCAATTTTCCACCTCCTTCACCTTCCCAAACAGGAGCGTGTACCGGGGACGCCATATCAAATTTGCAGTTCTTATACTTGGCATTATCATGGATGTTCATTGGAGATTTATTTGACCAGCAAGTTCCCAGCTTACTGGCACCCTCTACGTGTTCGCGAAGAAGTCAATAATGATACCGCTACCACCTCAGAAGGCACTATAAGTATATTTTAAAACTGCCATTACAGTTAATGTAAAAAATGACGCTAAAGGTATTAGGATGGAACTAATGCATTCAGGTTTTCAAATCGGGCATATAAGGAATATCATAGGCAGCACCACTCTATAATAGCTAGAAATATCATTGAAACTTTTAAAGGAGCTCATTCAATTCAAAATTAAAAGTTCTGGTGCCCTTTCTAAGAGTAACAAGAAATTGAAGGGCAAGCAGCCCTTCCCTGAGGCTCATTCTTTTTCCAAACGCATCAAGTCAAAATTTTGAGACAGCCATTTTGTTCGGAATAGTAGGGCTGTCCAACAACCATGTGTTTAGGGATATTAGGCATTTCAACCTCCCGCAATTATGCAATTGGTCCCTTATGCTTTAAAACTAAATTTGGCTTTGAAATAAATCAATAGGCATTGTGTTTATGGTTGCGAACAAGACAAATCAGCAATAGATCGAGAAAGTCTGCGGATATTAAGTTGAAACTTTTTGGGATAGTATGATTACTACTTCTGCCTTACAATTTAAATAAACAAAAAGAGTGTAAGTGTATCCAGGTTGTCAAAGAGCATAGATAGAATCTATTGGGAATGATATTTAGTTTTATTTTTCAGGTCAACTTCAGAAGCTATAAAATTAAATTAAAAAAATACTGTTTGTGTCAGGATTCAAAATTGTTGATAAAGTTTCTCCAACCCATTCTATGGATTCTTATAGAAAAAAAAACTGAAAAGATATAAAACATTATTTTTTCCATGAAAAAGACTACGTCAATAAAAACGAGAGCAGAAATAAATTTTAAAAACTTTTTCCAATAAACAAGTTTTTCAAAGAAAAGTAAAGAGCTCCATTCCAAGAATGAGCAAAACCAAATAATCTTCCCAGCGCAAAACTACCACAAATCACTATCAATAAATAAATGAAACTCAAAACGAACAGAAATTACTATAAATAGCCGAGTCAAACGCAAAAGGAGAAAAAATTAAAATGAGTAGTGTTGATGGCCCCCATGATTTCTCAAGACTAGAACAAAATTTGTATTTTACTGAAAACAAAATACGTTTGAAATGTTTTCACCTTTCTTACTTTCATAAATAAAAAATATTAAAACTTTAAGGAATTAATATCAGTATATGTCCATTAAACAGAAAATCCATGTTTATTTGTTTTTTTTATTATTTTTTTTCAGTAAAGCGCAAATTGTGTGGGGGGAGGGTATCTTCCTCACAGACATAATTTCCAAAACCTTCAACTACGATGAACAAAATTGTTATCTCCAAATTTGGATTGGAGGTGGCAAGGGAAATGATGAGCATGAGGGGGGGGGCTGGATGCTCTCAAATCACTTTGGGTCATAAAAAGGGCACAATAACTTCCAAATAAAAATCAAATAAAACTCCGTCTCAAGTTTATACGACCGCCCATTCCATAAAACCCTGATATGCCCTTATGGCATAACTTACAACCCTATCCCCAGGGTGCTAGGGGACTGTGTCAACCATAGAGGCATTTCTACATTTTCTTTGGACTATTTTGAACAAAATCGCTATCTCATAATTTCAATCAGATGTATTTGATAAAAAGAAGGGTTGTCGGGGAGGGGGGGAGGGGGTTGAAATACCCTCCATCACTTTTGACGCTTAAAAAGGAACTAGAACTTCTAATCTACAACAAAATCAGCCTCTTCTATAGTTAAACGCCTATCCCCTACATAAAAACATTAAATGCTCCATAGTATAACTTATAAAGCTCGCCCCTGGGCTCTGGTGGTTTGTATCAACCCTTCCACCTTGGCGGGGGGGGGTATCACTTTGATCACTGATCACTTTGACTCTTTGACTCTTCACTTTGTGACCCTCTGATCACTTTGACTCTTAAAAACACCACTAGAAATTCAAATTACCAATCCAATGAGTCCCCTCCGAAGTACATACAGCCACCCTTTCTATTAAAACCTTATATGCCCCCGGGGCATAACTTACAGGTCTTGCCATAAGAACTTTGGGGGCGGGGGTGTCTTCCTCAAAGACATAATTTCTGGACCCTTCAACTACAATGAACAAAACTGCTATCTCCAAATTTTGATTGTATGCCTTTAGGGAAATGTGAGCTTGGGGGGGGGGGATAGTTGCTCTTAAATCACTTTTGACTCTGAAAAAAGGCACTATAATTTTCAATTTCAAATCAAATGAGCCCCATCTGAAGTTTATGCAACCACCCATTTCATAAAAAAATTTATATAACCCCAGGGCATGACTTAAAACCCTACCCCAGGGCACTGAGGGGTTGTGTCAACCCTAGAGGGATTGTTATATGTTCTTTGGATATTCTGAACAAGATCGCTATCTCACAATTTTAATCAGATTCGTTTGGTGAAGAGGGGTAGTTTGAAAGGGAGGGGGATAAGCTGCCCTTGATCACTTTTGACTCTTAAAAGGGAACTAAAAATTTTTATTTCTAATCAAATGAGTCTAACTCATTTTTGTCCCAAAAATTTAAGCTCATTTTCCCTTCAACAATTATTGATAAAAGAGTAAAAGATTTTAAATCTTCCGCCAGTAAACCAAATCATAATTTTTTTTTCTTATGTCTTGTAACTTATGTCTTATTTTCGGATTATGATATATGATTTGTGATTATGTCTATGATTATTATGATTGTAAAAACTACTTATTTCTGTTGAGTATATAAGCTTTCTTGTCTTTTTTCTCTTTTTCTCTTATGTACTCTGTCATTTAGGTGACTTAGGCCCTTTTTTGTTTCGACAGGTTATAAATAAATTGAATTGAATAGCGTCTTTGAAATTTAGCTCAAATTTCCCCTTAATACTTTAAATGGAGTAGTGTGGTAGAATGTTACTAGTGGTGGTAGTTGCAGAAGTATTGATAGTATGCGAATATTTTCTTTTTGATCATCTCCATTATTATTTCCTGAATGTTCGAAATTAATATGCTCAGTTATTCCTGTGTTGCACCCTTGTGACAATCCGTACACATATAACGTGTTTTGATTTAGTTCAACACTCCCCTCAACATTCTTTGAAACTCTCACTTGAATACCGTTCGTCTCGGAAAGTAAAGTTTAAACATGCATACCTTTCTCAATAACATATACTAGGCGTAAACAATGAACGAATGACCTAATTTAGGGTGAACTGGGGTAAGTCCGGCCCTTTATCGAGTTTTTTTCAGCTTAATCTGGTCCCAAGATTGTTTTGGAGTTTCTGCCACAATAAAAACTATTTGATGTTGCTCTTGATCATACTAGTAATATTCCGCACAATCCAGAAAGTCCCCAAGTTTTGTTGTTTCCATGAGTTGCTACACCAAAGTAACCCATCTCAGGGAAGCCGAACTTACCCCGAGTCTGGGGTAAATCCGGCACCTCCCAGGTAAATCTTATGTAAGTAGAGATAAAAATTATTTCACACTAAGACATGATAGAGGGTCCCTCTATGTACGGAAAAACCATACAAACCAAAAACTCTCGTTAATGGTTTGTATGTGCCACAGCGGAACATCAGCTTTCTGCTTATCATGGGGTAACTCCGACAGTGCTGGTTTTACCCCGTACATAAGAGAAGTCTCTGAGAAAGGTAGTTTTTCAAATTTTTTATTGTAAATATGAAAAAGGTAACGACATACTTCAAATAATAGGATAAAAAAAAAAGCAGTTTCAATTAGTATCAGAGAGATTCGAGAAAGCAAACTTTTGATCACTTCCAGGCACTAGTGTGCTTCTTGTACGGATCTGCTTGTTGGCTTGGGTTTAAGAAAAGAAACTACATCTCGCTTAAGAAACCTCAGCGTCTTGAAAACCTGAGGGCTGTGCAACAAGCAGATCCTTTTATCATTCTAGGATTTTATGACCTGCTACAAAAAACAGCAGAAGAGCTTGACATCTTAGACAAACCAGAATGTTGGTTCAACTTGGACGAAACTTCGTTTTGTCGCGATCCCGGTAGCCTTAAAATCGCTAGCGCGAAAGGATCCCTAGCAACGCGGCGAACTGGTGGCAATGGGCGTGATAACACAAATGTGCTCGAATGTGTTAATGCATCAGGTGAAAAGCTGCCACCGCTGGTAGTCTTCTCGGGAAAAAACACTTGGAGTTCATGGCTACCCGTTCAGGACCATCCAGATGCATGTTATTCAGCTACTAAGAAAGGATGGATGACTGCGGACCTTTTCTATAACTAGCTTAGAGATGTTTCCCTGCCTCAGGTGAAATAAAAAGCACTTCTTATTCTTGATGGCCATGGCTCTCATTTATCCTTGGTTCTTGCAAAGCTCGCTTCAGAGAAGAACGTTACCATCCTCAAGTTGCCAGCCCATGCATCCTATGTTCTGCAGCCCCTTGACAGGGTTATTTTCAAAGGGCTGAAATCATCCTATGAGCAGAAGCTCGTGAACTGGCAACGAGCACACCCAGGTGACGTCTTGTCACGACCAGGCCTCGTGAAAATTTTATGTCAGATCTGGGAGACTTACCTTACCCCTTCACTGATTCAAAAATCATTTCAAGCGACAGGAATTTACGATTCTGCTATTCCAGCACGTATCAACCGTGACGTGGTCGACAACGCGAAGTTTGATCCAGCCAAGTTCAAACGATATGTTGAGAGTAAGAAATCGGAGACTCAGAATTTAACAAGAGTGACTGCCAGGGTGAATACTGCAACTGAACAGATTACCATTTCGGTGTTGGTTAGTCCGAAGAAGAATCATACGCATGACAAATCCTTTGAAGAACTTCTCTTGGACTCAGTACGTCGCCCTTCTCTTGATGCCTCAGCATCCGGGACATCCGGTAGGCAGAGAGTTGCCCGGGAAGCTGAAGTAATCACATCTGAAGAGGCTTTGAGAGTGCTTGAACAAAGAGAGAAAGAGAAAAAAGAAAAGCTAGAGAACAAAAAAGGGAAAGTAAAAAAGAACACGCTCAAGCCAAAACTGAAAAAGAAAAAGAAAGATGATCTTTCCAGTGAAGACTCTGACGTTGATGTCTCATCGGGTTCCTCAACTGAAGAAATGGATATCCATGATACTGTTGGCAGTGAGCATGAAGAGGAGGAGGAAAAGAAGCTAAACATACAGCTAAATGAGTACTATGCTGTAGCATACGATACCAAACGAGATCAGCAAGGCTGGTATATCGGAAGGGTGCTTGATTTTCACGATGAAAATCTTGTTCGTATAAAATATCTTTGCTGCCTGAGCCTAGCCGACTATTCATACGATTGGCCAAAAAAAGATGACATTGACGAAGTCGAAGAAAACTACATCTTTGCCGGACCATTGAGGCTCTCTGGAGCTGGTCCCTTCACTCTACCACCATTCCAAATTCGGCACATCATCAGCCTGTACAAGAAGCACACTAGTGCCTGGAAGTGATCAAAAGTTTGTTTTCTCGAATCTCTCTGATACTAATTGAAACTGCTTTTTTTTTATCCTATTATTTGAAGTATGTCGTTACCTTTTTCATATTTACAATAAAAAATTTGAAAAAATACCTTTCTCAGAAACTTCTCTTATGTACGGGGTAAAACCAGCACTGTCGGAGTTACCCCATGATAAGCAGAAAGCTGATGTTCCGCTTTGGCACATACAAACCATTAACGAGAGTTTTTGGTTTGTATGGTTTTTCCGTTCATAGAGGGACCCTCTATCATGTCTTAGTGTGAAATAATTTTTATCTCTACTTACATAAGATTTACCTGGGAGGTGCCGGATTTACCCCAGACTCGGGGTAAGTTCGGCCTCCCTGAGATGGGTTACTTTGGTGTAGCAATTCATGGAAACAACAAAACTTGGGGACTTTCTGGATTGTGCGGAATATTACTAGTATGATCAAGAGCAACATCAAATAGTTTTTATTGTGGCAGAAACTCCAAAACAATCTTGGGACCAGATTAAGCTGAAAAAACTCGATAAAGGGCCGGACTTACCCCAGTTCACCCTAAATTAGGTCATTCGTTCATTGTTTACGCCTAGTATATGTTATTGAGAAAGGTATGCATGTTTAAACTTTACTTTCCGAGACGAACGGTATTCAAGTGAGACTTTCAAAGAATGTTGAGGGGAGTGTTGAACTAAATCAAAACATGTTATATGTGTACGGATTGTCACAAGGGTGCAACACAGGAATAACTGAGCATATTAATTTCGAACATTCAGGAAATAATAATGGAGATGATCAAAAAGAAAATATTCGCATACTATCAATACTTCTGCAACTACCACCACTAGTAACATTCTACCACACTACTCCATTTAAAGTATTAAGGGGAAATTTGAGCTAAATTTCAAAGACGCTATTCAACTCAATTTATTTATAACCTGTCGAAACAAAAAAGGGCCTAAGTCACCTAAATGACAGAGTACATAAGAGAAAAAAAAGAAAAAAGACAAGAAATCTTATATACTCAACAGAAATAAGTAGTTTTTACAATCACAACAATCATAGACATAATCACAAATCATATATCATAATCCGAAAATAAGACATAAGTTACAAGACATAAGAAAAAAAAAAGTATGATTTGGTTTACTGGCGGAAGATTTAAAATCTTTTACTCTTTTATCAATAATTGTTGAAGGGAAAATGAGCTTAAATTTTTGGGACAAAAATGAGTTACTAGTCCAAGGAGGCATATGTAAAAGGAATTTAGCAAATTTAAAATAAATCCGGTGAACAAGTTTTTTTTTTGAAGCAGGAAAACATTGCTAAATAGGACACAGAGCAAGAAGATGAGCCACAGTTAGACTATTATAGAGTTTAGAAAGATGGAAACGACTAAGGTGTGTAACCTTAGAGACAAGTGGCGCATAAGCTATCCTTGTCTTTTTTTCAAGATTTTGGATGGCAAGCTTAATAGTTTCCTTTTGGGAATAGACATAGACATATTTTATTAAACTTACTCTTTTTACCGCTAAAAGCACTAATACCGAGGGTTTTTACAAATACGACAAAGTTAAATAACAAATACCACAACAAAAAATGAATAAAACCATATTACTTTTCTTAGGAATTTTTGACCATGTCTGTAAAAAAGGCGACAAAGGAATGCTGGTAGCGAGTCGTACGGCACGTCACTGGATTGAGCTTGTATTGTCTCTGGGTACGGGACATAGCGGGGGCAGGATCGTTTTGTGTTTGCTGCTACGAAGCAGGAAATGGCGGAACTAGCAAATAAGTCTCTGACGGCGGTTAAAAAGTGACTCAAGGCCCTGAACCTTAAGCACATTGTCATAAGTAGTGAAGGCCTGACCCAGCATAATCTTACAAGCCCGTATTTTGATAGCTTCGATATCTTGCCACATTCCAGCACTCAACTGTACACTAGTGCCCCACACTGGGCACGAATATTCAATGATGGGTAGAATATAAGTCTTGAAGGCAAGCTTCATGGAATTCACACCGAACCCAAACGGCTTCATGGTAATCAGTGACTACAGCGCTGTATATACTTTTCGCACAAGGTCACTAACGTGGTTGTTGAACTTGCAGTCAACAGAGAAAATTACCCACAGAATTTTCTCACTGCCAACTGTTTTAAACAAGGTAGGAGGCTCCTAAAAGTCCGATTTAAGAGGGTTAAAACGCAACACCTTGCACTTCTGCGCATTCAGGGTAAGGCTAGCTCGCTCACATTCATTCTGAAAACTGTGGGTAGACTAGAAGGGCTGCTTGCCCTTCAATTTCTAGTTACTGTTAAAAAGGGCACTAGAACTTTTAATTTTGAATTCAATTAGCTCCTTTTAAAGTTTCAATGATCTTTCTAGCTATTATAGAGTGGTGCTGCCTATGATATTCCTTATATGCCCAATTTGAAAACCTGAATGCATAATTTCCATCCTAATACATGTAGCGTCATTATTTACATTAACTGTAGTGGCAGTATTAAAATATACGTATAGTGCCTTCTGAGTTGGTAGCGGTATCGTTATTGATTGCTTGGTAAACACGTAAAGGGTGCCATTAAGCTGGGAATTTGCTGGTCAAATAAATCCCAAACAAACATCCATGATAATGCCAAGTATAAGAACTGCAAATTTGATATGGCGTCCCCAGTACAGACTCGCGTTAGGGAAGGTGAAGGAGGTGAAAATTTGACGAGTATTTCTAGATAGTAAAATCCCCTCGAAGATCGGATATTGGAACGTCCAATCAATTGAAATAGATGAAACCAAAATACTAATTGCAAATGAGATGCGGAAGTATGGAATCGACTTTCTACGTTTGTCTGAAACTCCAATCTCCGATTGCGGTATATCAACTATTATTAGCTCATCAAATGAGCCGTATTGCCTGTATTATTCAGGAGTTGATGACAACTCTGGTCCACTTGGAGTTCGTTTTCTCCTTTCTGATGCTACAAATCGTGCACTTATTGAATGGGATCAAATATCTCTAAGACTTGTTTTAGTGAAGTTTAGAGGGCAAAAGACTAATCTTACATTCATCTCTGCGCTTCCCCCGACCTTAAATGCGACGAAAGAGACAAAGTATACGTTTTATAATGACCTGAAACAAATTCTGGTGCAATTTCCCGCCCGAGACTCCCTTCTTCTTGCTGGGGATGGGAATGCCAGTGTTTGACCAAGATAATATGGTACTCCAATGGCAGAATTACCGAAGCCCACAGAGATTTTGTGCTTATCAAGTCTAGATTCAAAAGTTCTGTGCTAAATTCTCGCTCATATCTTGGTGCTAACATAGGCTCCAATTCCGGTTTTGATCACAGCCTAATAATTACTAGAATTCAGCTTCGGTTATCTACCAGGTGTAGAAACTCGTATACCCGCCAAAATATCTGTTGCTGGTTTGAATAACCCTAGAACCAAAACTATGTTCCACCTTGCCTCGTCAAGCCGGCTTAGCACTCTGTCCACCGTGAATGATAAAGAAAATTTCGAGGAGCTTCCCTACAGTTTTGGAGAGAATAAATGAAAGCAGTTTGTTGCAGCAATACTACTAGAACTAAAACTATGTTCCACCTTGCCTCGTCAAGCCGGCTTAGCACTCTGTCCACCGTGAATGATAAAAAAAAATTTCGAGGAGCTTCCCTACAGTTTTGGAGAGAATAAATGAAAGCAGTTTGCTGCAGCAATACAAAAGTCAGTGAAAGAAGTCCTTAGTGTGTCAAAACCTAAAAGAAAATTTTGGATCAGCGAAGGAACCAATAAGTTAGTCGACAAATAACAAGCGTCTTGCTCTAAGACAGAGCGTAAGAAGCGCAGAGCAAAATTTTAGAAAATCTTACAGTATAGCCAGGCAAAACTACTGGAAAGAAACGGCAGACTCAATGGAAGCCACGTCTAAAGCACACGAGAATCGTAAGCTCTATCAATTGCTGAAACAGGCCACTCGGAGAAAGTAGCAAGTCTCGAACCCTCCGATTCTGATGAAATAAAAAAAGCCATTCGTTCACTTGTAAGGAGACCTTAAATTTGTGTAATTTGGTAATTCAATTTTAGTAAAGGTTGGAATCCCCTTTCGCTTCAATAGATCAGAAATAAAGCGAAAATTTCAAATTAGCTTGAATTTGAAAATAGCTTCACTTTGCGTAACTAGTCATAAATCTTGTACTGACACTTCTTTGTCCAAGAATCGAACGATCTTTGAACCTGTGATAAATATTTTAAGTTCTAATTTAGACCAATTTGGTTATAAAACAAAAAGGAATGTAAGGCCTTGAAAGAATGGAAAAGAAACTACTTTTTAACAAAAAGTGGCTGATTGGCTAAGAGAGAGGGAAGGTCGCTAAACGGATCAAGTAGCAAAAGGAATATAACTTACGGATGAGAGACAAATCGGGGTAGTTTTGCCTTGAAAACAAGGTAGTCTTTTTTTGGAACTAACAACGAGTAAGTGTTTTACTTTGTAATTAAGGTAGGCTACCACTGTCTGTCTGAATTCCCCTTGGAGATAAAACTTTGAAGATAAAATTAAAATAAGAAGAAAAGCTCTAGAAGATTTCTGTCACTCGGAGATAACTTTAATACGTATGTAGGAGACAAGAATAACAACTAGTGCTGAAGTCTAACATTTTACTATAAGTTGGTGATTTGGGTTTATAATTCGGTAGTATTTTCACTTAGCCAAGGCTTGAGCCATTTGGACAAAAACAGCATTTTTAAGGTTAGAATAAGCTAAAATAAATTTTTTCCCAGAAATTTAAAACTTGTAGAAGAAGCTTGGAATAACCGAGGGTTCAAAGAGGAGAAAGAACCTTAACCAAGAAATCAACGTTAAGGAGAGCCTTTTGTGCTTCCCTTTTTCAGCCTAGAGTTCCTGGGAACTTAGCTTGACTTTTTAAAAGACCTTATACCCAGAAAATTGGAATTATCGGACAACAATATTACTTTCCCCTTGAGCAGTCTTCAGACGTTTATACGAAGGAGAACACTGTTCCCTTTTTAATCATTCATTCATTTCGTTAAACCCGGACTGACTGTTTATACAAAGGTGGCCTCAATGTTTATCCAGATAGGTTAGGGGAAAAGGGAATAATATTGTCAATCTAAGAATTTCCAGACCTTTATGTCCAGATATATTCAATTGCGAGTTTTCCCTGCTAAAGTTAAAGCTTACTAAAGGTCCAAGGAACACAAACCCCCTTTTCAAGAAATAATAAGAGGATCTCTTGGTTTGGGTTAGTGTAAATTGAAATAAAATCAAGTACGGTTATTCCTAGCTTAGCTCAGCAATAGTTTGAACTAAAGGATTTTAATACCCCAGAACTCAAGCCTTGACTAGCTAGTCAAGTGTAACTCTTTTAAGTAGAAACATTCGATAGTCTAGAATTAACTTAATCTTTTTCTTTTCGGTAAACATTTGTGGATTGAACAAGTAGACCATAGACATCAGACCTAGAAGAGGTTTAGAAATACTAAACATAATTAGAATTAGAATATTTTTCCTTTTATCTTCTTTTGTAATAAATATAATTTGTCACTGAATTCTGAGTACCGATTCTTACCCCAAAGCCTCAGTTTATAACACGCTACCGAATTTTTAGCCCTGATAGTAGGGGAAACCTTACAACTGGTCGCAGCGGTACTCAAGTTCGGTGCACCTTTCGTTTAAGTGGGGGAGGATTAATAAAATTTGGTAAAATTTAGTCCTCTGTTCCTCACAAAAAAGTGCGTGTTCAGTTTTCCAAACCTATCCGAGACAGAAAAGTTTGAAAAAGTGCTCATTAAAGAAATCTTTAACCTTAAAGGGAAGCTCAGACAGCCTTTTATCTTCCTAAGATTCTTTCTTTCTTCTCCTTTTCTTTCTCTTTGCTACAAGTTCTAGTATCCGAATCGTCTATAATTTACATAAATAGGGCCATAGGTTAATCATCCTCAAGTGTGTATAATTATAATACTAAACTTTAGAGTAAATTTAAATCAAGGTACTGAGAAAATTCTCATACAATTTATAAATAGACCCATTTTAGCGACTTAAAACACTATAAGGGATCAAAACGTTTCCCACACTAAGAATTGAAAACAATAGATCCATCATGAGTTCAAATGAAAACAAAATTAAAGAGTTAGAAATTGCACTACGAGAAGCGCAAGAGGAGAGAATAAGAGTAGAAGAGAGCGCACAAGCTAGAATAAACGCTCTACAAGAGCAATATGGAGATGCCCCAGTCACAAGTAGGCTTCAAAACTTATTTGTGGAGCAAGCGCCTCCCATCTCGTTACTGACATATCCAAATGAAATGCATTCATGGATTACCACCCTTAAACAAATACAAAGGAGGTTAGGGAAAGATGACATTGCTCTGATAAATCAAGCTGTTTGTTATACACGAGGAATGATACAAAGATTCGCAACGAGCTTAGACATTCCTAAAATAAGAGATTTAGGCCATTTAGAAAGACTTCTAAAAGAAGCCTTTTTACATGAAAAACCAGCCGCACAAAAACTACAAGAACTGCTCTCCGAGAAACGAAGGCCGTCTGAGTTAGTACACCAATTTTATTCCCGGATCTGGGGAAAGGCAATAGATTATGCAAAAAGTTCTCCTGGAATAAGAGCAAATGACATTACGATGAATATTTTTAAGAGTGGCATGCTTCCTTCCATTGGAAGAAGAGTACTAGAACAATCTAAGGCCTCGGACGACCAAGATGAATTATTAACACTTGCAAAAAGATTCGAAGCAATAGATTTAAAATATAGGGACTTCTCAGATATGTCCTTGGGAGCAGCGGTAGTAGACTCAAGAGACATGAATTCCACTAAAGAACCTGGAGTTAACCACAGAGTAGAATATAAAAACAAAGGCAATTATAACAATGAAAAAAGAAAATATTTTAATTGTGGGAGGCTGGGACACTTGAAAGTAGATTGCAAAATACCAAAGTGTACAAATTGTGGGAAATCCGGACATTACCGGAAAAATTGTTGGCAAAATCTAGCATGTATAAGGTGCCAAGAATTCGGGCATAGTGCAGACAAATGTATGGCACCAAATCCTATTGAAAAAAAAACCAATCAGGCAGGACTTAGAGGAGGTAAGTCCCAAGCCTGAAAATAAAATCACAAACCCTCCTTCTAACCTGAATGAAAATATTTGTTTTAGTGCGTTACAGGAAAATAAAACTGAACCAAGTTCTTTCCCATTTATGTGGACTGCTAAAATAGCAGACCAAAATTCTGTAAAATGTTTCGTGGATAGCGGGTGCCAAAGAAGCTTGTTAAAGGAGGAAATATTTCAAAAATTTCCAGTAGAGGTTCGTAGACGCCTCAAACCATCCTCCCAAAACGTGAAATCTTTAAGTGGAGAGACTTTACCACTAATAGGAGAGATAAATGTAGCATTCTGCATTACAGATGAGGCAAAACGAGATGAAAGATTATTTTGGAAATTTTTAGTCGTCCCAGACTTGAAATTCGACGTAATTATAGGATATGATATTTTAAACAAACTTGATTGTACGTTCAATTTAAAATATAATAAAATTTCTTTATGGAATACAAGTACGGAGGAAATAAATTCCCTTGCGTTTTTCACTGAAGAAATTTCGGGAAGGGGATTGGCATATATAGCGAAACAGGTCTGTATTCAGGCCAATTGTTTCAAAATCATTAAGGCGAAATTGTCGAATCACTCAGCACCCTTTGTAGCTCACGGCGACAATATAATGTTTACCCTGAATGTTCAGACACAATTACACATATCTCCGTCGCTGTGTGAAACTTATAACAATGCAATAAAAATAGTTTATTTTAATAGTAGCGATGAACCTCTAAACTTACCACGAGGTAAAACCGTTGGTTCATATGAGTTGATAAACAATGGATATTTAACGGATACGACTCTCTTAGCAGCAGGAGTAATAGAAAATAAAGAAGAATCCCTCTCTATAGAGGAGGATAAAATAGTATGGGAAGACAGTGAATTTTTAAAGAGAATTAAAACGGGTCCGTTAAGCTCAGAAAGAAAACAAATAGTAGAGACAGTCTCATTAAAATTGAAACGAGCCTTTGCAACTGGACCTTATGATGTAGGACAAAATGACCTCCCAGGAGATAAAGTAAAAATAGACCCAGATATACCTATTAAGCGTGTCAAACAATTCGCTTTACCACTTTTAATGGCAGAATGCTTACAAAAGCATTCTGTTGTGGTTATCAAACTTTGAGGTTGCGCCACTAAGAACCTTTGAATATGTTGCCACTATTCGAAATCTATCAGTTGTTTCGCATTGTTGCATTAAAATTGAAGCAATACTTTTTTCCGAGGCGTCCGTGACAAGGTAAAATTCTTTGTCTTTATCAGAAATTCTAGAAAAATACTATTTGGATTTAATAATTCTGTCTTTAATTTTTTAAAGGCTACGCTTTTTTCTGGGCCAAAAATAAAAGGAACGTGTTTTCTAGTTAGTCGAATTAAAGGTTTGGTTAATTTTGCGTAATTATGATAGAATCCCCTGTAATAACCGGTTAAGCCTAGAAATGACCTAATTCCTGTGACGTCACTTGGTGGTTCTAATTTCTTTTTAGCTTCTAATTTTTCGTTGTGTGGTTCCACATTGATCATAGGTTAAAAATACAAGCTTAACTTGTCAAAAAAAAAACAAAACAAAAAAAAAACAGAAAACTATATAAATATCAAAAGTGTAAATTCAAATGTGAGAATTAGCCAACGTGGAACAGCTTTAATTCTTGATCAAGTTTTCTTTTTTAAATAAAAATAAATATTCTTCCAAAGGTCTTGCTGTAGTCTACAATCTGAGAGGTTTTTTCAAGATTAGGTTGTTAGATGCTAATTCAGAGCTGACTTAAATGAAAATTCCCTTTTGCACAAGTCACATTTAAATGTTGTCACCTGTATGCACTCTTTGAGTGTGTTCAAATAGTCCAGCCATAGCAAGCATTTCTTGCATAAATCATCATTTAAATAGTTTCTCACCTGTATGAAATCTTTGGAGCTCATTCAAAAACCTTGATGTAAACAAGCACTTCCCATCCATCACACTGTTAACAATCAAGCAAATTTGTATTACTATAAAAACTAAAATTGCAAGGGAAACTAAAACCATACAAAAAAAAATTGAAAAACTAATTCGTTATACTAATTGGTTGTGAGAATATTAACAACAAAACACTGAGGATACATCAATCTTCCTGAACTCTTTGCGCTCTTTGATGCCAGTAAAATTGCTAAAATTTCACACACCACATCATGTCTGTACGCAGTCTTTGATGTGTATTCAAAATGAAAATTTTCTGATCAATATGCTTCCCAGGTTTCTAAAATGAAAGATTTCTCATCAATATGCATTCTTTGGTGCCGATTAAAATTTGATGCTGTAGAAAAGGTTTGGTCACAAACATGACACTTAAACAGCTTCTCACCGTGCGCACTCTTTGGTACCGGTTCAAATGTGATGCTGTAGAAAAGGTTTGATCAGAAACATCACACTTAAACTGCTTCTCATCCGTGTGCGCTCTTTGATGGGTGTTCAAATGTGGTGGTCGAGAAAAGGTTTTATCACAAACGTCCAACTTAAACGGTTTCTCACCCGTAGGCACTCTTTGGTGCTGGTTCAAATGTGATGCTGTAGAAAAGGTTTGATCACAAACATCACGCTTAAACGGTTTCTCACCCATATGCACTCTTTCATGCCGGTTCATATGTGATGCTGTAAAAAAGGTCTGGTCACAAACAACACACTTAAAGGACTTTTCACCCGTGTGCACTCTGTGGTACCGGTTCAAATTTGATGCTGTAGGAAAGGTTTGGTCACAAACATCACGCTTCAACGGTTTCTCATCCGTATGCACTCTTTGGTGCCGGTTCAAATGTGATGCTGTAGAAAAGGTTTGGTCAGAAACATCACACTTAAACGGCTTCTCATCCGTGTGCGCTCTTTGATGGGTGTTCAAATGCAATGGTCGAGAAAAGTTTTTATCCAAACGTCCAACTTAAACGATTTCTCAACCGTAGGCACTCTTTGGTGCTGGTTCAAATGTGATGCTGTAGAAAAGGTTTGGTCAGAAACATCACATTTAAACGGCTTCTCATCCGTGTGCACTCTATGATGGGTGTTCAAATATGATGGTCGAGAAAAGGTCTTATCACAAACGTCCAACTTAAACGGTTTCTCACCCTTAGGCACTCTTTGGTGCTGGTTCAAATGTGATGATGTAGAAAAGGTTTGATCACAAACATCACATTTAAACGGTTTCTCACCCGTATGCACTCTTTGATGCCGGTTCAAATGTGATGCTGTAGAAAGGTTTGGTCACAAACATCACAACTAAACGGCTTCTCACCCGTGTGCACTTTGATGGGTGTTCAAATGTGATGCTTGAGAAAATATTTTATCACAAACGTCACACTTCAACGGGTTCTCACCCGTATGCACTCTCTTAGTGCCGGTTCAAATGTGATGCTCGAGAAAAGGATTTATCAAAAACGTCACACATTAACGGGTTCTCACCCCTATGCACTCTCATATAGGTGTCGAAATTTGATGCTGTAGAAAAGGTTTGGTCGCACACATCACACTTAAACGGTTTCTCACCTGTATGCATTCTTTGATGGGTGTTCAAACCTGCCGCGTGAGAAAAGGTTCGGTCACAAACATCACACTTAAACGGTTTCTCACCCTTAGGCACTCTTTGGTGCTGGTTCAAATGTGATGCTGTAGAAAAGGTTTGGTCACAAACATCACAATTAAACGGCTTCTCACCCGTATGCACTTTGATGGGTGTTCAAATGTGATGCTTGAGAAAATATTTTATCACAAACGTCACACTTCAACGGGTTCTCACCCGTATGCACTCTCTTATTGGCGTTCAAATATTATACTCGAGAAAAGGTTTTATCCAAACATCTCACTTAAACAATTTCTCACCCGTATACACTCTTTGGTGCCGGTTCAAATGTGATGCTCGAGAAAAGTATTTATCAAAAACGTCACACATTAACGGGTTCTCACCTCTATGCACTCTCATATGGGTGTTGAAATTTAATGCAGTAGAAAAGGTTTGGTCGCAAACATTACACTTATGTAGCGATAAATGCAATTTGTAGCTATAAAAGAAATATTAGCGATAAAAGAAAGGACTGGGCTTAATTGCGGTCATAAATATTGACCGCGTCAAATGTAATATTATGCTTGAAAGCCGTGAGCTTACACCTTATAAGTTCTCCGATAGCGCCACTTATGGCGCTAAAGATTATGCCATCAAGGCCTGCGCCACAGCAATGGGGAGTGAAGTAAATTTATAACTGCGTCACCCTCAATTATTGAGAGAAAATAAAATGTGTAGCCATATAAATGTAACCTCTTTTCCTCGAGCTATCTGGAGATCAGATTCCTGGGAACGTACCTTGGAGATCTGCGAACTAATTACCTGTCGTTAGACTAGATACAGACATATAAAATGAAATAAACACAGGTAAAAGGCAATGGATTTATTGAGAGTTACATATTTAGGTGAACAGCAGTGGCTCACTTCAAATGACAACAACGGTGACTGAGATAACAACAATGATAGAATTGCAAAGCTTGAACGCCGAAAATAATTCTGTCAATAATAATAAGAGCACGAAAAACACTTTTCTTCACTATATATCCTGAGTCCTGATCATATGCCGTGGGAGCTATCCTATGATTGGCCTAAGTCCTCAGGCGGGCCAACCCTCCGTCCAATAATCTGTCTTAAATATTTTTGATGATTTAGACGTTCACACACTCTTATCTCTTAAGACTTCCTGCAAAAAAATCGTATTTTGTAGCTTTTTTATTACCACTCTTCTCGGCGAAATTAAAAGCTGGATAGTGCCGTTCTTTGTCTGATGCTAAAATGCAATTTTTCTCTTTGCTGATTAAGGACTTTTCTTTTTTGAAACTAGATTTAACTTAATTAGAGGAAGTCGGAATTATCTTTAGAAAGAAGGAACTTTATTTTTGTATTTTAAATATATCGCATTTTACTCACGGTACATATTACCCTTCCCATAATTTAATGACGTCCCGTCATTAGTACTTGCTTGCCTTTGGGCTTTTGAAATGTTCGCAATTTATTAACTACTTATTCTACATAATTATTTCATATTTATGTTTTGGCTTAATCAGGAGTGCTAAAAATTTTCTCTATTACTTTTCTTTCTTTTTTTTATTCTACATCCCTATCTAAAATTCATCTACAGGACTAAGATTATTCATGGTTCTAGCCTAGCTACTATACTAAAGATTTTTTTTCTACATCTAACACTGATTACTTTTACATTTCCAACAAGGTTGGGGCTATTCTACTTTTACATAAGATTTTTTTTTTTGGAATTCACTTTTTACAAGGCTTTTTTTGATTTTTGCTGTCTATATGGCATACTGCTTTCTCTCTACGCTACATTAAATGAATAGCTCGACAACGCTACGCATAACTCTATCTGGACATCTAACACTACATACAAGAACTATTTAAAACACACAATATTGGGTTTACCATGTTCACTGGTAACATTAAAACACTTTCACTGGGGATGTTTGCTATGTAATATTAATGATAGAATATTGGAATTTTTGAGTTATCAAAGTTATTAAGGAGTAACATATGTAAATTCACATCTATTTCATTACCATTCGAGTCTTTAGCGTACTCAATCCTTCTGTTGTAAATTATTGTCCTTTACTCTTTTCGTCTTGGTAAAATTTTTAAAGCACTTACGTTATTGTTTCTTCATGGAACAGTTCAAGCACGATTGTGTTCACACGACAAGCTTTCTCTAATTGTCAACTGGGAAATGATTCTTCCAATTACAGGTGTGGGAATATGCTATCAGAGTTCATTCTCACCTGCTTTTTGATAGTTCATAGGGTGCCTTATCATTAAGGGGTCGAACACTAGGAGTGCGTCTATTTTCTTCTCAGCACATCATTTTTGGGATATTTTGAGGCACATAGAGAATGTGTTCTCGCATAAAATTGTTCATTTGTGTCTCTTATAAAATTGTTAGCTCATGGCTTGCGTCTATTAACCTTTGCGGTGATTCCTAGGTTAATCACAGGGAAATTGAAGTTTGGATTTGGAACAGCTCGACATCAAACTATAGTGACTCCTTCAACATATTGTCTTTAACTTGTGGGAGGGGTATATTGTCACTGAGGGGTTGGTCACTGGTGTTAATTTTGGTTT
Source organism: Artemia sinica (assembly GCA_027921565.1). NCBI lineage: Eukaryota > Metazoa > Arthropoda > Branchiopoda > Anostraca > Artemiidae > Artemia > Artemia sinica. The sequence continues at coordinate 59,282,895 of CM051258.1, read as the reverse complement.
CCAGGTCCATTTTTCAGAAATTATCTCGTAACATTTATGGGATAACAGAGATATGAACTTTCCACACAGAGGGGATAGGATGAATTTCGAGAGATGGTCGAAAGGGATTCGACGCGTGAGTCTGTGACACATAAATAGTTTTTGGGGTCATCAAATATCATAACTATACGGTCATATGGTATATGGGTCCATAATGATTATCAAAGGCGATATTTATGTACTTATGTCTTGTACTGATCGATGGGGTTCTCAGAGTTTATGTGATTATATAGTTCGATAATGCACTGGATACTGAGATTTAAATATAATGTTACCTGATACGTAATATGGTTCATGGTCGAGTAAACAACGATCAAAAGGTAACTGTAATTTTCGTAGACGTAGCTGGGATGAAAATTGGCTGGAGTCTATGGTGAGTACTCTTCGTTGGTTGAGGTATGATGAAAATAGATGCTACTAGGTTGTATCTGCACTGGGCAACTCATTGTAATGATCGATATCCAATATGTCAATCCACTTCCTGTAATAAAAATAACGAGGCAGAATCACACGTTCTTTAAAGTAAATACTCATAGTACAAATAAGTCACGTATCGATTGGGTACATGAATTTTACGCTAAGAGACAGAGTTAAATAAATACACTAATATTAGTACACAAAACGAAATTTTTATCATGTTGGTTGAAATATATATGTAAAGTTCCCATTGGGAAATTCAATACATAGAAGTTTCTTCTAAGTTGTTATAGCCTAACGACGATATAAAAGATTAATTCTTTAACTTTAAGTGTGGTCTCTTATTATGCTTTCTAATATACACTACTACATACACTTTATTTTAACTTCTTTCAACACTTAGCTAATTTTACATTAGATTTAAAATAATCATTTAAACAGAGTTTATGCTACATGATTAATTTTGAGGTCTAATTTTACAACATATTTCATGCCTGCATTGTTCACGCACGTCCGTGCTGTTTAGGAAACGCATGTTGCAGCGTCATAGCCAGACGGTTTTACGAAAACAACCTTACAATGAGGGAACAAGACATAGCAAGGACGAGTGGAGACCTCTATACCCACTCGTTTTCTAATGTCTTCCCTTTTTCTTGGCTTAGACGTTCTCATGGGGATCCGGGTTTAACCTCTGCATTTCAGCTGTTTCCCCATGTTCTTCTCTTGGTTTTCGCCTTCTTAGTCTCAGGATTTTTCCATAATCAAAAGTCAGTAAGGTTCTTATGGTCAGGGAAGTCGCGAATACGAAACATACGGCCAGTAGCATGTTCCACCAGAAATTGGTTGAGAACAATCCGTATCTATTATCCACATACGTTAATCTCTGGTCTTCATTTGTAAATAGGGGAATCTGGGAATCTAATGCTTCTCTTACTTTTGTAAGCATTATTGCCCCTTTATTCTTTTCTATTTTGGACCAAATCGAGGTTTTCATTTCCTCGTTTTCTATACTGGGAATAGTGTACGACAGGTTAATTGCCTTGAAGTTGGTTATTTTGGGACTTATTATCTTTGTGCTCGTGGTAATTAACGGCGTTCGAACAGTTGACTCTTTGGTTACGAGTCGACACCCTTGTTTTATGGTTATCTTACCCACATTTTGTAACAGTAGTTCTGCTTTGTAACTCGGGTCTATTCCATCTGTATTATTATAACAAGACAAAGTTCCAACAGTTTCTCTTGGAACAGAAAATAACCAAAGATCATTTCTAAGGTGTATGAATATTTCTCGCTTAATACTTCCTATTACGGTTTCGCATGAATCCGATGTTTCTTCTTGTTGGGTGTCTTTCAAAAATATATCTAACATACAGGATCCAGACTTGACATTATAAATAAGTAACATAAGTTGGCATACTAAGTTTTTGAATAGTACGCACTCTTTTAAGTCTTGTGGATTGGCTAGGGCGTATTTTCGTCTATCTTGATCAACAAGCAAATACTCTGCTTCAGGCGTGATAGTCATAAATGAATTTGTCTTCTTTATGTTAGCAGGGAAGGTCAAAATTTTGTACAGGTTGTAAACGGATTGTTGATTTATCAATGGAATTGTTACTACTGCAAATAGCTGTTCATTTATTTCCGTGACATGTACCTTTAATTTAGCATAGTAAAGGAATAAATTTGATACTTCTGGTTCTACGGGTAAATGTAAACCAAACGTTAGGTGCGTTTTTATTTTGTCTAACATATATTTTAGGCTAGAAGAATCTACTAGGTCGTAGGACAAAGTTCCTCCCGTGAGGGCAAATAATGCGAACTCGAACTTGCTAACATCTGTCACCAAATTTAGTAGTGACATGGTAATTGTATCGAGTGATACCATGGTAAAGCTCGCGTCTATCACCACGCGATCCACTTCGTTCCTTAAATAATTCATTACGTTTATAGTTTTTGAGATTCTCTTAGATATCATTTCAATTTTATCTCTCTGGTAATTTGCTACACTGGCTTGTATCTCCTGAACGTTTAATGTTACGTTCATGGCATTATTCAACTTTCTTACACTTTCCCTCAGGCTGTTTAGGTCTTCCTCTGTTGTCAAACCGAAAAGGCGGGAGGCGAGTTCTCCGATGATGGGAATTAGGCCTGTAGACCTACGGTATTTATTTCTTCGAAAGAATACTTCGAAAATCTTCGTGGTACTTTGTTTTAATTTTTGTATTTCCGTATTGAATAATTCAAATAAGGCTTGTAGCCTTTGTCTATATAGTATTAAGTAGGCTTGATGAGTTGAAACTTTTTGGGAGCTTTTCTCATTTAGATTGGGTAATGGTTGTTCGTCTATCATTGCGTAATTTCCATCATAAGGTTTTCCTTTCCTTGTAGTCAGTAATTTAGGGTTTTGTAATGATTTTGTTTTAGCAACGTCTCTCGATAAGCATTCAATATTATCCGCCAATCTTTTCCTTCTGCCTTCCTTGGTGCTTGTTCCAAGTGCCATGTCAATTTCTGTCCTTTTCTCATCAAAGTCATCCATTACGAGTTTTGATTTTAGTTTGGGGACAACTGAAGTTGGAAACTCTTTATTATTTTTACTGTACATTATTTTACTGGCCTGTAGTCCTTTGTTCGATCTAAGGAATTGAAATATCGATTCTTTGAGTTCATTCGTGTTTTTTTCTAGTCTTGTTACTTGTTGAAACAAGGTCTCGAAGGGTTTGGGGTCCAATTTCATAAAGATCTTCCATGCGTCATGGCTAGCTAGCAATGAATTTTCATGCTTGAATATTAATCCATGTTTTACAGTATCTTGGGCCACTGCGTGAACAACGAGGATTATAATGATATTCTTAAGCCTCATCTTATTGTTTGTTTCTAGAATTAATTTATCATTAATTTTACCCATTTTTTGCAAAATTCGTTTGTTTACTGCTTTGTTATTATTATATTTTTTTTCAAAGGCACTTTAATTTTTAACTTAGGTTTTTTTTTTTTTTTGTTTTTTTTTTATATATATATATATATATATATATAACCATTTTGTGTCATTGGCCAAAGGAAACTGATTTGTAGACGTAAAACAGAATAAATATTTTAGGATTAGATAGGTTAGGAAAACCTATTTGTACCGTGAGTAAAATGTGATATATTTAAAATACAAAAATAAAGTTCCTTCTTTCTAAAGATAATTCCGACTTCCTCTAATTAAGTTAAATCTAGTTTCAAAAAAGAAAAGTCCTTAATCAGCAAAGAGAAAAATTGCATTTTAGCATCAGACAAAGAACGGCACTATCCAGCTTTGAATTTCGCCGAGAAGAGTGGTAATAAAAAAACTACAAAATACGATTTTTTCGCAGGAAGTCTTAAGAGATAAGAGTGTGTGAACGTCTAAATCATCAAAAATATTTAAGACAGATTATTGGACGGAGGGTTGGCCCGCCTGAGGACTTAGGCCAATCGTAGGGTAAAAACATTATAACATTAAAACATTATATGTACATCATGTAACATGTAACAACATTTAACAGGAATAACATGTAACGTGTACCTCCTGGAAAAACAAAACATGTACATAATAAGCCTACACTTTATTGTGTTTAAAGTATTAAAACCATGAATAAAGCTTTCATTTCGGGAAATAAACCAAATTTCCCAAATTTCGGATTCAAAAATTTACTAACAGCTGTATTTTGCTTTTTTACTGTGAAATTTTATTATAACTTAAAATCCACAACAACAATTTAAATTTAGTTACATCAAAAAGACAGTTTTAGAATTTTAGCACCCTCTAAAAAAATAATCATCAAATTTGTAATGGCTTTGACTGTTGAAGGAGTTGAGTCTTTCCTTTCAACTGGATCAATATAAAATCTGCTCTGCAGTGGTTAAAAGTCATTCTTAGTCATCAATCCTAATATCTTTTGTATTTTAGGACTCTCCTGACTAAAATCTGTGTTGTATCCAAGTTTCAATGATAGTATTGTATTTCTCATAATTTGCATTAACTCCGTTCCAAGATTTTTCATGGACTAGCCACAATTTCTGAAAATGGCCGATCCCAACACAGTATCTGAGGATTTTTTCATTAAAAACGGTAAGTTGTACAGTTAATGTCTGAATAAAAGAAAAGTTACTTTGTTCTAGAAAATAATTATTTCTTTTTTTCCTCCCTGTTCATTACGTGATGCTAAGAAAAAAAATTAACTGCATTTGCACTTTAGTTTAACAATTAAGAGCTGAGTGGTGCTAAAAGTGGCTTCGTTGTGGCGCAAAACACATTCAAATTCAATTTATTAGCTTTAATTTTTAAGTTTGGTGAGACAACTAATTGCCTTGTAGAAATATTTTCTGTCAATCTTTTCTCAGTGGAGCGATGATGACCAAAATATTTCCACCACATCAGGGGTAGTTACGGGGGCTCAGATGGGAATATCTAATCATACTACATGTAAGAGATGAATAAAGTTAGTTGAAATCAGCTGCTAAACTTTGTGAGACTATATTCTGTATTTTATGTTATGGGAACTAATGCAGAAAACCCTGATTCAGTGGTATTTTTTTTTTTTACTTTTAATTGTCTATTTTTTTATTGTTAAGCTGTGATTTTTTTATTCGGTTGACCTGAATAAATTGACCAGAGGGATGGAGGGCTAATGTTCAGTTCCCATGATTTATCATTGATAATTTTCGGGACGAGGGAGGGATATCGAGCCATGGACGACCAGGTGTCAGCTCCCACAAGTCTTGGAATCAAATATCGGTAATAAGTTTTTTTTTCGGGGGGGGGGGGGGGGAAGTCAGGCCGTGGAGGGTAAGGGGTGAGTTGCCATTATTTTTTGAATAAAATACCGTTAATAAGTTTGTTTTTTAGGGGGGGGGGTCGGGCCATAAAGAGAAGGCCAGGGGTCAGCTTGCTTGAGTTATGGAGTAAAATATCTTATAAGTTTTTTGAGTTGGGGGGGGGGGGTTGACTTATCTGGTCTTTGAAATATTTTCAAAACCCTTGCATAAGAACCTTATATTCCCCCTGGATATAACGTACAACACTTGCCCCGGAGCTCTATGGGTTTGTGTTGAAACTAGAGTTTTCGTTAACTGATCTTTTGACTTATTTTAACAAAGTGGGTATCTCAAAAATTTGATCGGATGGATTTAAGGTAAAGAAGGCAGGAAGGCTAGTTGCCCTCCGGTCCCTTTTGATTTTTAAAAAGGGAACTAGAACTTTCAATTTCCAATAGGAAGAGCCCCTGACAAAGTTACATGATTATTCCTTCCATAAAAACTGTACATACCCCGGGTTCTGGGGGGGGGGGGGCTGTGTAAACCCCTGAGTTTTTACTGTATGATCTTTGGGTATTTTGGATAAATAGAAATCTCAAAAAATTGATTAGACGCATTTGGGGAAAAGATGGTTGGTATGGGATGGGGGGTTGGGGGCTAGTTGCCATCAGATTACTTTTGAATCTCAAAAAAAGGACTAAAAATTTAGATTTATAATTGAATGAGCCCCCTCCGAAGTTTATACTACTATCTCTTCCATTAAAACCTTGTATGCCCAGGGGGCATAAATTACAACACTTGCCCCCAGGTTCTGTGGGGGGGGGGGGGCTGTGTTATCCCTTTAGTTTTTGTTATATGATTTTTGGTTAATTTAAGGCAACTACGCTTATCCAGCAGCTCGTTCTCTACAGCTAATCTACAGCTCGTTCTATCTTATGTATTTCAAGTTTTAATTCGTTCTATGTTCTAGTTAGGGACATTTCTCGACTGTTTCTAATTTGCTTTTGTTTTATGATTTATAAAAATATTAGTAGATTAGATAGATAAGTAGATTAGATAGATTATATAATTAGATTTATAAAAAACGATTTGTGAAAGAAACCTGCATATACATCCGATTTTATGTATACATGTGATGTCTGTATATTCACATTTTTACACATAGCCTAACTAAAAGAAAAGCTGTCAGATTTGCTTAGTAAGCTTTACTTTAAAAAATTTTTTATGTCTGTTTAATTAAAATTTTGTGTTAGAGTTTGAAGATGCTTTACCAGGTCTTTACCATTTAGGTCCACATGCTTTACCTTTTTTTTTATATTTCTTGCTTTCTATTTTCCGTCTCAGTTGTATGCGCTGAGTTGTTAAGGGTAATTGCCTGGTTAATTTTCACTCGGATCGAATTTTCTAGAGGATATATCCGTGGGGAGGGTATTTCTCTGTGGAGGGGGCCCAGATTTCCTGGGATTATCTAAAAAACAATTAGAAATTAAATTTAAAAAAAATTAAGTTTTTCCAACTGAAAGTAAGGAGCAACTTTGAAACTTAAAATGAACAGAGTTTATTACGTTTATGAAGGGGCTTGTCTCCTCCTCAACACCTCGCTCTTTACGCCAAAGTTTTAATTTTGTCCCAATTCCTTAAGAATGGACTTCTGAAACACTATGTTCGTTTAATTGGAACAATAAGAAGCTTTTTTCAAAAGTACCAAAAACTTTAGCGTAAAGAGAGACGTGTTGAGGAGGAGGCAACACGTAACTAAAAAGCAAAAGCTATCATATTTGGTTAGTAAGCTTAACTTTTATATTTTCTTATCTGTGTTTAATTTAAATTTTGTTTTAGAAGTTGAAGATACTTTACCAGGTCACAGCGAGAAGCCCTATCATTTTTCGAACCATATTTTGTTACCAAAATGTGAAGATGTTTCTTTGGTCAATTTACCTAGCATATCAGGACCATGTAAATTTGAATACGACACCCAGGAATCCAAATGTTTGAACAATGAAGGTACATCTGAAACATTGTGTTTCTGTTTATTGAAATTGTATTGAATATTATTTTATTGGACAAAAATAGGACAAAGGGACTGGATCTTAAGATGGAACTTTTGTTTTATCTTATTCCAATGTGTAGGTGTTTGGTAATTTGTTTTTTTTTAGTCCTTTATGAACATTTTTAATTTCCGCTTGAAAGTGGTTTGGTAGGTTTTTATTATCAGTTTGTTATCAGTTTTATTATCAGTTTGGTAACAAACAGTAAGTAAGGAGCGACCTGGCTCAATAGTAACCGAAACTCTAAAAAAAATGGAATTTTGGGTGCGTGTTTCTTTGTTTTTTTTTTTTTTTTTTTTTTTTCAGGGGTGATCGTATCGGACCACTGATCCTAGAGTATTGTGAGGGGGCTCATTCAAGCGGAAATTAAAAGTTTTAGTGCCATTTTTAAGTGACCAAAAAGAGTGGAGGGCAACTAGACCCCCTAGTTGCCCTACACATTATACACTGGGGGAATTTTACAGAATTCCTATGCAATTTTTTTTATTTCTTGCTTTCTCTTTTCCGTCTCAGTTTTACGCGCTGAGTTGTTAATGGTAATTGTCTGGGTAAATTTTCAACAGGATTGAATTGTCTATAGGATATATCCGTGATGAGGGTATTTCTCCCTGGAGGTGGCCAGATTTCTTGGGATTATTTAGAGAATGATTAGAATTTAAAAAAAAAAAGTTTTTCCAACCAGAAGTAAGGAGAAACATTTAAACTCAAAACGAACAGAATTTATTATGTATCAACACCTAGCTTCTTCTCAACACCTCGCTCTTTACGCTCGTAAAACTTTTAATTTTGTCCCAATTCTTTAAGAAGGACTTCTAAAACACTAGTTTCGTTTGATTGGACCAATAAGAAACTTTTTTAAAAAATACTAAAAGTTTTAGCATAAAGAGCGAGGTATTGAGGAGGAGCGAACAAGTAACTAAAAAGTAAAAGCTGTGAGATTTGCTTACTAAGCTTTATTTAAAAATTTTCTATGTCTGTTTTATTTAAATTTTGTTTTAGAAGTTGAAGATGCTATGCCAGGTGACAGCGAGAAGCCCTTTCATTTTCCAAACCATATTTTGTCACCAAAACTGGAAGATGTTCCCTTGCTCAATTTACCTAGCACTTCAGGACCATGTAAATTTGAATACGACACCCAGGAACCCAAATGTTCTAACAATGAAGGTATTTCTGAAACATTGTATTATTGTTGATTGAAATGTATTGGATATTATTTTATTTGACAAAAACAGGACAAAAAGACTTAATCTTAATATGGAACTTTTGTTTTATCTTTTTCCAGTTTGCAGATGTTGGCCAAACCGCTTTTGTAGTCTTTAGTAAACATTTTTAAATTTTTACTTGAAAGTAGTTTTGCAAGTTCTATTAATTTCAGAAGGCTTGATAATAAGCCTTAAAACTGTATCTCTATATACATTTTATAATACATATTTATAGTGTATATTTCTCTTCAAATCAAGAGATAAAGAAACAAATCTGTCTATTATTTTGACTCCAAGGTGAATTTGAAAGAAGCAGAAAATCAACTGTTATTATCTGAAATGCCTACCAGAATTTTTTTTTTGTGTAGAATTTTAATTTACTAAAAACACTAGATTCCAAAAAAAGTACTGAATTTATTTTGTGCAGATGAAGTCAAAAGCTTTTTGTCTGTTTAGGAGCGAGTTGTTATAAATATTTAGCTAGAAGAACATAGCGAGTCTTATTGGATTAAAAAAAAAAGACGAAAGTCACGTTTTCCTCAGAAGGACGAATCCTTTTAATGCAAAGTGAAAAACGATGAAAAAAAAATCGAAATGAACAATCAAAGCTTAGGGAAAACTTTATACCAAACAACGTGTTTTCTGCATGTAAATACACGATGAGGAGCTCTTACTAGTTCCGTTTTCAATCACCAGTTATCAGTCACCTGTGACCAGTTATCGGCCACAGCCTAAATCTTGTTTTATTTAACTATTTCCTTATTGCCGATGAACAGTGAAAACAACGGATTTTTGTTCACACTTCAAAAGAAATTTGAACCTAAAATATGTGCATTTCTCTATAAAAAAAATGTATAGCACAGCAAATATTTCTGCTCGCAACGTACTCTAGCCCAACTCTTTGTTACAAAAGAAATTTTTTTAAACGATTCAAAAGTACCCAAATGCTGATGGCGGAGTCACTATGTGTGACCAAAATCTCCGAAATTTGTTTTATTGTTTCTCATTATCTATTAAAATGATTTATCCCTATTTGAATTGTTACTTGTAAGACCTGAGGAAAACGTGACTTCCGTCGGTTTTTTGAATCCAAAGCTTTGTGGCTACCCAAAAATTCTAACTTCAACATATGATGTGTATTCTTTTAGCTCTCTCTCTCTCTCTTCTTAATACATCAATTTCTGATATTTGTCGTTATATTTCCTCTCCTTCACTAATGATTTGACTTATACCAAGGTATACTTTTTTATCTTTCAAAGTTTCATTTTCGCTCTTTCGTTGCATTAGAATAACTAATTTTAAAAGCTAAATATAAGTATCACCGTGAGGGAGAGAAGAGGGATTGAAAATAAAATCAGTTGTTATAATATATTGAAAGAAATGTATTTGTTTTTAGTTTTAAGAGTTTTTATTTTTGTGTTATTTGCTTAACTGTAGACTTTTAAACTTTTAGGTTACTTTTCACCGCACGTTTCTGGACTTCACTTACAGGGAAATACGTCACTAATTGTTTTCAAGAATCCATCCACAAGCAGTTTCTTAATTTCGTGTACATCAGAATCTGAAGTAAAAGGCTTAGAATATCAGAAAACAAGTTTGAAAAGTCACCTTCAAAGTAAAAAGTATGAAAAATTGAAAAGATATCAAAGAACTCATAAAAGGAAAAAGACATATAAATGTGAGGTATGTGACAAGACCTTTTCTCGAATGCGTGATTTGAACCGGCACCAAATAGTGCATACAAATGAGAAACCGTTTAAGTGTAATGTTTGTAATAAAACCTTTTCATTAGCACAAAATTTGAACACCCATAAAAGACTGCATACGGGTGAGAAACCGTTTAAGTGTGATGTTGGTAATAAAACCTTTTCATTAGCACAAAATTTAAACATCCATAAAAGAGTGCATACGGGTGAGAGCCCGTTTAAGTGTGACGTTTGTGATAGAACCTTTGCTCGAGCATCAACTTTGAACATCCATCAAAGAGTGCACACGGGTGAGAAGCCGTTTAAGTGTGATTTTTGTGATCAAGCTTTTTCTCAAGCATCAAGTTTGAACACTCATAAAAGAGTACATACTCGTGAAAAACCGTTTAAGTGTGATGTTTGTAATAAAACCTTTTCATTAGCACAAAATTTGAACACCCATAAAAGACTGCATACGGGTGAGAAACCGTTTAAGTGTGATGTTTGTAATAAAACCTTTTCATTAGCACAAAATTTAAACATCCATAAAAGAGTGCATTCGGATGAGAAACCGTTTAAGTGTGATGTTTGTGACCAAACCTTTTCTACAGTGCCAAATTTGAACCGGCACCAAAGAATGCATATTGATGAGAAACCTTTCCAGTTTGAATACACATCAAAGACTGCGTGCAGGTGAGAAACCTTTCATATGTCATGTGTCTAGAAACACTTTTGTGATTTTAGCAATTTTACTGGCATTAAAGAGTGCATACAGGAGTTTAGGAAGATTGTTGTATCCTCAGTGGTTTGAGCTTAATATTCTCACAACCAATTAGTGTATCGAATTAGTTTTTTCAATGTTTTTTTATGTGTTTAGTTCCTTTAGCCATTTTAGTTTCTATAGTAATACAAATGTGCTTGATTGTTACCAGTGTGATGGATGTGAAGTGCCACAAGGACAATTTAATCTTGTGTCTAAAACCTACAAAACACAATTTAGTAAAAAGAAGAAACTAAAACGGAGGCTAAAATTTGCAAATAAATAATGAACAATTACAAGGTAAAAAAAGGGGGACTCAGTTATTTAATCTGTTTACTATATTCGGGACAAAAGTTCTTCTATATCTTTCAGTGGACAATTTGATTGAGGGTTAGAAGGAGGATTTTCTTTGAAACAGACCGAGGGAGGCAAGGTCAAAGGGGGAAAGGTGACTAGGGAAAAAGGAATTTGTGCAGAGGTTAAGAAGGGCATTGTTGAAAAAATGCAAAGAAATTTGTTTTTCTCCTTTCTTTAAGATGACGCGATTGGCTTTCCGACAAAAAAAGATATAAAGGACTTTACCCTTTATATCTCTAGTTCCGACTTAGAAAATAGTTCTTAGGCACTTTATGTGGACTGCCTCTATCCTTTCTGACAATTCATTGGGAATACCAGGATGCCAAACTTGGAAGGCGTACCTTGGATGCCAAACTTGGAAACTCTCAAATAGTACAATTTAGGGCATTTTTAAGGAGTTTAAGGAGGGAAAATGTGGTATTTACGCGTTTAGAAATATGGTTAATATGATAATCCCATTTTAAATCGCTAGAGAAGGCAACAACCCAGTATTTTCAAAGTAGTAACTAACGTTTCAGGGTGGTATAGGACAGGTAATAGAAGGGGAAGTCTTAAGGAAAATAAATGTCAAAATAATTGGCTAGATTTCAGGAACGGTTACATTTCATAAGTTATAACTTGCAAGGAATGCAGAGGGGGACCTAAAACTAAATCATAGGACAAGATGTTCAAACGGGTTGTCAAAAAGGCATACCTACAATATTTCAGGGACGGCTTAGGGTATCAAGTTGAAATATAGGGCAAGTTGAGGAGAATATTAAACGAAACTAAGAGATTCTATGTGTATCCTGGTTGTCAAAAGGGAGTATCTGCGGTATCTCACGGACGTCTGACGGTATGGAGTTGAAACTTCCAGGGCACGTTGAGTAAAAAATTAAAATCCTGATAATCCTGATAAATAAAATCCTGATAAATAAAAGTTCAAATAGGGATAAAACCCTTTTTATGTGATGATGATGATGTGATGATGTGATAGAAATGAGTTGATAGAAATGTCACAGTGATGATGATAATAGTGATAGAAATTCACAAAAATACCAGATATTTCGGTCACATATACAGTGACCGTCATCAGTAGTAAAACTTAACTAAAACAATTTAAAACAAAAGTTTATATACTAAATCAAATAACACTACATATTGTTTAAATCTCTAATTCTTTTCAAAGCAAAGGCGGAAGCTATTCTCTTTGACCTTCTTGGATTCGGTTCATTAGCGTTCAATGATATAACATTTGGACAAAGGTCAACTACATTGGGTGAATTGAACTTTACTCTATCAGATTTTAATAAATTATCATACATAGAGTTCAGCCCATATTCACCTGTATTCCGATTTAAAGCAATATTGCTTTAAACCCAAATTTTTCTTTAAACCCCGATCTCTAGAAATCAAAGAGACATTCTCGAAAAAAATAAAATGGTGTGGAAAATTAAAAATATATTCTGAAAGGGCTGAAGTAAAATCTTCAGACTTAGAATCTTGCTTTAAAGCCGAAGAAATAGAATCTTTGTGTTGTAATAATCTCATTTTAAAACTCTGGTTAGTACGTCCCACATATGAGCTTCCGCAAGTACATGGGATCTGATAAACCCACTTTGTTGCCCCAATGAAGTTAGATCCTTCCCAGAATTTAGAAAACTACCCAAAGTATTATCACTCTTTAAAGCTACCCTTAGACCATTGCTTTGTAAAACTGTTTTAAGTTTTTCACTTAGCCCAGGTACATATGATAAGAAACAAAAAACATTCTTCTCCCGAGTTGTCTCCAAGACTTCCGTAGAAAAGCTCTAGAAACCTTTTTCTTCTTTTTGAAAAAGTCTGGTTAATTAACCATTCTGGATACATGTTGCAGAATGGTTAATTAACCAGACTTTTTCAAAAAGAAGAAAAAGGTTTCTAGAGATTTCTAAGGAAGTCTTGGAGACAACTCGGGAGAAGGATGTTTTTGTTCCTTACCATATGTACCCGGGCTAAGTGAAAAACTTAAAAGAATTTTACAAAGCAATGGTCTAAGGGTAGCTTTAAAGGGTAATAATACTTTGGGTAGTTTCCTAAATTCTGGGAAGGATCTAACCTCATTGGGGCAACAAAGTGGGGTTTATCAGATCCCATGTACTTGCGGAAGCTCATATGTGGGACGTACTAACCAGAGTTTGGAAATGAGATTATTACAACACAAAGATTCTATTTCTTCGGCTTTAAAGCAAGATTCTAAGTCTGAAGATTTTACTTCAGCCCTTTCAGAACATATTTTTAATTTTCCAGACCATTTTATTTTGTTCGAGAGTGTCTCTTTGATTTCTAGAGACCGGGGTTTAAAGCAAAATTTTCGTGAAATTCTTGAAATAAAGAAAATCTTATTCAAGAATATTGCTTTGAATCGGGATACAGGTACATATGGGCTGAACTCTATCTATGATAATTTATTAAAATCTGACAAAGTAAAGTTCAATTCACCCAATGTAGTTGACCTTTGTCCAAATGTTATATCATTGAACGCTAATGAACCGAATCCAAGAAGGTCAAAGAGAATAGCTTCCGCCTTTGTTTTGAAAAGAATAAGAGATTTAAACAATATGTAGTGTTATTTGATTTAGTATATAAACTTTTGTTTTAAATTGTTTTAGTTTAGTTTTACTACTAATGACGGTCACTGTATATGTGACCGAAATATCTGGTATTTTTGTGAATTTCTATCACTGTTATCACCATCACTGTATATTAAAAGGATTTTATCCCTATTTGAACTTTTATTTATCGTCATGGAAAGGCAGTGTGGTCTCCGAAATTATCTACGCCATACTATCCTTTTCGAATACAATGCGTAAAATCACTGCACGAGTCGGTAAAACCGCTGCATTTACCAACCGAGATTCAGAATTTGGTAAATATCATTTAATATTCTATTACATATCATTTGGATTTTGGTCATTATTTAATACTGCTAATCAACCAAATGGAAAATTGTGGCAGCATCTATAAGATTATGGCAGGAGTCCGTAAAAATACTGCGTCTAAAGACCAAGTTTGAAATGTCTGTAGATGACATATCAGTATTTCCATGGTTTTTATTGAACCGAACAAAGAATTTTAGCGGCGTCGGAAAAATCGTGGCATAAAGCGCCACGATTTTACCGACTCATTTTTTTTTTACCGAGTGACCAAAAATATTTGGGGGCGTCCCCCTCCCTCCCCCATGCATCATGGCCCTGCTTTGAGTACTGAAGAACAGCCAAGGCTACCATGTTAAAACTTTCATGGAGTTTTGAGAAGGATTCTGAAATAAATTCAATTAAAAACCTGCCTCCAGGTTGTTAAAGGGGCGTATTTTCGATATCTCAAGAGTGAAAGGGTATTAAGTTGAAGTTATTAGGTTGAAGGTTAGGGTATTAAGCTGAGGGATGCTCATGTAACTCAAAAGATACCCGCATGCATCCTGGTCACGAAAAACACCTGTTACTTTATATAGAAAACGAATAGGAGTACAAAGTGGAAACTTTCAAGGTCTGCTGAGGGGAATGTTGAACTAAACCAGATGATACTATTTGCTTTGATGTGGTCAAAACGGCATTTCTGCAGTATTCAAGAACAGTTAGGGGTATGAAGTTGAAACTTTCATGGCATGCATAACAAAATCATAATATGCATCAAGGATGTCAAAAGGGGGTATTTTCAATATCTTAGGAACGGCTAAATGTATTATGTTAAAAATTTCAGGAGATGCTGCAATAAAGCTAAGGACGTTATTTACATCCAAGTTGTCAAAAGGGAGGATATTTAATGTATCAAATACGTCATTAACGGTATCAAATACATGAATCAATTATATAAGTACTTCAATTGAAGCTGCAGAACCAAGAAAACTTGAATCAGAAAATGTCTTGTTGCATTGACTCGTGAATGCTTGTTTTCCTTCTTTTTAAACAGTAATTACGACACATTTTTAATAATGAAGCAAAAATTAATCTATTCAAACAAATAAGCACTTAAAGCATAATAGAACATGATTAGATTTTGTAATAAAATAGATGATCTATATTCATCTATATTCAAAGTCATAACAAGATGGCCTTGGTCTTATAGGAGATACCAAATTAAACAGATTTACAATCCATTGATTTGAATATTTCCCCCCTCTTATCCATCCCTAATTCTACCGTCCGATTATTGTTAAGATTTTGACCTAAATTTGAATAGCATGATAGGCTTAATTTTTGCCCATTAGTTGTCTTTCTCACAAGTTTTGGGATGGCAGGAGTCGGTACAGATGGAGAGAGAAGGGACGTATTAATCAGAGATGAAAAGTGTTCGTTCACCTTGAAATCTTTGACCTATGTGTTCAAGGAGCATCCCGTCCTCAGATGGTATGTTTTTATTGGTTGAGCACACTGGCCCGAGACGTCACGTGAGAGTTTGTACACAGCTCCAACGTTCTTCCTCGTGGCAGCCTCTTGTAGCTCATCAGCTTTGGCGTCAACGAAGGACATGATATCTCTATGTAGTAGCTTATTCCTGACGCCATTGAGATGTCGATAGGTCTTCATATGCCCCCGCAGTCTGTCCCAACCTCGGAGCGTAATGACGTCCACAGCTTTCTGTGACAGCCCAGGTCTTTTGACCTGAATTTGCAAGCCAATAGTTGTTTTAGCTGCGCTGGTGACTCAAGTTTGGAACGAGTCCTACATGACTTCAACATGCGAAAGCTTTGCGAAAGGTTTTTAATTTCAACTTCTTACCGTTATTTGATCGCAGGAATATCATGACTGCGGAGACAACTGCATGTCGACCTTCTGAAATTTCAACTTAAGACGAATATTTGCAACTACAAGTCGTATTACCCAGGTGCCCGAACCGAGCGGCAATTAGAAACCGACAACCTCCATTGTCAAGATGATATAATCAATCCTTTTCTTGTGACGCTGTCGTTACTATACCAAGTATACTGATGAATTCGTGGTCATTCGAAAACTGTGTTGGAGATAACAAGCTGATGAATACTGCAAAACTTAATCTCTTTGCAAAATGTCTATGCAAAAATATGGAATTTTGCCTCTTTTACCTAAAGAAATATCACGGATACGTGTTTATTTGTTTGTTTATTCCTAGGCGTGATCGTGTCAAACCAATGATCCTAGACGATTCGGAGAGGGCACCTTTTAATCATAATTACATGTTCTAGTGCCCTTTTTAAGAGACCCAAAGCTTCGGAGTGCAGCTAATATCCCAACCACGCCCCTTTTTCATCCATAACATCCAATTAAAATTTTAAATTAGCCATTTGATTCAGTATAGTTTAAATATTCAGGAACTCTACCTCCTGGGATGACATGATCCCCCACAGACCCTGGGGAAACAGAGGTATGTTCTGGTATTTCCTCATTATTTGCACAAAGTATTTTTTATTGAAAAAGAGTGAGATTTTTCAAGTGGAATTTTATGTGGGTGGATTTTCCACGGGAGGAAATTTCCGTGGGGAGGAAAGTTTCAGGGGGGGGGGGGATTTTCATGGAAAATTTTACATGAGGGAAGAAGGACCTTAAATTATGCAATTAGCCCATGTTTACATATAGTGTTTTTTTTTTTGGGGGGGGGGGGGAGTACTTTCTCATTGAGAGGGGGGGGGGTAGGATCTCCCGGCAAGATTTGAAAAACAATCGGAAGTTGAATGAAAAATAAGTTCTTACAATTGAAAGTAAACAGCAACATTAAAATATAAAATGAATAGAAATCATCATAGGTAGCACAATAGCCCTGCCTAAGTAAAGAGGGGAGTTGAAAACAATATATTTTTGTTTCTGTTTTTTTTTTTTTTTTGGTTTTAGATCAGGACACTTTGTATCGAAGGAGTTGTCGGAGAAACTTCGAAAAGAGCTCATTCAATAAGAAATTAAAAGGACTAGTGCCCTTCATAATAGTTAAAAGATATTAGGGGGCAACTACTTACTTGTACTTGTGCTTGTTGCACGTTCAAGCCGCATCCAGACTCATCGTGGCGCCCAGCAGATGACGACATGTCTCCTTTCATAGGTTTCGCTTGAGGGTGGCAGGCTGGGGTGGCAGGGGGCAACTAACCCCCCTATCACGCATAACATTTCCCAAAACACATCCAATCACAATTGTTAGATACCCATTTTGTTCAGCATAGTTGAAAAAATCAGAAATTATGTCTATGAGAATGACAGCCCCCCCCCCGAAGCCCTCAGGGCAAGGGTTGTAAGTTACGCCCTGGGGGGCATTTAAGGTTTATATAGAAAGTGTGATCGTATAAACTTCAGAGGAGGATCTTTGGATTGGTGATCAGAAGTTCTAGTGTCCTGTTTAAGATTTAGACTATTTGGAGGGTGGATACCCCCACACCTCCTATTTTCCCGAAACGCATCCGATAAAAAATTTTAAATGGACATTTGTTGTCGTTAAAAATTCCAAAAAAGCTAATTCGAATGGAAATTGAAGGGGCTAGTGCCCCTTTTAATATTTGAAACTGATTAGAGGACAGCTAATGTGATTAGAGGCCTTCTCCCAGGCCCACCATTTACCCAAACAAATCAGATAAAAATTTTGAAATAGCCATTTTGTTTAGTGTAGTTTAAAGGTCCAGAAAAAATGTCTTTGGGGATGACAACCCCCCCCCCCCCACAGCCCTCAGGGCAAAGGTTAAAGTTATGCCATGGGGGCATACAAAGTTTTTATAGAAAAGGTGGTCATATAAGCTTCGGAGAGGGCTCATTGGATTAGTAATAGAAGTTCTAGTACCCTTTTCAAGATTCAAAGTGATAAGAGGGCGGATAACCCCCCCCCCCCCCTCAATTCACACACCTTGTTTTTTTCTAATATACATCTAATAAAAAGTTTGATATTGCTATTTGTTGTCGTAGAAACTTCAAAAAGGGGTTATTTAATTGGAAATTGAAACGACCTTTTTTAATAGTCAAAACCGATTGGAGGGCAACAAGCCCTCCCTCACACCCTTAAATTCCTAAAACACATCTAATCAAAATTTTGAGATAGATATTTCGTTCAGCGCAGTTGTCTTTGAGGATAACAACCTCAAAGACATAATTGAGATAAATTTGAGATAACAATTAATTTTGAGATAGCCATATGCTCAAAAATAGTCCAAATATCATATAATAAGGCCTTGAGGTGGACAGTAAGGATTGTAAGCTATGCCACTGGAACATATAAGGTTTTTATGGAAGGGGTGGTCGTGGGAATTTTAGAAGAGGCTCATTTGTTTGAAATGTATAGTTCTTGTTCCCTTTTAAGAGTCAATAACGATGGAGAGCAGCTAGCCTCCCTCCCTGACATCCTCTTTTCCCAAAAAGCCTTCAATTGAAATTGTGAAATAGCCATTTTGTTACCAATACAATCCCCTAGAGCCAAGGGCGTAGGCAGCATATTGTCTAGGGGGGGGGGGGGGCAGTTGATAGTGTGATGGAGGGCCTTTTATCAGCTGCTTTTCTAACCATCTGCTTTTTCTGCCATATCTAATGTAAATTTGAAGGTCTAGGGGGGGCAGCTGCCCCCCCCTCCCTACGCCCATGCCTAGAGCCCACTGGCAATGGTTGTAAGTTATGCCCAGGTCATATAAGATTCTTACGGAACGGGTAGTGGTATAAACATTTAATCAGATGGAGCTCATTTGATTCGATGTTGGAAGTTTTAGTGCCCTTTTTAAGAGTCAAAAGTGGATTGAGGTCAATCAGTCCCCTTTCCCCATGCCTATTATTCCCAAAAACATATCCGATTGAAATTTCAAGAGAGCTATTTTGTCCAGCCTTGTTGAAAGGTCCAGTAATTATGTCTTTAGGGATGTCAGCCTCTCCATAGTCCTCAGGACAAGGGCTGTAGGGTGATTTTGGGTAAGTCCGACACCGGGGTAACTCCGTCACCCCCGTCTTATCTGATTCAGTGAAGACAGAAATCTGTGGTTCTGTACTTCATTTTCTTCCTTTGGCTTGGTACTTGACAACAGTGTTCAGTATTGCCACCATTTTTAACCCCTCTTGTGGTGACGAAATTTTGAAATTTCGAGGAGGGGCATCTTTGCTGGCCACGAGGTGGGTAGTAATTTTTAACTGATAGTGCGGAAAACTAAAGAGAGGATGGAATGATTGTAAATAGCTGATGAGTTAATAGGATAGTTGAAGTATTTACTGTAATTTATTAGTATTTTATCCTCAAGCCAGTCAGGAGATACAAGGGGTGTCGGACTTACCCCAGAAAAACCCCCGTTCGGGGTAACTCCGGCATGTCGGACTTGCTCGTACAGGGTAAATTCCGACACGGGGGGCCAGACTTACCCCGTGTATACGATTGGCTAGTCTTTTGCAGTTCTAGCCTAGATCTCAGTGAATTGTATTTGTCAACTATTCATAATGTTAACAATTCTCAATCCCAATAATAAGTCCACTGTACACGTTGTTTTTAAGCTGTTTTATTTGAGATATATTTTAAAAGATAGGCTAGTAGATTTGATATGTAAAGCTTTTCCATGTCATCTATCTAATAGCGCGTCCAGACTATTTGCTTTCTGGAAAAATGGGACGGAAATCTGGGAATGTAGACAAGCACTTCCGTCCCATTTTTCCGTTTTCGGGGCAGGAAGATCAGAGGGTCAGAAAATGGAAAAATGGGACGGAAAATGGAAGTGTGGACTGCTTTTCCGGAAAAATGCCAGAAGAAGGAGGCGATTAGACAGGATAAGTGGAAAATAAAAATTATTTTTTCAATGTGGTTTAGAACAAAAAAAAGGTAAATTGTCTAACTGAGGCTCTAAAATTGTTTTCTGTAAGTTTTGGCTAATAAAAAACCTTGATGAGGATATCTGATAAATTTGTACAGATATTTTTTAAAAAAACGTTAAGTCTGGACAGCTTTTCCTGCTTCCTATTTTCCGTCCCATTTTTCCAGAAAACGGATAGTCTGGACGCGCTATAAGCTTGAATTTGTCAATATGGCTTGTCGTTTCTTATGCACTAGCTACGCTTTACTATTGTTACTATAAACCTGCATTTTTTCCAGATGCCACGCAAGTACAACCGAAAAACCAACAAGGGGGCAGGAGGACGATATACTGCTGAACAGCTTAAACAAGCCAAAGATGAAGTTCTATCTTGTCGAATGTCTTTAAAAAAAAAGCTGCGAAATTTTACAACATACCGAGGACAACACTAATGGATCAGACGAAGAAGCAAAGGACTTTCCCCGAATCGCCCGCTGTTACTCCCGGGAGAGCTCCGGACCTACCTCCTGATGTTGAGCAGAGTATGGCAAATTCGCTGAAGGTCATGGAAAAGTGGGGCATGGGGCTTACCAAACAACAGTTCCTAGACGAAGTGAAAAAATATGTCAGCATGAAAAAAATCAGTACTCGTTTCACGAACAACCGGATTATTTTTTTAGAGGGTGCTAAAATTCTAAAACTGTCTTTTTGATGTAACTAAATTTAAATTGTTGTTGTGGATTTTAAGTTATGATAAAATTTCACAGTAAAAAAGCAAAATACAGCTGTTAGTAAATTTTTGAATCCGAAATTTGGAAAATTTGGTTTATTTCACGAAATGAAAGCTTTATTCATGGTTTTCAAACAGTTCGTGGTAACGAACTGTAAGTAAGGAGCGACCCGGCTCAATGGTAACCGAAACTCTAGAAAACGGGTTTTTGATACCAATAGATATATCAAAAGAATCAGATTTCAATGCTGATTTCAAATATATAACTTTCATCAAGTTTAGAGCTACCCATCAAAAGTTACGCGCCTGAGAAAATTTGGCTGATTTTCAAAAAAAGGGGGAAAGACCCCCTAAAGGTTATAGAACCTTAATGAAAATCACACCATCATATTCAGCGTATCAGAGAACCCTACTGTAGAGGTTTCAAGCTCCTATCTACAAAAATGTGGATTTTTGCATTTTTTGCCAGAAGAAAGATCACGGATGCGTGTTTATTTGTTTGTTTGTTTGTTTTTTTTTTTTTTTTTTTTTTTTTCCCAGGGGTGATCGTATCGACCCAGTGGTCCTAGAATATCGTGGGAGGGCTCATTGGAACGGAAATTAAAATTTCTAGTGCCCTTTTTAAGTGACCAAAAAAAATGGAGGGCAACTAGGCCCCCTCCCACGCTTATTTTTTTACCAAAGTCACCCGATCAAAATTTTGAGATAGCCATTTTGTTCAGCATGGTCGAAAATATGATAAATATGTCTTTTGGGATGACTTAATCCCCCGAAGTATCCAGAGGGAGGGCTAAAAGATATGAACTTTACCCAATGTTAACATATAGTATTGGTTATTCGGAAGTATACAGAAGTTTTCAGGAGGTTTTTTTTCTGCTAGTGGGAGGGAAGGGTGGGTCGGGGGTTATGTTGGAGGATCTGTTCATGAAGGAAGTTTTCATGGGGGAAGGGAAATCGCCATGAAGGGGGCGCCGGACTTGCCAGCATTATTTATTGGTTATTGGGAAGTATACAACCATTTTCAGGAAGGATTTTTTCTGGAGGGGGGGCTAGAGGAGGGAGTTACTCTGGAGAATATTTCCGTGGAGGATGTTTCTTTGGGGTAAGGGACATTTCTATGAAGGGGGCGCCGGATTTCCAAGCATTATTTAAAAAACGATCAGAAATTAAATAAAAAAAAACCAAGTTTTTTCAACTGAAATGTAAGAAGGAATATTAGAACTTAAAACGAACAGAAATTATAACGTATGTGAGGGGGTTCTCCCCCAAGTCAATACCTCGCTCTTTACGCTACAGTTTTTTTTTTAGTGCTTTCAAAAGAGCTATCTATTCTAATTAAACGGCCTTTGTGATTCAGGGGTTTGTGAATCAAATTTTTTTTTAACTTTTAACGTAAAGAGCGTGGTATTGACTAAGGGCAGAACCCCCTCATATACGTAATAACATATACGTAATAAAAAAACAATAAAAAAACAAGCGATACGGCTCAATAGTAATCGAAAGTTTTAAAAACGTAATTTTGATGTCAATAAATGTATCAAAAGAATGTGTTTATAATGCTGATTCTAAATATGTAAATTTTATTAAGTTTAGTATCAAACAGTTCGTGGTAACGAACTGTAAGTAAGGAGCGACCCGGCTCAATGGTAACCGAAACTCTAGAAAACGGTATTTTGATACAAATAGATACATCAAAAGAATCGTATTTTAATGCTGATTTCAAATATATAAGTTTCATCAAGTTTAATCCTTTCCATCAAAAGTTAGGCGCCTGAGAAAATTTGGCTGATTTTCGAAAAAGGGGGGAAAGACCCCCTAAAAGTCATAGAACCTTAATGAAAATCACACCATCATATTCAGCGTATCAGAGAACCCTACTGTAGAGGTTTCAAGCTCCCATCTACAAAAATGTGGAATTTTGCATTTTTTGCCAGAAGAAAGATCACGGGTGCGTGTTTATTTGTTTGTTTGTTTTGTTTGTTTTTTTTTTCCAGGGGTGATCGTATCGAACCAGTTGTCCTAGAATATCGTGAAAGGGCTCATTGGAATGGAAATTGAAAGTTCTAGTGCCCTTTTTAAGTGACCAAAAAAAAAATGGAGGGCAACTAGGCCCCCTCCCACGCTCATTTTTTTCCCAAAGTCACCTGATCAAAATTTTGAGATAGCCATTTTGTTCAGCATGTTCGAAAATATTATAAGTATGTCTTTTAGGATGACTTAATCCCCCGAACTTCCCGGGGGGAGGGCTGAAAGTTATGAACTTTACCCAATGTTAACATATAGTATTGGTTATTTGGAAGTATACAGACGTTTTCAGGGGAGATTTTTCCTGGTAGTGGGGGGAGGGGGGGGGGGTCAGGGGTTATGTGGGAGGAGTCTTTCCATGAAGGAAGTTTTCATGGGGGAAGGGACATTGCTATGAAGGGGACGCCGGACTTCCCAGCATTATTTAAAAAAAGATCATAAATTTAATATAAAAAAACAAGTATTTCTACTGCAAAGCAACATCGAAACTTTAAACGAACAGAAAATATTACATATATAATTGGGTTCACCCCGTAGTCAATGCCTCGCTCTTTAAGCCAAAGATTTTTTAGTACTTTCATAAGAGCTATTTATTCTAATTAACGGCCTTTGTGATTAAGCGGTCATTTCTAAAGAATTGGAACAAGATTTGAACTTTCGCTTAAAGAGCAAGGTATTGACTAGGGGGCGAACCCCCTAATAAATGTATTAAAAATATATGAATATAGAAGTTCGTTACGTAAGTTAATTCGTAAGTTACGTATATTTATTACTAATAAAAACGTTCGTAAATAAAATTAAACAAGTTTCGAGAAAGCCATTTAACTAAATAAAAGTAAATTAATATGAAAATTTTGTTTTAATTATTCATGTACGGTGAGCCAAGATCAAAACCTGCATTTATTCAAAAACGTTCAAAAATTAAATAAAAAAAAACAAGTTTTTTAAACTGAAAGTAAGGAGCGACATTAAAACTTAAAACGAACAGAAATTATTCTGTATATGAAAGAGACTGTCCCCTCCTCAACGCCTCGCTCTTTACGCTAAAGTTTGACTCTGTCTCACAACTTTATTTTTTAAAACAATAAAAAACCTTAGCGTAAAGAGCGAGGCGTTGAGGAGGGGACAGTCTCTTTCATATACAGAATAATTTCTGTTCGTTTTAAGTTTTAATGTCGCTCCTTACTTTCAGTTTAAAAAACTTGTTTTTTTTTATTTAATAATACTTTAAACACAATAAAGTGTAGGCTTATTATGTACATGTTTTGTTTTTCCAGGAGGTACACGTTACATGTTATTCCTGTTAAATGTCGTTACATGTTACATGATGTACATATAATGTTTTAATGTTATTTGAATGTGTTTAATGAATTTAATGAATTTGTATTTAATGAATTTTAATGAATTTGTATTTAATGAATTTGAATGTGTTTTGCGCCACAACGAAGCCACTTTTAGCACCACTCAGCTCTTAATTGTTAAATTAAAGTGCAAATGCAGTTAATTTTTTTTCTTAGCATCACGTAATGAACAGGGAGGAAAAAAAGAAATAATTATTTTCTAGAACAAAGTAGCTTTTCAGACACTCAGATATGGCATTTGTTAAGCAAACAAATGCGTCAATGGAAGAATGATATCTCCTAAAGGCTGTTTGGGTATGTGGGATGAGGTGCTTAGACTAAGCAAACCAATACAGTCGGGAGTGAATTGTCCTCTCATATAATTTTCTCAGAACTGGGGTAATCATAATGGGTCTGAAGGTTGTGGTCCTCTTTGGGTTTATTTTGTTTTAATATAGGGATGATGAGTGATGTTTTCCAAGTAGATGGGAAGAAGGAATTACTCCAGGCATTATTGAAGAGAGATAAGACTGCTTTTTTAAGGTCTATTGGAAAGTGTAAGAGCAAAGATGAATGGACCTGGTCATGGCAGTGTTTTTGGGCATTGGGACTGGGGTATTTTAAGTTTTGCAGCATCAAGAAGTAGTGATGTGAGATTTTTGGAGAGTTGGTTTTGGTCAGTGGACAGTGAAGAGTAGTCATGGTCTGAGAGAATATGGGAGAAGTTTGGCCAGTCTGCTTTTTGCCACACATAGTGGGGAATGAAGTTATCAATGATGGCTGGGTCACCAATTTTTGTGCATATGACAAAATGGTCGCTTAGGAGGTTGTCGATTCTGTTGACAGTAATTTTATTTATTAAATTTGATGAGACTAATTTAAGATCAATAGTTGAATAGCTCCCACTTCTTTTTCTGAAGTAGGTATTTAGGTGTCTAGGAGTCACTTGTACTATACTGGTAAAATTGGTGAGGAATTCCTCTATGTATTTGCCAGTATTATTTCGAGGTGAATAACCTCAGATACGACTATGGGCATTGAAGTCCCCAACAACCACTAGATTTGATTTTGAAAATTTATTAGAAATAAAATTGAAAAAATCTTGTCCATTTTTGTTACCATTTGGGTTATATGAATTAGTAGCAGTAACCTTCGTGTTTGCTAGCCAAAACTTTACACCAACTACATCAATGTCTTGACTGAAATCAGGGAGGCTGATACCTCAGAATTAATCCCTAAAGACATAGTTGCTGGACAGCCCTACTATTCTGAACAAATTGGTTGTCTCAAAATTTTGACTTGATTTGACTTGGGTTTACTTTTTTTCAAAGTAAACCCGTTTCATCAATAAGAAAGATATACCCTCACCCAGGAAACATTTGGATTCCTGGGTGTCGTATTCAAATTTACATGGTCCTGATATGCTAGGTAAATTATTGGAAATTGGAGAACTGAGTCATAGATTCACCGTGACATTCAATAAGATCCAAAGATTCTAATTAAAAGGGAGCACACACAAAAGCCAAGTTAGGCCAGTAGCCTATAAGAAATCGCAAAATACCCAAGACAATGAACAAGTCCTAATGGGGGGCTCTGGGTCTATCAAAATATTTTAATGGTTTCCCAGGGAATTTGATATCATTTTCTTCTGTCTCCACTTTAAATGAAAAAATAACTATCTTTTTGGAATCCAAGCTTTCAATAAAAAAAATGAGGTATTATCATTTAAAAATGATAGCCCCTTATTCCCCCCTATAGGCAATAATTTACAATTTATTAATGAATCATGTTCTTGGGGTAACTTCCGTTTCAATCTTTAATTCCCCAACCTTGTACGTAGCTTAGTCTATAGCTAAATTGTATCTCAATAGAAGGCTTTTTTTCGGGGGGGGGGGGGGGGGGGGGGGGTAAAAATGTTTCAGAAAGAAGATTGTATTTTCTATCAGGCGTTCAAAAATTGAGTATTAAAAATTAAGAAAATCTTATCTAAAAATGCAAACGAAAAAGAACTCTCTGCAAACTTACAATTCAGCTGTAAAAACAATCTGTTGGCTGTCAATTTCAAAATCCAACCGAAGGCTGAAGCTGTATAGTAGTGAATGCGTTCTATAATTCTATTCAACTTGAAAATAAAATTCTTGACCACGAATGATGTAAGAAATAGTGATTGGGAAACTTCATTCGAAATGGTTTAAACTCATTTCGTAAAGACGATACTTTTTTTGTCAACATATGAAGAACTGTGTATATTGCAATATTTGCAATTGCATATTGCATTTGTCTGGTTTTTATGCAAAGTAACAAAAGAGACGAAAATTAATGAACAAGAGAGTTATGAAGAATTATGGTATGAAAAGTAATATTTGGCAGGGAAAGTCACTGGTGATAAATCGCTAGGGGTGGCACCGTGATTGCGTGATTTTCGGGGATTCGGAGAACCAAATTTTTTTTCGGGATGACGCATAGATTTTCGAGAAACAACTCGTAAAATTCGGGGATAGTGCTAGCCCTGCTTGATTTCTAATTAGAAAAATCGAAATATTAAACCACACGAGTAGGAAAAGCTCCAACTTTACGGTTTACACAATAAAGAATTGCCGCAAAATTAATTTAAAGTCGACCAAACGCCGCCGCCTCTGCCGGTGGCGGCGTGCCCGCGGTGCGCCCGTGGCGTTCCGACACTTCTCCGGTGGTCGACCGGGCCTCTCGTCGTTGGCGTTCGATCGATCTGCCGGTGTTGCACCGGGGTCTACTATTAACTATGATAGAGCATTCCTGTCTATTTCCTTATATGCCCTAAAATGCTTATATGCCTTTTTAATACCTGCATATATATAGGTTTTTCGTTTAATTGAAACTCCTAAACGTTCCCTAAAAGATTCAACTGAATGCCATTAGTGTCGTTACTTACAGTGACCGTAGAAGCAACATTAAATGAATACACACAGGGTCTTCTTGCTAGCTCAAAATCCAAAACCTATCATGGTATGAAGGTGACATTTTCTGAGAATATTTCTGTTGTACGAAAGACAACCGGCTATCCGCATGCAGGTTGACAAATAGGGCGTATCAACAAAATCTTAGGAACAGTTTTGTGTGTGAAATAAAACTTACAACACTTGTTGTGGGGAATGTTGAACTAACCAACAGACAATATTTGCATCATGATACTAATGCTTCATCTCCTAGAACTACTGCTACTATTTCTGCTACTACTACTACTACATAAACTAAGGCTACTACTATTAACTGTACTCCTACTGCTACTACTATATTTACTGGTGTTACTACTACAACTAAAACACATGAGGCGAAAATTTTGGGCAATATTGGATCTATATTGAAATAAATCGAAACAAACAATGCCCACATAGGTTGTCAAGAAGATGTTGGTATCAGTATGCTATTTGCATACTGATACCAATGTTACTACAACTGTTGCTATGTATAATTACTGAACCTTTCAACAATGCTAAAAAACTGACGTCTCAAAACTTTGTTTGAATATTTGTTATGGGATATGATGAGCCTGGGAGGATGTCTCTCTCAAATCACTTTGACTTTTAAAAAGGGCACCATAACTTCAAATTTCAAATCAAGTGAGACCCATCTGAATTTGATACGACCACCCATTCAATAAAAACCTTATATGCCCCCAGGACATAACTTAAAGCTCTTTCCCCAGGGCTCTGGGGGGTTTTGCCAACCCTGGAAGAATGTGTGTGTGTTCTTTGGACTATTTTAAACAAAATTACCATTGCACAATTTTCAACTTAATATTCAAATAAAAGTTTCAACTTAATGTCACTAGTGTCGTTAGTTACAGTAACCGTAGAAGTAGCATTAAATGAATACACACAATGTCTTCTGGCTAGCTCAAAATCCACAACCTATGAAGGTATGAAGGTGAAATTTTCAGGGAATATTTCTGTGTTGCGGAAGACAGCCTGCCATCCATGTGCAGGCTGTCAAATAGGACATATCAGCAAAATCTTAGGAACAGTTTTCGGTTTGAAATTAAAACTTACAATACTTGTTGTGGGGGTTGTTGAACTAACAAAAAGACTATATTTTGATCATAAGACTAATGCTTCTACTCCTACAACTACTGCTACTTTTACTATTACTGCTACTAAAACTAAGACTACCACTATTGACTGTACTCCTACTGCTACTACTATATTTACAGGGCATAAATTAAAGCACTAGTTCCAGGGCTCTGAGGGGTTAAGCCAACCTTGGAAGCATTTTTATGTGTTCTTTGGACTATTTTAAACAAAATTGTCATCGCACAATTTCATTCAGATGCATTTGGTGAAAAGAGGGGTAATTGGGTGGGGGGAAGGGGTGCTACTTGACCTTCATCGCTATTGACTCTTAAAAGGGAACTAGAACTTCTAATTTCAACCAAATGAGCCACCTCTAGAGCTTATACAACCATCCCTTTCATATGAACCTTAAATGCCCCAGGGGCATAACTTACGACCCTCGCGCTCTGGATCTGGTGGTTTTTATCAACCTCAAAAGCCTGGCTATATGGCATTTGAAATATTTTTAATGAAAAGACTGTCTCAAAATATCTATTAGATACATATCAGGAAACTAACACGTGGTTGTGTGTGTGCGGGGAGGGGGAGGGTAGTTGCGCTCTAATCAACTACCCTGACTTCAGTTTAAGTAATCCTGTTGCTGCCCCAGTCGCGATAGGGGGCAAGAAATTCCAAAATAAACCTTTTTCCCGGGAGTTTCACGACAAACGTTACGTATTTCCTTCTTTCCTTTACAGCAACGCCGAAAGTTTAAATCTAGAGAAATTTACTGAACTTCAGACTACAGCTCAAATGCTTGGCTCTTCCGTTATCTGTGTTTCCGAGGTCCACCGGCAAGATCTTAATTTATTGAGGGTTCCTAACTTTTCTTCTTTTATTAAACTTCGGCCTGATGACCATCCTCTTGGGAAAAAAGGAGGAGGAATAATGACACTCGTGCACGAATATTTTAAACCTCAGCTTTTAAATATACCTTTTCTTGAAGATAATGATGAAATTATTTGGGTCAAAGCCCAACCTAAGCGACTCCCTAGGCCGCTCTCTGCCATAGCAATATGCGTTTTCTATTATTCACCTGGTCAGCCAGCTGCAGCAAGAAAAACTTTTTGGGAGAAGCTGCAGGAATCGGCAGATTATGTCCAGAGAACTCACCCATATTTTGGAGTAGTAATGCTAGGAGATGCTAACGAACTCGATAGCAAATCGCTGGCCAGGTCACATAACCTTAAAACTCTAGTCGATTTCCCAACAACTAAGGGGAATACATCTCTGGATGTAATCCTGTCAAATCTTTCGGAATATTACCAGAATCCCAGTAAACTGGCACCACTTGGTGGAAGTTATCATTATATGTTACAGTGGAACCCCTTGGAAAAAGTAAAAATTAAATATTCAGTAACCGAAGTTACTTCAAGGCCGATCACTGACCATGGTCTGCTGCAATTCGGTGACTGGATAACGGGAGAAAATTGGGTCGCGGTCTCTTCAGCTAAAGACTTGGATTCCCAAGTAGAAGAATTCCATAATAAGTTAAATTCAAAATTTCTCGAGTGCTTTCCCGAACGTAAGACTAAATTCTGTTCTAGTGATAAACCATACGTAAATTCAAAAATAAAGCAACTGATAAAACATAAATTGCGCCTAATACGAAAAGGTCAAGTGAACCAAGCAAAACAGTTGGCAAACCAAATAAAATGGAAAATCAAAAAGGCACAAGCAAATTACTATGAAAATGAAGTTGACCATCTTTTGGAGTCCAAACCGTCGCAGTTTTTCAGTAAAGTAAAAAGTCTGACTGGCAAAAGTTCTCAACCAGTTGACTTCATGAAGGATGAGCCTCTAGAGAAAACCGCGAATGATTTAAATGCCCATTTGGCTTCAATTGTGCAGTCTTACCCCCCTCTTCCACCCGAGGATCCTCCAGTAAAGTTAACTACTTCTTCAGATGATAATTTAATTGCTGATATTTCATCGGCAATTATAATCCGTAAACTCTCTTCGTTAAAAAGAACTTCCGTTGCCCCTTTTGACATTCCAGTTGCTCTTATTAAAGCATTTGCTAAAGAATTATCATTTCCCCTTCAGATAATTTTCAATAATATAACAAAAACAGGATATTTTCCAAAGAAATGGAAGAAAGGGTTTATTACTCCAATTCCAAAGAAAGGAGCAGCTAATGATTTCTCTGGTGTCCGGCCGATCACAGTTACGTCAGTTTTTAGCAGAATATACGAAAGCTTTGTTGCCGCATGGCTGAAAAAATATCTTTTGAAAGTAACTGATCGAAAGCAATTTGGTAACATCCCTAAGTGTTCGACAGTTCATTACCTCGTTAATTTAATTGATTTTATTTTAAAACACCTGGATGAACCTGGAAAATGGATAAATTTAATTGCAATTGATTTCAAAAAAGCATTTGACCTTGTTGATCACAAAATCCTTTTAGAAAAAATGGCGGAAAAAAATATACCCAGCTTTATTATTAAAATCATCAAGAGCTTCTTAACAAATAGAGAGCAAACTGTGAAGTATAAGGACCAATTTTCCACTTTTCTGCCAGTTTTTTGTGGAATCCCACAAGGAACGGTGATCGGGCCGCTGGGCTTCCTCCTCATGATAAATGAAATCGCTGCTAAGCTGGGGGACAGATGGAAATACGTTGACGACTTGTCCTTAACGGAAATCGTATCTAAGGATTTGAAGAGCAATGCTGCTGGTATCATTGACCAAGTTACCTCAGAGGCGGCTGAACTTAACATGGTCGTGAATAAAGACAAATGCTCGGTCACGACATTTTCTTTTCTTCAGAATACTCAACCGTCTTTCGAACCTCCCATCGCTTCCGAGCTAATAAGCCATAAAATAACTTTACTTGGTGTGGTGATTTCTTCTGATCTCTCATGGCGGGAGAATACAAAGACAATTGTAAAAAAAGCTAACGGCGCAATCCAAATGCTAAAAACACTGAAAAAATTTCGAGTTCCTAAGGATAAGCTGAAACTAATATTTCACACTTTCATCCGCCCCTTAGTTGAATATGCTTGTCCGGTTTGGCACTTTGCCCTTACCCAGGATGAAATTGATAAAATAGAACGAGTTCAGAAGAGATCACTGCAAATCATTTATGGTGGATCCCCTCTACCTTACTCCTTTTACCTCAAGGAATTTAAACTTGAATCCCTTTCTTCCCGCCGAGGAAAATTATGCCAAAGATTTGGCTCCACCCTCCTTCAACATCCCATCTACCGATCATTCCTTCCCCCACCTTTTGTCCCTATAAGATCTCGTCCCCCCAGGGAGGTGGCTGAGAAAGTTCCGAAACTAACCCCAGTCCACTGTAACACCATGCGTTATAGTAAAAGCTTTGTGCCAAGCTTTGTCAAATATTATAATGATCTTTAGTGTTTTTATTGTTTAGTTTATTTTTATCCTGACGAAGTTTTACCGGATAATTTTATTCTCAATCTCAAGTGTTTTTATCCTGACGAAGTTTTATTAGACAACTTTATTTTGTTAATTATTTATTTTGTTAATTTACTTTATTTTGTGACTAAGAGACATCATATTTGGGCTTTGCCCACGAGAGCTATGTCTTGTTTTTTAATTAAATGAATTTGAAAATGAATTTGAATCACTTCGATTCTTGAAAAGAGCACTAGAAATTCTGATTGCAAATTCAATTAGTCCCTTCCAAAGCATTTACGACCACCTTTTTTATATAAACCTTATAGGCCCCAAGGGCATAAAATACAACCCTTTCCCTAAGATTTGCGGGGGGGGGGTGACTTCCTCCCAGACATTACTTCCAAAACCTTCAACTACGATGAATAAAATTGTTATCTAAAATTTTTGATTGGAGGTGTTAAAGCAAATGATGAGCTTAAAGGGGCGAGGGGACTGTTTGCTCTCAAATCAATTTGACTCTTAAAAAGAGCACTATAACTTCTAATTTCAAATCAAATAAGCCCTATCTGATGTTTATGCGACCGCCCATTACATAAAAATCTTATATGCCGTCATAAAATAACTTATTACTCTATTCCCAGGGCCTGGTGTAATCCCTAGAGGCATATTTTGAAAACAATCGCTATCTCATAATTTAAATCAGATCCGTTTGGTGAAGGGAGGGTTGTAGGAAGGGGGAATAAATGCCCTCCATCACTTTTGACGCATAAAAAAGAACTAGAACTTCTAATTTTCAACCAAATGATCCTCTTCTAAAAATAAGCCACCATCCCTTCCATAAAACCCTTAAATACCACCTGGACATTACTTACAACCATTGTTCCTAATCTTTGGGGTTTGTTTCAACCCCAAAGGCCTTGCTATATGATATTTAGACTATTTTGAATAGAATGGCTATCTCGAAATTTCTATTAGATCCATTTTGGGACAATACGACGTGTGTGTGTGTGGGGGGGGGGAGCTAGCTACCCTCCGATCACTTTCACTTTTAAAAAGAGCACTAGAGCGTCTGATCATCAATCAAATGAGACCCCTACGAAATTTATATGACCACGCTTTCAATAAAAACCTTATATTCCCCCAGGGTGTAAATTACTACCTTTTTTCCTGGGGACTGTAGATGGTTTGTCATCCTAAACGACCTAATTTCCGGACCTTTCAACTGCGTTGAACAAAATTGCTATTTCAAAATTTTGGATTGGATGTGTTTGGGAAAATGATGGGCGTGAGAGGGGGGTTAGTTTCCCTCCAATTACTTTTGATTATTAGAAGGGGCACTAGCCCTCTTAATTTCCAATTGAATTAGCCCTTTTTGAAGTTTCTATAATCACCCGTTTTATATAAATCTTAGATGTTCCAGAGCATAACTTGTCCTTAGGTTATTGGGAGGGGGGGGTGTCATCCTCTTAGACATAATTTCCGGAATTTTTAACTACGTTGAACAAAATGGCTGTCTAAAAATATTAATTGAATGTGTTTTGGAAAATGGTTGGCGTGGGAGGGGTG
Source organism: Artemia sinica (assembly GCA_027921565.1). Lineage (NCBI taxonomy): Eukaryota > Metazoa > Arthropoda > Branchiopoda > Anostraca > Artemiidae > Artemia > Artemia sinica. The sequence continues at coordinate 59,249,762 of CM051258.1, read as the reverse complement.
TTAGCTGCCCTCCAATCACTTGACTATTCAAAAGGGCATTAGTCCTTTCAATATCCAATCAAGTGAGCCCTTTTTGAAGTCTCTGCGACAACTGCTTCGATATGAAGTGCCCTAGTTTAAAATAAAAAAAATTATTTTAGCACAATTTGATCATGTGTAGCACTATAGCATGTGTTTCTATTTGTAGCACTTTCGTAATACAATTTTTTAATTTTGTCATGGACGAAATGATGAGGATTTTGAAAAAGGTTTAGGAATTAACAAAAAGTTTGGACCGCACTTTTCCGTATTTGTTTTGAGAGATTTGTGCGAAGTTGGATTTAACCAGGACCAACTTTTTGCCGTGTTTGCTTCAAAAGATTGGTGCTAAGTTTGAAATAACCGGACCATAAAACTGATCTAGAACTATTCCAGCTAAACTTATCTGGCCATGCGTGTGTCGGGACGCAAGCCGTGACACGCACAAATAATTTTTTGACTTTAGCACTGAAAATTTGGGCAATTTTAGAACTGTATGAACTGACCAAGATGGCAGTCTTGCTTTTCAAAGGCTCGGGTGTATTTTGGCTTGTTTTTCAAAGGCTCGGGCTTGTTTTTTTTTTACTTTCTGCCAACTCTGCGCAATTTCTTTAAAATCTTAACACGCGTAAATGTTTTGAGCTGGATCTGCTTTGAATAGCCTATGGTTTGTTTTTCGTCTACTTTACTGGATTCAAGTATACTGGATACAATGGTCTCTCATCAAAAGCTATGATAGAAATAAAGCCTAGAAAGAAACAAAGACCATAGAAATCTCTTTTGATTTCTCTTTTTACAAGATACAGTTGTAGGCTATCCCAGCCCTCTGTCAAACCAGTGTCATATATAGCCTATTTGAGCTAAACTGTGATTACAAAAGTTTACAATTTTGTAGGTTTGCAATATTTTACGTCTTTTTCCATCTTCACTTTGTTCTCACTGCTAAATAAAGAAAAAAGAATGGTGAATTTCAAGTTTTGACTATCTTGGAAAGGGGTTAGGCTAGGAGAATGAAGCCATCAGGGATGGGTCTGCAGGTTAAAGTATGGGTAAATTTTTACCAAATCATATTATTGAGTTAAGAATAAAGTGAATACACCATTCAATGCCTTTTTTATGGTGATTATGAATATAATAATCATTTTTATTGGATATGAATTTCAGCCCCCCCACCCCCATATTTGCAAATATATATCCTGAATTGACATATATAGGGGGGGATCAGATTTTCTATCAGAAAATTCATTTCTGATAGAAATGACTGTTACATTTGTAAGCAGCATAAACAAAGGCATTGAATGGTATATTCACTATATTTGAAACTCAATAATATGATTTGGTAAAAATTTACCAAAGTATGTCCTAAGAAGGTATTTTTAAGTAGCCTACCCACTTCCACTCATTCTCCCTCTAGAGGGTCCTGACGTTTGATGGCCCTTAAAATCTGAGTTTCATAAAAGTGAAACCTTTTAAAATAGATATTTTGCTTAAATGAAGTACAACAAAATAGTTTTCAGCTTCAAAAATTTGCTGGATCCCAATTTATATGGTTTTAAAGATATGCAAATACATTTCCTAATTTTTGAAAAAAAGTATTGATATGGCTTAAAATTCTACTAAAAAAATGGGAGTAACTGAAAATTAAGGTAAAATGTTGTTTTTTCAAGATTTCAATAGGTATAGATCTATCATGTAGGCAAATTTCAGGACCCTCTAGAGGGGGAAGGAGTGAAGGTGGGTACTTAAAACACCTTCCTGGGACACACTTTAGCCTGTAGACCCATCCCTGAAAGTTTCATTTTCCTAACCTGACCCCTTTCCAAGATAGCCAAAATTAGTTAAAGTACACTAGGATTTTACCAAAAAACAGCAATAACATTACCATGTAATCTAAGAGTAAAGTACTAGACTTTTGACTTGTAAGATTCTATCTAAGGTGTTTTTGTCTGCCTTAGAAAGTAGGTCTAGCTGTTTTAGGTAGGCTAAATGAAATATTCAGGAATGGATAGAAACCTTAATGACCCCAAAGAAGATATTTTAAGCAGAGGAATGTTTGTATGCCTATCTTAAACTTATGATGATTGCTGTACTATTTTTGAGTAACACTAGGCCTACTCTAATTTTAGTTCACTCACAGGCTACCAGGGGCTTGTTTGCTGGAAAAAAGATTTATTCCTCCATTTGTGAATAAAAAATTACCAAAATCAACACTCAAAAGTGAATTTGATTCTGTTTTATTTTTAATCATTTGTGTTAAGCAATTTTGTGAAACTAATAAACAAGTTCTGTAAAGCATCATTCACAAGCATGTCTAGACATGTTTCTAACAAGAATTCAATGTCTAGGCAAAGATCTTTCACAAGTTAATTTTGGTGCTTAGCTAAAACTACAAATTTAGTTGCCAGATTGTTATTTACAGCCAATCAAGAGAGCTTAAGGTGACAAAACATTCAAAATTGTAATCCCTATTTATACTGTTACAAGGTAATGGATGAGATAAACAAAACAGTTGCCTTACTTTGCTTCACTATTATGTCTGGTGTTGCATGTTTGCCTAAAATGAAAAAAAAAACAATTAATGAGAAAGCAAAAATTAAATTTCAGTTTAAGAATGTAAAGATAAATGATGAAAAAGTGGAGCTTGGCACATTCTGATGGGCTGTAATTGAAAATCCTAGACATTCATTTCTAGAGTATAGAACTCAATGTCTATCCAAGTGCCTTGTCTAGGGTGTCTAGCTAAGCACCTACCTTTACTTGTAAATGGTCATTGCCTAGACATTGAATTCTGGCTAGACACATGTCTAGACATGGGATTCCAGCTAGACATGCTTGTGAATGCAGCTTAAAGCATACTGTTTACCATTACTGTTTTGTCCAATATAATTAAAACTTAACTCAACTTTAAGGATAAAAAACCAAAACATAAAGGCTTGTACCTAATTTATGCCCTAAACCTTTGCAAGAGAGTACTCAACAACTTCAGTTTCTTTGCAATCAGATAAACAGTAGGCCTATAGTAATGCATAAAGGAGAAAAAGAAATACACACATTTTTTTTTTTTATATCTAGATATTTTAATATAGGTGATTTAAAAGTAATTTTGAAGTTAAATTCACTTTATTAGTCAAGTTTAAAATTATTAGAAATAAACAAGCAAATCAGAATTTAATATGGAGGATCCTGATAATGTTAACATTGGTGTTGGATGCTTTATTCTTATTAAATAAAAAAAAATGTTTTATACAACTGAAAGTAAGCCAAAACATTAAAATTTAAAACAAACAAAATTATTATGTACATGAGTGGGAATGCCCCTTCCTCAGCCCTTGCTCATTTTTCTTGTGTCTTAACATCTCTCAAAGTACTTTGTATTCAAATTCTACAGCTCTTGCATTTCAGGACATGTTCCTAAAGAATGGTGAGAAAAAGTCTAACTTTAGCATAAAGTACAACAGATAATAAAAGGGTAGTCCCCCTGATATATGAAATAATCTTTGTTAGTTTAAAGTTTTAATGCTCCTTATTTTCAGTCAAAAAACATATTTTTGATATTCAATTTCTGACCATATTTATCATGACAGGACCCCCCTCCCTCTCCCTTCTCTGTCTAAAATTACTCCTTGGCAATTCCCCCCAGAAACTTTCAACTTTTTGAAAAATTCCCCCATAAAGTTTCCATATATTTCCAAATAAAAAAATAATATATGTAAACAATGGGTAATTTGCATAACTTTCCCTATGGACCATTTTGGGGCTTGCCACAGGGGATACTATTATTCCCGAGGCATAGTCATTGGAGCTTTCAACTATGAAAAATCGAATAACTATCTCAAATTTTGATTAGATGCCATTGGAGAAAAGGTAGGGCTAAATACCCTTCAACCTTTTTCCTCACTTAAAAATGGCACTAGAACTTATAATTTTCATTGAAATGAGTGCTCCCCTAATCTTCTAGAACTATGGGTTTGATACAATCACCCCTGGGGATAAAAAGAAATAAACATACATCCATTATCTTTTTTCTGGCAAAAAAAAAACACAAAACTCTACATTTTGTAGACAAGAGCTTGAAGCATCTACAGTAGAGTTGTCTTGTATACTGAATCTGATTGTGCAATTTTGATTGAGATTTCTTGGATTTTTAAGGATGTTTTCCCTCTTTTTCAAAAATTAGACATATGTTTTCAGGCTTGTAGGGGTATTACTTGTCAAAATATTTGGGGAGGGGATTTTACTGACTGGCTAATCATTTTTACAAACTGTTTCTTTTATCAATAACCAGCATAATTTCTTCTTGTAACATGAAGCTTGAGAGTACAGTTCAGCCAAAAGCATTGTATTGCCAGAAAAAGATTAGCTTCTTTGTTCAGTTTCTTGCAAGAAGCATTTGTCCAAATAGCCAGTGATCTAGTGGAGAAAGGAGAAAGATAAGAAGAATAAAGTGCTAATATGATTTAAATACATTCTTAGACCACACTGGCAATACATGACAAAAGAAACTCAGAAAGGAAAGAAACTTACATAATGAAAAATAAAATCAAAAATGGTGAAAAAACAAGGATTTTGTCAGCCAGTGGTGAACCATGAAGAAGAAGAAATAAGCAATTATTTCGACAAGGACCTGTGCCAAGTCATCCTCAGTGCTAAAAAAAAAAAACGAAGGGTTGGATTTTCATTTTTTTTTCTTTCTTTTTGTTTAGCACTGAGGACAACTTGGCGGAGGTTCTTGTCGAAATATTTGCTTATTTCTTCTTCTTCATGGTTTGCCACTGGCTGACAAAATCCTCGTTTTTTCACCCTTTTTGAAAAAAACCAAAGGGTTAGATTTTCGTTTTTTTTTCTTTCTTTTTTTCTTTTTTGTTTAGCACTGAGGACAACTTGACGGAGGTCCTTGTCAAAATATTTGCTTATTTCTTCTTCTTCATGGTTCACCACTGGCTGACCAAATCCTTGTTTTTTCACCCTTTTTTATTTTATTTTTCATTTTGTTAGTTTCTTTCCTCTCTGAATTTCATTTTTAATATGATTTATATACAAACAGAATTCAGAAGTGACAACTTGACAATTTCAAGTGAAATATACAGATCTAACACAGAATGAAAAAATGGCAGCTAGGGTAAGACCCATCACAATCAGCCAATGCCTAATCTTGACCAGATATAAACCTATTATTATTATTATTATTATTCATTTATTGCCCATCAAAAAAAGCTACAAAAAGGTACAGTAGACAGTATAATCACTAAAGAAAACAAAAAGAAAAAAAAGAAGAAAAAGAAGGACACAAACACACATTGAAAATTCAAATACATGACAAAATAAAACTCTTCACTATATTAATACAATCAATGATGCTAACAAAAGGATGATAAAAGTTTCTTTAAAAATGGGAGAAAGATTTATTAATGCTAATAATATTATTATTATTATTATTATTCATATACAGCCCATCAAAAAAAGGTACATATACGGAATAATCACTAAAGTAACAAAAAAATAGAGAAAAAAAATAAATAAAAAAAATCATTATATAAAATACATTAATACAAACAAACTATTGTGAACAAATTGGTGACCATGGATGATTAAACTTACATTCAAAACGGGATAGAGATTTATTAATGCTAATATTAGGGTCAGCTAGCTTATAAAAATGAATGATTTCACGGTTTCTTGTCCAAGGGACAAATGTAAAAGATATTTAGCAAATCTGAAGAAGATTGATTGTAGGTGCTTTTTATCTGTAACTGTAAAGAATTTCCAGAAAGGAGTAAAGTGAAGCAGATGTGGATGGGCTGTGGTGTTGTAAATGGATGCTAGAAGGTAACAGTTGAAACAAAGTTTACTTTTTACAATTACAGCATAAGAAATACTAATTTTACACTCAATATGAGAAATCAGCAAAAAATGTGTGTGGCCTATAGATGTGCCAATTGGAAGGCCCAGGTATGTAATATGGTATGCAGGTTTAACAAGAGAACTGTCCAGATTTAGAAGAGAAGTAGAGGGATTTGGCCAATTGAAAAGGATAACTTTGGATTTCTCAGGATTAAAAGACAGCCCAATTTTTGAATATTCATCTTTGAGGATTTTGAAATTCTGCTCAATGTGCTGGATTGTACAGCTGAGATTCAAGATGTCATCAGCATAACAAATAAGGTACATCTAATAACTCACTCACAAATAACTCACTCTTAGATTCCTATATAAATCCCTGAGAACACGGACAACTGATTGATTTACGCCTCGCCTTGCCATATGAATAAGCATGGAGGAATGAATTAAGGAATCACACGCACTTTTGACGTCATGTCCAGCAAGGATCATACTTTCTCCCAAAGATTCAGCGTTGGCGAGGGCAGTAAAAACTGCTATAAGAGCATGAGAACAGCCAAGATTAGCCTGAAAACCGAACTGATATGGGGGAATGTAACATTTCTGTCTTAACTCATCAAGAAAAAAGAGCTCAAAAGTTTGCATATTGTAGTAGAGACAGTGATGGGACAGAATCAGGCTCAGAAAATTCATTTGAAAAATGGGATGTCCATTCGGACAAAGGAATGTCATTTGGGTCTGGCAAATTTGAGGAGATAGTATGAGGTAATAGCTTCCACAGTAGATCAGGTGAATTCCTGATCTTCTTGGAATAAAGTGTCTGCATTTTAGACCGATGAAGGGCAAGTTCCTTAGCAAAACATTTTTTTGGCACTTTTTTCAGTTCATTGACTATTCCTTGATGGGAGCATAGGCAATCTCTCCATAATTTGTACCAAAATTTAGCACGGTCACAAGCTTCAGACAGCGCTAGATTTCCTGACCACCCGGGAACTTGGGTATCAACACGTATTTTTTTAAGAGGAACTGCCCTTTTTTCAGCACACAAAAGTGCATGGCAGATTTCTGCAGAGTAGATATCAAGAGTTGATCTAACCTCACTAATGTCTTTATTGGAAGACTTTTGCAGAAGATGAAATGGAACCCTGATCTTGTTTAGGATGCTATCTGAACTTTTGATGAACTGAGATGTGTCAATTTTATTCCAATTGTGACAAGTATACAACTTATGCTGGTGAACAATATGAGCCTGTAACACTGGAATCTGAGAAGCTTCATTGATTAAAACTAGAAGCAATTGGAAGATGGTATGAAACTTGAAATTTGGGAACTACCTCAATACAAGGTATATCAAGGTTATATGACACAACATGGTCAAGGTTAGAGGTGCAAGACGAAGAATGAATGTAAGTAAACTGAGCAGATTTCTGTTGAACTTTAAAATCATCATCAAATATTCCTAATAGTAAAGAAGCTGAGGACAACCTGCAATTTAAATCACAATTAAAATCACCTACAATCAAACACAGGATTTTCAGTTTAAGGACATCACAAAGACAAGAGCTAAGTTTACTAACTGCTAATGCAAAATCTCTCTCCAAATCTTCATCTTTGTAATCTGTGGGTAAATACACATTTATTATTATGCACTCGCCTACTCAAATAGCTTAAAAACTATCACTAGAAAAGAAAGCGTTAGAATTAAGATTGGATGCTACATAAGTAGCAATACCACCAGAAGCTCTGCCTTTAGAAGCACTACGTTTAGCTGGAACCAAAAAAGTTTTAAAGGTGGCACTAATGTCAAGTAAACCAAGGCTGTGGTTGGTCAGGAAATGTTCCTACAAACACAGAATATCATGATTATGAAGTATATTTTCAAGAATAGGTCTTTTTTATAAGACCACCATTAATGTTCCAAGAGAGAAAACGAATATCCATTTATCTACTTAGCTCCCCGTTTATGGGTTTGTGCATTGCCAGGGCATTTGATACTGTAACAGGTGTGATTACACTCTTTACATGTAATGCAAAACATGTTCCAAACACGTGAATTATCCCTGGTGGAAGTGTGCTCCGTGGAACCACAGCAAGAGCACAGTTCTGCGTTCTTACAATCAGCAGCAAAATGTCCTTGTTGATGGCATCTGAAACACCGTCTAGGTATGAATATGAAACTCTGGACAGTTAACTTCTCATAACCCACCTTCACAGAATTTTTCAGAAAGGAATCAAGATCACTCGGTTGTTCAAAATAAATCTTGTGGACACGTGACTTCCCACACTGCAAAGCTTTGACACACTAAGGAATAATTTTCTCCAGATCTTTTTCATTCATTTCTGTGGGTACGCCTTTTATTACACTGATGAAGGCGAGAGATTTAACAGAGCCTAAAAGGCTAGGTTGGAACTTTTTCATCTGGTCAGCAATTGAGGAGGCAGTGGGTTTACTTTTTATGACAATTCTACATTCTGATGAAGAACGTTTCAATTCAATTCAATTTATTAAATACTACAATAAGTACATAAATACTGTTAAGCGCTAGAGGTCCCAAGAAGCATAGCTTGTAGAGGACCTCGTATCAATCACAAAATCCACACAAAACAAATCAGGGAAGGAAAAAAAAATACAACCACATCTCGAAAATATAAAGCACAATGCAAGAAAAATCAACAAAGAAAAAAAACAACAAAAAAAACAAACAACTACTACACAATAACCTTTGACTTAATTTAAACTGAACTGAAAATGTCCTGTAATTTATTAAAAATCCAAACCATTAATAATATTATTAAACAACGGGGTTCGAATCTCATTCAACATAATAAGAGAGGAGAAAAGAAAAAAAAAACTATATAAAGTAAAGCGGAATAAATAGATAAAGCAAAATGAATAAAGAAATAAAGAAAAAAAAACGAAATTACTTCAAGCCTTAGAGAATATTTTTCTGCAAAGGGAAGAAGAGTTTTTGATAAGAGAAAGTTCACTGGGAATAGAGTTCCAAAGAGCAATTGCTCTATAAATTGGTGACCTTGAGCTGCTGAGGATACCCTTTTAGGCAGCCAAAATTGGTGAACATAGCTCCAAAGCAAAGTCTGGCACTTATGTGTTGATGCTAGATCAAAGTAGGATAAGATGTTTGGAGGAAGCACGAAATTGAAGGCTCGATGAGCTAGTTTTAGGTTCTGCTTCTTGATAACCACATCTAAGGGATCTAGACCTGTATCACTGTAAAGATCAGCTGTAGGATAGAGTCGGGGTAGGCTAAAAGTTGCCTTCACCACTCTATTCTGTGCTGTTTGGAGTTGCCAAAGGGAAGAATAGTTAGTATTGCCCCATACAGTGCAGCAATAAGAAAGATAAGGAAGAACAAATGCATAGTAAAGAGAAAGCATTACATCGGGAGGAAGAAATTGATTGGCACAATGAAGCATAGACACTTGACGAGAAATTATAGAATGTGTATAGGAAATATGAGTTTTGAAAGAAAGAAAACAATCAACATGCACACCAAAAAGTTTAACACAAGAGCCCTGGGGAATTATATCAGTACCATAAAAAACAAAGATTGTTGGGGAAGGTTCAGACATGTGGTATGGTGTTCGAAAATGAATAATACTACTCTTAGAGCTATTCAACAGCATCTCTATGCTTGTACAAGGAGTTAGAAAAATACTTCTCTCAGCTGGTGAAGATTTACCTAGTTTAGGAAAGGAGGGGGTCTTAACAGTTGGTAGGGTGATAAAGTAAGAGTTGAAGGCACTAGGTACAGCTGCTTTTTCAACAGTTGAACTGTATGCATTCTTGAAGGCAGTAGGCTGTTTCTTTGATTGTTTCCTACGATATAAAGCTTCATTAACTACACTCCAAACTTTCTGCAAATTACCTTTCATTTCTGAATTTTCAACAAAAAATAATTCTTCTTAGCTAGTCTAATTGTTGATGTCAATACATTCGTATAATGCTTATACTTTGATAAATCATCAGGATCAAGGCTTTTGCAAGCCAGCTTAAAAAGTTCTGACTTCTGCATTGTTGATCTCATAAGACTAGGAGACATCCAAGGCATCTTGGGTTTATATTTATTTGAAGATTTTACTAGGGGAATTTTTTTTTCAATTAGTGTTGTCAGCCGACTTATTAATGAGGCTGAAGCCCTATTAACATCATCAGAATTCATTACTGAACACCAATCACTAGCACTAAGATCAGACATAAGGGAATGAACATTGCTCTGACCATAAATTCTTGAATAAGACTCACCTCTGGTATCCTCTTGGCTCAGCATTTTTAATTTGGGAACAGAACAATAAATTGGAAAATGGTCAGAAAGATCAGAGAAAATAATACCAGAGGAAAATTTAATATCATTTTTAGAAGACAGAAAAATCTTGTCAATTAGAGTTGCAGAAGATCTGACTGGATCAACACGAGTAGGAAAGAAAATGCAAGGAAGAAGGCCAGAGGAAGAAATAGATTAAAAAAACGGTCAGACTCATTATCACACCCAATTTTCAATAAATTGCAGTTAAAAGTCTCCAAGCATAAAAACATTTCTCGAAGCAAGCTTATCAACTGAGTACATTTCATCAATTAATTCAGAAAATTTCGCAATTGGGAAAGGTGGAGGCTTATAAAATAAACAAATAGTGTCACAACTTATTGTATCACATGACAGGTCAACAATTAAAGCATACACACTTCTATTATTTATGACTGGATCAAAAATCTTCTCAAGATCTGAACGTCTCACAACAATAAGATTACTTGTGACAAAAAGGGATATACCACCAGAGCACTTAGTTAGAGATCTAGGTGAGTGGTATGCAGTAAAACCTGGTATATCGTACACAGACATATCATCACTTGAAGACAGCCAGGTCTCTGTGAGACCTACTACATCATAAGGGCAGTTGATACCACCAATATATTGCAGAACATTATCCCATTTTTACCTTAAACCTTGCACATTCAAAGTAAACACATTAAAGTTTTTAACAGCAGACATTGAGGGCAGCACTTTTTCAAAATAATGTTGATAAGAATGGTAACAACAATCAGACTGATGAAGAGATTTTAACAGAGGATCATTTTCACTATCATCACTAGAAACAAAAGGTGAATCAAAACACACTGAATCTAGAAGAGAAAGTTTAGTTATGAAACAAAAAGAATCCTGAGCATCATCCATTTTCACAATCCAATATTAGGAAAAGTGGTGAAACAGATAAAGCTAAATTAGTGTGGACAGGAAAAATATGGCATGGAAAATAAGTTAAAAAAAACAAACTGCATGTAATAATTGTGATGACAAGGGAAAAAGAACAAGCCAAAGAGAAAAAAAAGAAAAGTTGGCAAAAAAATAACTAAGCAGATGAAATTTTGTTGTAAAGAGAAGAGTTATGTTAAGCAGCACTAGTCATTCTGAAACAATACTGGCAAAAGATTCTTGCAAAACAGGAAGGGCATTAATGTCACCAATGGATGATATTTTGAGTACCCTACTTCCACTTTTAACAAAAATATCACCATTCACAGCCCATGCATTATTCCTGCCACAATGAGCTTTAGCTTGTGAAAGTAAGGTAAGCCTAGGTTTAGTCAAAGGCTCATTAATGACCACACCAGATCCTTTCAAGTCATTTTTATTTTTGAGAAGCAAGAAACGTGCTCTCAGGTTGCAGAACTCAGTAATAACCGGTCGATTTTTATTACCAACTCGTTTTCCAATACGTTTCACAAACACAATGTCACTGTTCAAAAGACTAATGCAAGGAAACTTATCTTGGCAAAGTGACAAAAACTTAGGTTCAAGGTTTTCAAATGTACTATCCTCAGGTAATCCAAATACAATGAGTTGATTTTTTAATTTTTGCTGCTTAAGTTGATCAGTTTGAGCAGCAACATGATCAGCAAGCTTTTTTTCAGTGTCTGCAATTTTACCAGAAAAGTCCATTGCTTAAAGCTGTGTACTGACCATCTGTTTATTGTCTTCCTGGATTGAGCCTGAAATCAGGTCCTTTACTGCCAAATTAAGGTCAACTTTGTCACCTTTCATAGGCAGACCAAGGGATTGAACTTGTGACTGAATGCTCTTTGTAACAGTAGTGAGCAGGGATTTAAAGACATTTTCTTCAATGGACTTTGCCATCTTCTTCAAATTAGTAATATCTGTCTGAATCTCAGGCGTAGCAATGGCAGGATTACTTGGGTTAGCAGGCCTACAATTAGCAGCAGCAGATTGGCTCCTGGTAGACATTTCAAAGAAGCAATATGAGCAAAGCACAGCAGAATACAGAAACCAAGCAAAATGCAGGAAGCAAGCAGATGCTGAATAGCAGCAGGATTGTTGGAAATTAGTAGAAATTGGAAAGAATCTTACCCTTAAAGTCCCCTCTTTACCACAGATTATCGTTGGATATACTTGTCAGTTGTAAAAGGGACAACTGATGAACCCACTGGTACCAATAGTTGTTGTTTCTTGTTAAAAAGCAATGAGATATAAAAAAACCAAGGTAGGAGGATTGGATAGGTCCTTGGTGCAAGACGACTGAGCGGAAGAGGGCCAGGCAGAAGTTGCCTGTACTGCGAGAAGTTGCTGATTTAGCTCAGACAAATTGTCAATTTTACGGGAAAGTTCATTCATGCGACAGGTTAACGTTGCAACGATTGCATCACCAATTGTTGGAATTTCACATGGTGAGTATTTCAGGATCTTACGTTTTTCTTTCGATGCCGTAGATAACCACTTACAAATGTCAAGGACATTTTCATCGTCTTTTTGGCATCTAATTAAACGTGTACCAATTTCTAGCACAGATATTTTAATTGAAAATTATGTAATCTTGGCCCTTATATGTAAAGGGTTTGATAGTTATGATTGGCTGATGAATAGGACAAGACCATTTGGGATCGATTGACTACAATCTTAGAAAACATCTGATTTCCAAGTTTAGATTGAGACAAAAGTTGCCTCTGCACCCTAGCCTATTTAGATACAATTATTCGGTTTCACAATACTTTTCTTAGATTAATCTACCCAAGGTTGACTGTGACTGTGATTAGGATGTGTTGTTATAACGTTAACATCTTGTGTCAAAGATTAGACAACATTTTCCAAGATTAGATTTAAGCTATAAGCGTGTTGTCAAGATTAGGCTCCGCTGTTGTCTATCAGTATATTTGAAATTATGAGTGTTGTATAGGCCTATAGTTAAAACATTCAAGCTAAACACATGCTTGTTAAGATGATTTTGACATATTCAATTTTGAAAGAATATCCTTTCTAGGTAGTAGGATAGAAATTTTACAATGAATTGGCTGTTAAAGCATAGATTAGCTTGCCAAGTACTGGGTATCTTACCCTACAATACCTCAATTAAAAAGTCAAACATATTGGTTTGCACTCTCAAAGCACATCATTACAAGGTGATCAAAATGGTCATCATCCACTGTTACGCATAAATGTGTCACGTTTTTTTATTTTATTTTTCATTTTGTTATTTCTTTCCTCTCTTAGTTTCATTTGACCAGTTTCAATTTGCTGAAACTTCTTATCACTTTTGCCAAAGTTGGTGGAGCTGTCACAATCCGCTGGTAAATTGACCAAAGAGTTATGAATATCAATTTAAATACATAAATTTTACAGAATAGTGTCTTATAGATTGTGTAATCAATGAATGTAAAGCCTTTCAACCTCAGTCCTGGCCAATAGGTTTCACATGAGCTTTGCAAGACCTAGGTCTCTTTCCAGAAATATATTTGTGGCTTTGGAAAAGCTTTCATAGCTCTTGTCCATTTTGCCCAGTAGACTTCAGTATGCTGGCTCCAGAAAAGAAGAGTTATCATGGATTGTATTCTCCAAGCCATTTATTAGGGCCCTGAGGATACTGCAGGGTTTCTTGAAATAGTACAACTTCTAATGATCCAGCAGACTGGCTCTAGGATTAGAAATTGTCTCTGAATAATGAGCAGGTAGATGCCTAGAATGCTGTTTATTCGATTTGACATTTTTTTTAAAGACAGAACAGGAGAAATATCAGTGATTACCAAGATCAATGGTAAATTACTCACAACAATAATTTCAAGATAGTCTCTCCCGTACTGCTCTATGGCCAGGAAAAAACAGGGGAGAAACAAAACTAAAAAAAACTAAAACAAATACATTCATCAAACATTTTAAAAATAATAAACTCACATCACCAAACAAAACAATACCTCTCCCCCCCCCCCCCCCCCCGAAAAAAAATCAAAGCTAGGCTAGGGAGTATTACATGGTTCCGCCCACACAAATAAAGTGCAGAACCAATACAGAGCCATCAACTCATCAGCGAACCAGGAAAAAATTAATTATTTGCAAGAAATTCTTTGACACACTTTTTGAAGATACCAAGTGAGTAGCAGCCCCCTGCAGACTCAATGAGAGCGTTCCAAATCCTGTTACAAGCTATCAGAGGGTTAAAAGTCAGACTGTATTGACAGAGCATAAGGTATATGTAAATTATTGGAAGTGCAGAAATAATAAGTCAATTGATCAGAAATTAAAAGCATATTATTACACAGGGCAGCAGGAAGCTGGCCATGTAACCTCAAAAAAATTAAAAGAGGCACAATACAGAAAATATAGAGATCTCAAGTCAAGCTAGTGTTTAAGTAGGGAATGGTTAGTATCCTGTATAAGAGTCCTTGCTTTATCATATAGTTTTAAATGTGGCTTCAGTGATGGAGGAAAAGTTGACATCCGAGCAATAGAACAGTGTGAAACATAAGGCTGTTCCAGGCTGTAGAATAGAAATCTAAGAATTAACCCTGGAAAAATGTGTTTCAATTTTTTAAGGATCCAAACGCTTCTGGAGACTTTAATTTTAATGAGATCAATGGGAGGCTTGAAGGAGAGACTTTGATGAAGTAAGATGCCTAGGAATCAAATGCAAAGTTATTTGGCCCAATAAGAGAAACTCTGGATACATGTATTTCATTTAGACCAGAACAAGTCCTTGAAATCCTTGAAAAAGTAAGAAAACAAGACTTTCCAACATTAAAGGCAAGATAATTAACATCAAATCACTGAATAATTTTCAAAAAAGGCAATCATGTTTGAACGGAGATCAGACTCAAATCTACCATCTGTGCCAAGAGTACTGTCATCTGGAAAAGCTATAAATGTCTTGGAGAAGACAAACTCTTGTCACAATTAGCGACACATGCATGTTGACAAAGACAATAGCAAGTGGTAGGTCTTAGATTTTTAACTGCATTTATGAGTTGAGTTAACATAAATTAAAAAGTTTCAGCCCAATCACAGATCCTTTTGGAACACCAAACTTTATGTTTGACAGGTTAGAAAGAGAGGATCAACTGAGATAACTTGACCAGATAAATATGATAGAAAACAAGAATAAGTACTCCCTCAAATTCCAATGTGGGATAGTTGTCAAAGAAGAATCTTGTATGCTATTGAATCAAGTGCGTTACATACATCAGAAGAAAGAGTAGCAGGTACCAGACTAGAGTTAAGAAATGTATATATATATATATATATATATATATATATATATATATATATATATACATATATATATATATATATATATATATATATATATATATATATATATAATATATATATATATATATATATATATATATATATATATATATTATATATATATATATATATATATATATATATATATATATATATATATATATATATATATATATATATATATATATATATAATTCAAGAGATTTGCACATGCAATTTCAGTTGAGTCCTTTGTCCTAAAACGAAACTGAGAATCATGAAAAAAAAAATTTAATGAAGAAAATTAAGAAGTTGAGAAAGTATAACCCTCAAAAATTTTACTAAACACTGATAAGAAAGATATAGGACGATACATAGCAGGGTCATTCCGTGAACCACCTTTAAAATGTATAATAACACAAGCATGCTTTGAACCCCTTGGGAAGACACCATTTTGAAAAGTCATATTGACAAGTCTCATAAGAGCAAAAACAATGACAGGAAGAATGAACTTGACAAGTTCAAGTTCTGTCTGGGCCAGAAGATGAACAACCTTTCAAACCATTAACAATTCTGGCTATTTGAACTTCATAGTTAGGCTCCAAAACCATTGATTTAAGATAAGGAGGTCCAAGATAAGACCTAAATCTGTTTAGAGAAGTAGAAGAACTTAATGAAGGGGCTGTAGTTTTCCCAACATTAGCAAAGTAAGTGCGTCTTGCACTTTCAGCTCACGTTCTACGATTATACCATCAATCAAAACACTTGAAGGGACAGAAGGGGGCTGAGAAGATGGCCTGATAACAGAATTGATTACTTGCCATGTTTTCCTAATGTCTTTTACTTACACAGAGAATTAACTATTGTAAAATAACAATTTGGCCTCTGGCAAAGTGAATTGTAAACTCTTCTATAAAGTTTAAAAAGTTGAAGTTGATAATCATGTGAAGATGGCTTAGAGGACCTGTATGGGCCTTCCAAAGACAATTTTTTTTTCCTACAGCTTTTAAGGAGTCATCCAGGGATTTAAAGGGGTTGTTCTCTTTGATCCTGGATTCAGCTGGGACGCATAACAAGTATCCATTATAATTTCTTTCTAAGAGTCATAGAAAAATTAGAAAGTATTTAATTAAAATTAGAAAATTAGAAGATTTGTTTTTAAAAATACCCCACAAATGACCTACCTACTGTGATCTAAGAATAGCCAACTCCTGATTGTTAAATTTTAAAGACAAAAAACCTCTCAACATTCAGTGGATAAATGGGACCTATTAAAAGTGAAGATTATATTTACTTGAACAACCAAAAAAAAGGTTCCAAAACCCTAGGTCTATCACCCCTAACTAAATATCCCTGGTTAATAAAAAAAACTCCTGAATTATAAATTAAATGAATTATTTTATTTGCTAATTTAGCTGCAGTCTGACGGCTTTTGCCAACTTTGACCTCATCCTGACTTTTGTTTGCAGGGTTATCACTTGTTCCAGGACAATTATGTAAATCACCACTGGTTGACAATTTTACCTGCTCCTTAATTAGATTAGCCTATTATAAATTAAATTTAATCTAAAATCCCCTTCATCTCTATTAATACTAATATCCACATAGATAATTTTTTTATTTCAATAATTTCTCCAAAACTTTGCAAAAGTCCTATAGATGTACCTACAATGTTTGTTTGATCAAATAAAATATTATCCTGAGGAAAGTCAAATATATGTTCTGCTACAGCTGATTCAAAAGTTTCTGGTTTTTGATTATGCTTTAGTGAGCAATCTATGGTATTTATGTGTTTATGTAACCTATTTTCTAAATTCGGTTGTGTCCTTCCTACATATTAATTAAGAAAACTTTTCCACAAAATAAGTTTTTCAAAGAAAAGTAAAGAACTCCATTAAACAAAAATGAGGAAAAATAAAATCAAATAATCTACCAAGCGTGAAACTACCACAAATCAGCATCGCCAAATAAATGAAACCCAAAACGAACAGAAATTACAAAAATTAACCAAGTCAAACTCAAAACGAGCAAGAATGAACATAAGTTGGGTGCAAAACCCCTATGCCTTCCCAAGGCCAGAACAAAATTTGCACTTTACTGGAAAAAATATAAATGTTTTTACTTTTATAACTTTAATAAATCAATACAATAATATTAACATTTTGATTACTAAATATCAGTATATGTATATTAAACTGACAATGCACATTCATTTGTATTTTTTCAGTAAAGTGCAAATTATGTTCTGGCCTTGCGAAGGCATATGGGTTTTGAGCCTACCTTTTTGAAGTTTCTATGACAAAACTTTCAATAAAAATCTTACATGCCCCCAAGGCATAACTTACAACCCTTGCCCTGAGTGCTGGGGTGTGTCATTCTCAAAGACCTAATTTCCAGAACTTTCTACTACGTTGAACAAAATGGCTATCTGAAAATTTTGATTGGATGTTTTTGGAGGAATGGTGTGCGTGATAGGGAGGTTAGTTGCCCTCCAATCACTTTAGACTATTACAAAGGGCACTAGCCCTCTCAATTTCGAATTGAATGAGCCCCTTTTGAAGTTTTACGACAACTCTATCTATAAAAGCCTTATATGCCCCAGGGCAGAACTTACAACCTTTGCCCTTGGAGCTCTGGGGGGCTTTGTCATCCTTAAATACATAATTTTCAGAACTTTCAGCTAAGTTGAACAAAATGGCTATCTCTAAACTTATATTAAATGTTTTTGGGGAAATGGTGGGCGTTAATTACTCTCCACTCACTTTTGACTATTAGGCAATTTCAATTTCCAATCCCCTTCCACTGTGGTTGAAGAGACAGCTCTGTGCTTCTCAGGTCCCGGTCGTCCTGCCGTCGTAGGGTGTGTCTTTGTCGACCTATTTTCCGCCTCCCTTCGGGGCGCCACTCATATATTGTTTTTGGGAGTCGATCCTCTGGCATACAAAGGACATGACCAAGATACGTCCATCTCCTACGCATCAAAAGGTGAGTAACTAATGGCTGACCGTTTCGCCGACGGACTTCTATGTTGGTGACATTTTCCTACCACGATATGTTCAGGATCCTTCTAAGGCACATGTTCTAAAAAGCTAGGACACGTTTCTTCAGTTGGACGTTTAATTTCCAGCATTCGCTTGCATAGAGGAGGATGGACATCACATTGCTATTTAGGATTCTTAGCTTTAAGCGCAGAGTATTTACTACTGCGCCAAACTGGTTTCAGTTTATTAAAAGCCGATGTCGCCTGTCCAATTCTTCTCTTAATTTCCTTAGCTATTTCACCTTAGGGGGGTTAGTTGCCTTCAAATCACTTTCGACTATTAAAAAACACACTAGCCCTTTGAATTTCCAATCGAATGAGCCATTTTTCAAGTTTCTACAACAAAGATTTCAATAGAAACCTTATATGCCCCCAGGGCATAACTTATAACTCTTGTCTTGAAGACTGTGGGGGGAATGTCCTGCTCAAAGGTATAATTTCCTGAACTTTGAACTGCGTGGTACAAAATGGCTACTTCAAAATCTTTATTGGATGTGTTCAGGGAAATGGTGGGCGTGGAAGGTGTGTTAGTTCTTTCTAATTACTTTTGACTATTAAAAAGGGCACTAGCCATTTCAATTTCCAATTGAGTGAGCCCTTTTTGAAGTTTCTACGACAACGCGTTATATAAAAACCTTATATGCTCCCTGGGCACAATTTACAACCCTTGCCCTGAGGGCTGTAGGGGGGGGGGGGGTTGTCATCCTCAAAGACCTAATTTCTAGAGCTTAAAACTACGTTGAATAAAATGCTATCTCAAAGTTTTGATTAGATGTGTGTTGGGGAAAAGGTGGGCGTGAGAAGCGGGTTAGTTGCCCTCTAATCACTTTCGACTATTGAAAAGGGCACTAGCCCTTTGAATTTCCAATCGAATGAGACTTTTGAAGTTTCTACGACAACGCCTTTTATAAAAAACTTTACCAAAAGCAAACTTACTATCTGTGAACAGGGTGCTCCTTGAAGACACAGTCTCGAAGCTTTTAAGGTGAACAAATACTTTACATATCTGCTTAATGTGTCCCCTCTCTCTCTATCTGTAGTGACTCCTGCCATTTCCGAACCAGTGATATATAATATCCTCGTTAATGTTGACATTCAGCTGTTCTCAGTGGTCAAGATTCAAAATGTTGTGTAGAAATTGAAAAACTGCAAAGCTCCTGGCATCTGTGGAATCTCCGTGGAGCTGCTTAAAAACGGCGGTGGCACTATCCTGTTGTAGCTCCAAATGCTACTCAATGCAAAAGGGGACACAGAGATCATGCCAAAAGACTCGCGTACAGGAGTGATCATACCACTATGGAAGAGAAAAGTTTACAGGAGGGATTGCAAGAACTATAGAGAGATAAAGGTTCTCTCGGTACCAGACAAGGTCTTTTCTATGTTTTTTTTGCAGCAATGTTTTGCTCACCTCTAACGAAAGCGCAGAGTAGAGGAGGCTGGTTTTATGCCTGGCCGATCAACGACAGATTAGATATTCCCTCTAAGACAAATCATTGAGAAGGCAAAGGAGTTCTGCCAGCAGGCTGTCATTGCTTATGTCGATTTCAAGGCGTCATTCGACTCAGTTGATCTTGATTCTCTATGGAATATCCTTTCTAATACTGGCCTCTCGTCAAAATATGTCCGCCTACTAAGGGCCATGTATCAAGAGACTGATATCTGTGTGCATGTGAATGGTAGTGCTCTTTTCCATGGTGCGTTCTTTCCAAGAAGAACAGGAGTCAGGCAAGGTTATGTAGTTGCTCATGAAGTTTTTAACTGTATTATTGATCATGTTATGACTTGCTCAATCCTAATGTTGACTTTTTGACTCAAGTACGGGGATAGAGTTATCACTGATTGAGACTTGCTGATGACATAGCTCTAGTCACCAACTCCAAGTCACAGCTGTTCATGGCTCTAAGCACGCTTCTGTGTGAAACTGCCAGGACATGACTATCCATTAACTGGAAGAAGATGAAAATTATGGTAGTGCAGCCAAAGTCAGACGCCAAAAATTCTAGTTTATTGGTCACCGGAAACCAAATCGAAGTGGCTGACCACTTCACTTATCTTGGTTCTATTATATCATCGCATGGCTGCATCGACTTGTAGTTGCTGTCCACGAGGCCTAAGCCCCTGCCGTCTTCGCTAGGTTGAGCCATATTTGGAAGAAGCCAATAATTAAATGAGCCACCAAAATGAAGATCCTAGGATGGTCAGTCTATTCGATCCTGCTAAACAGAGCTGAAACTTGGCCTACAACTACAGCTGTCCAGCGCCTTCTCAATACTCTTCAATCTAGCTGGCTTCAAATAATCGAGGGAATCAGATGCACTGACTATGTCAGCAACGACCGTCTACGTAGTATGACTTTCCAGTCACCCTTGTCACACCTGGTTGCCAAGCGGACCCTTCGTTGGCTTGGACATATTTTACGATTGCCCACCGACACTCCGGCTTGGATTTTTTACAACTTTGAACCAACTAGAAGTGGCTGAAAGCGTCCTGATTGAATGTAATCGCACGGCGGTCTGCAGCAAGGGCCTCTGTACCAGACAGCAACATTCCAGATTGGTCCAGGATACTCCCAATACTATCATTCCACTGGAACTTGGGTATATATATAATATATATATATATATATATATATATATATATATATATATATATATATATATAATATATATATATATATATATATATATATATATATATATATATATATATATATATATATATATATATATAATATATATATATATATATATATATATATATATATATATATATATATATATATATATATATATATATGGAATCATGAAAAAAGATTTTTTAATTAAGAAAATCAAGAAGTTGGGAAATCATAGCTCTTACAAAAATTGTACTAAACCCTGATAAGAGAGATATAGGATGATATCTAGCAGGGTTGTTTCGTGAACCACCTTTAAAATGTATAATAACACAAGCATGTTTTAAAGCCCTTTGGAGGACACCATTTTCAAAAGATATGTTGACAAGTCTTGTAAGAGCAGAAACCATGGCAGGAAGAATGAACTTGACAACCTTAGTAGAAGTTCTGTCTGGAACAGAAGATGAAGGACCTTTCTAACCATTATTTGAAAAAAACTACGTTTTCTAAAGAGTTAAAGAGGCTGAGTCACAAGTTCGAACCTCAAAACGTACAGGGATTAGGAGGTACAGTTGGGGGGCTTCCGCCCCCAAACCCCCTGCTTTTGCAGCCTTTAAATAAAAAAAACAAGTTTTTTAAACTGAAAGTAAGGAGCGACATTAAAACTTAAAACGAACAGAAATTATTCCGTATATGAAAGGGGCTGTGCCCTCCTCAACGCTTCGCTCTTTACGCTAAAGTTTGACTTTCTCACAACTCTTTTTTTAAACAATAAAAACTTTAGCGTAAACAATAAAACTTCTTTCGCAATGTCGAAGGATAGTAGCCTGATGTCGTATACCATTGCCAGTATTTCTATCCACTCCTGATACTGGGCCACTAGGCAGTCTAATGTTGAGCGTTTCCGGCGGAATCCATATTGGCGATCGCCTAGAAGGTCATTTGATTCCAGGTACTGATGAAGTGTTTTATTGGAGACGCTCTCGTAGACTTTGCCTACACAGGAGAGAAGGCTAATAGGCCTGTAGGAGCCCACGCTCGTTGGATCACCTTCTGGCTTTAGAGTAGGTATAACATGGGCGGACTTCCATGTTCGTGGGAAGGTTCCGGAGCAAAAGCACAGCCGGAAAAGCAATGACAAGGGTCCAGCTAGTTCGGCACTGCAGGACTTGAGGACAACATTTGGTATGTTGTCAGGACCCGTGACTTTGGTCACATCCAGATGTTGCAGAATGCGAAGGATCTTTCACGCGTTCCAGGACAGTGTCGGTTCGGTCGGAGAATTTTGGCACTTCTCTACCGTCATCGTCTAGATTCGAGAATTCGGCAAAAGCCTTACCAAGAGCTTCAGCCTTTGCCTGTGGATCTTCTACCACTGTCCCGTTACTCTGGAGAGAAGGAATTGCGGTCCCCTTGGACGACGGTAAAGCCTCCTTGACAATTTTCCACCAACTCTTTGCCAAAGCAAGTTGAAGCTTGGTGGCGAATTTCTCCTTATACTGAACCCGGGACTGCCGAATCGCTCGAAATGCATCTTTGCGCGCATTTATGAGTGCAATTCTGTCCTCTTCGCTCTTCGAAAGTAGCCATCGCTTGTGTGCCTTTTGCTTTTCTCGGATTGTCTTCTTACACTGGGCGTTGAACCAAGGTTTGTCCTTACTGGACACCTGGATCCGCTTTGAAGGGATATGCTTTTCGACAGAGTCAACTATGGCCTGCTGGTACTTGTCTGCAGCTTTCTCTGGGCCTTCCAGGAGGAAGGCTCTCCACTGCTGAGAAAAAAGAGTGTTTCTCAAACCGTCCCAATCACCTCTTTTGTATAGCCAGATTGTTCGTTCATGCTTTACTGGAGGCGGAATACGTAGGTTTCCACGTGCAACGACGGCAACGTAGTCACTGGTGAAAGCATGAGCGTCTACCTTAAAGGAGTCAGGGTGATCTGTAAGGAATAGGTCAAGACGAGATGATCCGTTTGGGCCGTGATACGTGTCGAAATCGACAAGTTGTTCCAGCCCGTAAGAGAGAGATAGATCATACAAGTCCGACCCTTCCCTATCAGTATTTTTGCTGCGAAGCCACACGCTATGATGGACGTTGAAGTCTCCATGAAGGATAATGGCAGACTTAGCGTACTTGCCCCGAATATATTCAAGGGAGGTTTCAAGGTAGCTGGTAATCTGGTAAGTTGGAGGGTTAGCGCCGTCAGTACGCTCTCGATCCCGCCTGAGGAGCGTGTATCCCTGTATGGCAACCTCACTGCTCTGAATTTCTTGGTTTAGATTGGTCTCAGTGATGCACATGATAGATGGCTTGACCGAGTTCACTAAATGTAGGAACTGGTCAAACTTAGATCTGAGACCTCGTACATTGCAGTGGGCTACCGTAAACAGGTCCGTTTGGATGGTCGGTGGACGTGCTACAGGTCGTCGTCGAAATGGCTGTTTGGTCCGAGGCTTGTTGTTAATCATAACAAGGTAAAAGAAGCTTTGCCGGGTGGTTAGCCCAACAAAGCCCATAAATCCATTGCCATGCATCATTAGACGGGGAACAGTGCCACCTGCCACGCACCTCATTACCGCATCTTCAACATGGAGGTGGTACCCCATAATGGGTTAGGATTCGGCACAAGTACCTCAGTGATGAGGCACTTCAGTGATACCGCTTCAGTGATGAGGGGACGGTTGATATTCAAACAATAGAACAGTTTTAAACATAAAGCTGTTCCAAGCTGTAGAATGGGAGTCTAAGAATTGACCCTGGAAAACTGTGTTTAAATTTCTTAAGGATCCCAAGGCTTCTGGAGACTTTAATTTTAATGAGAGCAATGTGCCGGTTGAAGGAGAGACTTTCATCATGCCAGATGCCTAGGAATCGCACGCAACGTTTTTAGGCCTAATAGGGGAACCTCTGGATACATGTATTTCATTTAAACCAGAACAAGCCCTTTAAACTCTTGAGAAAACAAGAAAACATGACTTTCCAACATTAAAGGCAAGATAATTAACACCAAACCACTGAATAACTTTCAAAAAGGGCAATCACGTTTGAACAGAGATTAGGCTCAATTCTACCAGCTGTGACA
Source organism: Artemia sinica (assembly GCA_027921565.1). NCBI lineage: Eukaryota > Metazoa > Arthropoda > Branchiopoda > Anostraca > Artemiidae > Artemia > Artemia sinica. The sequence continues at coordinate 59,225,643 of CM051258.1, read as the reverse complement.
AGAGTACTTTCATCTGCAAAAGCTATAAGTGTATTGGAGAAGGACAAACTCTTGTCACAATTAGTGACACATGCAGGTTGAAAAAAACAACAGCAAGTGGTAGGTTTTAGATTTTTAATCGCATTTATTTGGTGAATTAACACAAATTAAAAAGAGTTTCAGCCCAATCACAGATCCTTTTGGAACACCAAACTCTGTTTCTGACAGGTTGAAAAGAGAGGGTCAACTGAGATAACTCGACCAGATAAATATGATAGAAAGTAAGAATAAGTACTGCCTCATATTGGAATGTGGGATAGTTGTCAAAGAATAATCTTGTGTGTTATTTAATCAAATGCTTTACATACATTAAGAGAAAGAGTAGCAGGTATCAGACTAGAGTCAAGAAATGTATGTATATAATTCAAGAGATTTGTACATTTATGCTCAGTTGATTGCTGGGCCCTAAAACCAAACTGGGAATCATGAAAAAAGATTTTAGAATTAAGATAATCAAGAAGTTGGGAAATCATAGCTCTTTCAAAAATTTTACTAAACACTGTAAGAATAGAATAATAGAATTGATTACTTGCCATGTTTTTCTAATGTCTTTACCACACACAGAAACTTACTATTTTGATGTTTGTCAACTTTTTTGGATAAAATACTGAAATATTTATCAAAAGGTAACCTATATATGTATATTGGATTTTATATCAAAACTAAACAGCCTAGATTCATTTGGTATTTTGATATTAATAAGGTTATATTTTAAGAATTTTGGAGGTATAGTAAAAGTTTAAGTGTTTTTGCTACCTATTTTTTTTATCTTTTCCGTTGGTGAATTAGCTCTTGATACTATAGGTCTTAGAGGAGACCTATTTTATGTATTTTTGGCACACCATATGTTCTTGGGTAGTGATCCTTTTGGAAAGAACTTGTAATACATCTATGGTTTGACACTTCCATTATTTTTAAATCTTTCTAAATCCTTTCTTAATTTTGCAACATACGATTCGAGTAGGTCTGAGTTAAGTTGCTTAGATGTTGAAATATTCTTTAGAATTGTTTCTATTTTACTATCGTAATCATCTTTTTCTAGAATTACTATCGTATTGCTTCTATTAGTTTTCGTTATTATTAGAGAATTATCTTTTTTTTAGTCTTTTAAAACGAATTTATCTTTGTTCTTAAGTTTTTATGGAAAATTATAAATATATTCACGATCCCTGGTCTTAAATCATCTGATTAATTAACATATTTTTAAAACTTATGAATATCTGTCTCAACCTTTGAAATTATTTCTTCTATTGGTACTTTTTTAGGATTTAGTCCAAATTTTGCACCTTTCTCAAGTATTTCTTTTTATTCTTTGGTTATCTCCCTTTTGCTTAAATGAATCACACTTTAGCCTAGGAAATGTTTAGGCTTATACACTGATATTTTTTATTTTCATATTCCCATTTCAATTGCAAAAGTTTCTGGTTTAATCATTCTCTAGATAATCATAAAATATGTTCAAAAGAATTTTGAAAATTGATATAATTTGGTTGAAATCATGAGTATTTAGAAAACCGCAGAGGCAATAAAAAAAATCTATTTCTTTTACAATTTGTGACCTCTTGAACATTTATCTTTCAACACGCAGTTTAAATTTAGTAAATTTACCTTTCTTGTTTTATAAGCCTCATCGTATGTATTTAAATGATGCTTGAAACATGATGACTATGGAATTATTTATTTACTTTACGATTTTCTAAAAACTTTTGTGGCATAATTATATTGGCATGTTTTTTTTGTTCATTTCTAAAATAATAAAGTTGATTTGGTCTTTTACCACCTGTAGGTTAGATGTCAATTATTTCTTAGAGAACACTGCTTTTCCATTTACGAAAAATTAAGCAATAAAAACGGGTTTTAATTTCAACAAAGCAGGGAACAAAAAATAAAAACAATACTTTAATTTTAAAAAAATCCAAAATAATTCGGCCCCAAGTCGAGGAGCCTTTCTCAACGAAAAAGAAACAACGAAAAGCCAAAAAAAGACACTTTAAGGTAAGAGAGAAAAACCAACAGTTGTTTTTAAATATAACACAGTAAAACGACAACTAAACACACGAAAAAAAACTAAATACTTAAGTAAGCACAACCCACATTATAAAACAACTTCCAGCACTGATGTTACTACATAAGAATAAAATGAAAGCGAATGTCTATAGTGCAAACAATGGGTTACTCTTCTCTCAACATTCAGTGGATAAATGGGGTCTATTAAAAGTTAAGTCTATATTTACTTGAACAACCAAAAAAGGTCACAAATTCCAGGTCCATCATTCTTAACTAAATTTCAAAGGTTAATAAACATAAAAAAAACTCACTTTTAATAAATAATTTTTTTTTTGCTGGTTTAGCTTCAGTCCGTTGGCTTTTGCCAGCTTTGACCTCATCAAGAGTCTAGTTTGCACGGTTATCACTTGTCAGTAATGTAAATAACTACTGGTTGACGAAAGGGAATTCTATCTATTAAAAATAAAAAGGAAAAAATAACAGAAAAGAGTACCGTGGAACGGGGTAACTTTGAACTAAAAATCGCTAAAAATTGAGGTTTTTTTTGCGATATTTTTCTTTAAGCTAGTATTTACTCAAAACTATTTTTGGCGTTTGGGGAATACGTCATTCTGCGTCGAATGGCAGCTGTCCCAAACTGCTAGTCTTAATGTTGTTAGAGCTACACCTATCTAAAAATGGTGTTCAAAGTTACCTCAAGGGGTGTTTAACTTTGAATACTCAAACACTTCAACAGGTAACTTTGAACAGTCGATGAGTTCTTCTGGCATAAGACTTCCAGTTAAAAAAAAAAACTCGTTTATTGAGAGAAAAGCATTACTTCTAAAATAAAAAGGCAAAAGAGAGTCAAGTTAGTGTAGTATCAGCTGACCAAAGTCATGATCAAATACAAATTTTGCGCCTTGAGTGAGTCGGGGGGCTGGAAGATCTCCCTGTACCTGGTCAGGATGGATTGATGCTGAGTCTTTCACCCTGGGAAAATAGAAGGATCCATCCTTGTTTTTTCGCAGGCAGATCACGTTTAGCGAGCCGTCAGAGGAAGGAGCATCTACCTCCAAAACTGCAAAATACTTGTAAATACGCCCCATGAAGAACTTTGCGATGAACCAACGTCCGTCCACGCAGGTTGGTGGGTAATTTGAACCCGTTGTGGCTATTGCCCCACTCGACAGCATAGAGAGCCCAGCGCTTGCCGACTCATCAACTTCCATTTCAGACTCGCTCTCGCATCCTGTTGGGAGGTCAGTCGTGTCGGACTCGCAACTTGAATGACTTGAATCCTCTGCGTCTCCAATACTTTTCCCTGGTGCGACGCTAAGACGTTTGCTTGTGACGTTCCTCACAGATTTTTTAAATCTGCGGGCTTGCAGGAAGTCCAATAAAACTTTGCTGACGTTGTCCGCAACCTCGTGCGGAGTTTGCTGGGCCTAAAGCGGGTGGTCCTGGAAGACTCTGGAACGTGATAAGCACTTGGCAAAGCCATTTTTAAGATTTTATTTTCCATTTGTGGCTAGACTTTCCAGGAGTAGCTTTAAAAGCTGGGGGAATTCGTCTTTTCTTACCGCGGTTTCGTTTGGGTTGTCCATTTTGTAATCATCAAGCATTTTCCTCCATGCCCTTTTATTGGAGTGAAAAAAGCAACGTCCAGCGGTTGCAGTATATCTGTACCGTTCGGGGGGAGGCATACAAAGCGAATGTTGTTTTCTCTGCAGACTTTCAACACTTTGGAAGAAAAGTGGGAAGACAGGTTGTCACCCAACAAAACTTTCACTCCTGCTTTCTTCTTCAGGTGAGGGAGTGCTAGCGACATAAACCACTCTTCAAAAACTTCGCTCTCAAACCATCCGGACTTAGATACAGCATACCGAGCTCCTTTGGGGCCTCCTGTAGGCCATGAGCTAAACATGCCCTTAGCTTTATAGCACACGAATGGTGGAAGCAGTTCGCCTTCTGCATTTCCACATATCATTAGGGATATTGCTCCCTTTGTTTCATTCATTATTCTGGAGGGGTATTTGGCACCTCTTTTCACGATGCATTTCTTTTTCCCGGGGTTGTCGGTTAAGTTAGTCTCATCATAATTGCAAATATTCGAAAAAGGCACATCCTGAACAGTCACTTCTAAATTGTCATAGTACTCATTCAACATTTCAGACGAAACAGAAGCATGTTTCTTTGAGTAGTTGGCTACGGTTCTCAATCGAAGCTTTGAACGATGTCGATCTAGGAAGGAATTGATAAAATCTCGTCCAGGTACATTATTCTTAAAGCAATCTACTCTTTTTTCAACTGATTCAAGATAACTTTTGACTATGAGTTTCAACTCGAAGCGATCGACGGGGAACCCCCACTCGGCACAGGTAAGCAATTGAGAGACGATGGCTTCTTCTTCGAGCTCCGACAATACGGTCGGTCTTCCCACCTTTTTGTTGTGCTTTTTATTCATTCGGTGAGAAAGAGTACCCAAAGAAACCCCGTATTTCTCTGAAGCCTTTCTCATTGTTAGGTCTCCTTTTTTATGTCCTCGAGAGCTTTTCCCATCACTTCTTCATCATAACTCGCATACTTTCTTGCATTTGCTGGTCTCGTATATGTTCTTGGCATCTGCAAAAATTGACACAGTAAAAATCCAAAAAAAAAATTAAATAAACTGGGGATTTTGAAAAAGGTCAATGAAGATTTTATTTTAGCGAATACTTCGGTAAAACCGATAATACGTTAAGAATTCAAACAAAGCCAAGACTAAAATACCAACGATGAAACCAGAAGGAAATAAAACCAAAATTTTGAAAGGAATAATATGTGCAATTCAAATAATTTTACAATTCTAGGTTTTTCCAAAAGAGACGAGGAAAATCCCACCAATATTTATCTACAATTGTCAGCTGTCTTTGCACAGCAAGCTGTGAAAGACGACTCTTTCAAATTGTTTATGCACGCTCTATTAGAGCCAGGTAATACAGAAACTTCAATTTTGGTAGATGAGATTTCCCCCTCCACTCCCATTGATTGCTAACAGACTTTCATAAAAGAAGAATTGCTCCCTTTGAATATTTTTCCCTTTTGAAAAGTAGGCCTGAAAGAATTAGGAAGTGGTCCAAAATGTAATCAGTAGTTAAAACCAAGTTTAACAGCTGAACTTGATTTGCGTTTTCCTGGGATCAACAGATTCGCAATGGTTTCCTAAAGGTCTGAACAGCAGAGCAAACACTTTTAGTGTAATCTTATTAGTGTAATTTGCTCCACTTGTTTTGCTTAAAAGTGGGTTTAAAATAAACATTATTATTATTACACCAATTTAACGCAAATTTTAACAATTGGCCAGCAGAGAACATTGAAATCCATATTGTAGAAAGACAAGGCTAACTTTGAACGAATGTTCAAAGTTACCCCGAAAAAAACAAAATATTTGCGGGAAACATTGAATACTGTCGCCATATTGAACCTATGGAATTAGGAAGAGATTTCACCAGAAAACCTAACGTTTCGGCTTCTCAGCTATAGAAAAATTTCAAAATGAAAGTCCTAGTTTAGTTTATCTAAGTAAAAAAGGGTAACTTACTTTTAGCACTTTTTCCCAATTTTGGACAGCTCAAATTCTCTTGCAATTAACAAGATAAAATTTTGTCCGATGCTGATTTCAAGAACTACCAACTGATTCAGACGCCATCTAGCAATAATCTAGTAATAAGTTCGAACGAGCAATTCCACTGTTGTGCGATAGAGAGCGGTTAATGTTTGTTACTGATTTTGTTCAAAGTTACCCCTAACGTTCAAAGTTACCCCTTTCTACGGTAGCCCACAAAGGTGATTTTTTGGAGGTTGCTGTTTGCTTGGTCGAATTGCATTGCCATCTCCAGAATTTCTAAATGAATCGGCTTGGCCTTTTACATTGCTTCACTTGCTCTCTAAAGAGTTCTAAAAAAAATCGGAAACTTGAATTTGGAAGGAATACTGCGAGGCAGTATTTGGAAGGAAAACAAATATCCCAAAGGTCACTTGAAGGTGCGAGAAATAGAGGATGTACGATGCGAGAAGTAAGACATATTGTGTTTTGCGGAAAACGGATTGATTTCGCAGAATAATATATTTGTCCATAGATTACAGCATGCGCAAACAAAGGCTAATACGAATTTTTGTTTTTGCCACTTCTTGCATTTAAAAGTTCTTAGCTTCTCTTTTCAATGGTTTTATTATGCATATATAGTTGCAACAAAACCACCTCTAAATTATACTTGAGATCCAAAACACGAATATAGAGGTATCAACAAGTGGCACTAAAGCTAGAAACGAACATAAATAAGCTCTGGTGTTTATATACAACATTCAGTTGCGACTTTCGAAATTTTGAAAAATTAATTACCCGCAAAAAGTTTACAAAAGCTTCTTTTAAAATAAATTTCCGAGTTATTTGGATAAGCGCGGCTCAAAAATAAACCCAAATTCGAAACTAAACCGAAAATTAAAGAACACAAATTGAAGCATTTTAGCATTCCCCTGCCTTTTTAAATGAAGCTCAGAATATCAATAAATGTTAAAATCACTCACAATAAAGCGAATAGGATAAATTCCAGAAGGTCTCTGACCCTTTGAATAACTAGTTGAATAAAACAAATTGACTTTTGGACTAAATTAAAAAGAACGTATATTTATACTTTTGGTTGGGTTCGTTCGTTATTAGGTCACAGTTGTCACTGTAACCTTGATATATAGAAAACATATTGAATGGGGATATTTTGTTTTGTTTTACATCAAAATATCACCTTCAAATGTACTTAAAGAGTTTTAGTGAAAGAATGAAATTGATTTCATGATAACATTGGTAAGATGATAAAACAATATTTGGATAAAAAAAAATTTAAGACGAATTTAGACCTTGGCATAAGTGGCTCCCAGGAAGATTGTCATCCTTAGTTAAACAATCGATTAGTTTCTCAGTTATATTTTCGACCAACTTTAGGAAAATGTTGCATTTTTGTTTAGCCTATATTGAAGGACTTATTTTTCTAGAAATATTTTGTAAATTGCTTGAGTTTCACTTCAGATTTGGAAATTAAATTGCTTTCGTAGGTAATTACTTAATTTTTGATTAATTTTTTAATTGATAAATAAAATGCTATTGCAAAATATTTATTTTTTTTTATCTAATTTTAGATCTATTTTCACATTCTTTAAGTTCTAAAAGTAACAACAGCTAGATATACCCTCTTGGAAGAACATAATGAGATGTCTATAATAGGCCTACACTTTGTAGTGTTTAATATTAAAACCATGAATAAAGCTTTCATTACTGGAATTAAACCAATTTCTCCAAGTTTTCGGATTGGAAAATTTAGCCTACTGACAGAATAAGCTGACAGCTATATTTTCCTTTTTTACTGTGAAAGTTTGTGTGAGAAATTGTGAAAGTATTTTTTAGTGTGAAAGTATAAATTAAAATCAACGACAGTTCTTTAAAAATACTTCCATCAAAAAGACAAGTTTTGAGTTTTTGCGCCCTCTAAAAAAAATAATAATCAGATTGGTAATGGATTTGAGTGCTGAAGGAGTTGATCCTTTTCTTTCAACTGTATTAAGATAAAATTTGCTCTGTCGGGGTTAACAGTCATTATTAGTCATCAATACTAATATGTTTTGAATTTTAGGACTCTCCTGACTAAAGTCTGTGTTTTATCCGAGTTTCGATGATAGTATTTTACTTCTCATAGTTTGCATTAACTCCGTTCCAATATCTTTCATGGACTTGCCACAAATTCTGAAAATGGCCGATCCCATCACAGTTTCTGAGGATTGTTTCATTAAAAACGGTAAGTTGTACAGGTGATTTTTTTGTCAGAATAAAAGAAAAGCTACTTTGTTCTAGAAAACAATTATTCTTTTTTTTTCTTTCTTTCTCATTAAGTGGTCTTAAGAAAAAAAAAATGTAACTGCACATGTACTAGAATCTAACGATTAAAGGCTGAAGGGTGATAAAGTGACTTCTTTGTGACGTAAAACACATTTAAATTCAATTTATTAGCTTTAATTTTTAAATTTGGTGAGATAATTAAATAATCCCGTTGAGAAATTTTCGTTCAATCTTCTCTGTGTTGTTATGATGAACGAAATATTTCTATCAAACCAGATTTCAATTAGAATTGGTATTCCCATTATTTTAAAAGATAAAATTTGTCTGAATGGTGTATTCTTAAATCAAGCTTATACTGTTAAATATTTAGGATTTATCTTGACTGTAATTTGAGTTGGAAACAACACTATGATGCAATAGCAGCAAAAGTGGCTAGAGGATTGGATCTTATAAGAAGGCTAAGGAATTAGCTTTCCTTTCTTTTACAATCTTAATGTTACCTCAGAAAACAATTCATACTTCCTACAGCAAGTTATACTAAGCTACATTTGTTACTGTTTGGCTAATTTTTATATGTAAAAATACTTTTTCTTAAAGCAAAGCCGTCAAAACACAAGTTGTCCTGCAATATCGCGGCAGCTTATGAAATTTTATCTAGTTTAACTACTGGTGCTTTTGGAACTTTTTGCATACCTGTCGTGACCTATGTAGACCGTTTTTTGAGATAAAAGACAGGGAAGACAAGGGAATATGCCGTTAGAAGAAAATTGGCAGTGAGAATTATAAGCAACAGCGAGAATCACTACTTGTCAAAAAAATGAAGAAAAAAGAACTGAGCGGTCAGCAGATACGCAAAAGCGAATATCAGAAAGCATCAAATATGAAAGTGAAGAACAAAGAATTATGCTATTAGTTGATAAGTGACTGCAAGAATTGGAACAAATCAAAAATGAAAAATACGTAGTAAGGAATAATACGTTAGAAGGAACAGCATCATCGTAATCTTAAACACCAGCAAACTCTGGTGTAGAACCCAGTGCAAAACTACAAAGATATAGTAAATATCTTTGATATAGTGTTAAATATTTAGGATTTATCTTGACTGTAATTTGAGTTGGAAACAACTCTATGATGCAATAGCAGCAAATGTGGCAAGAGGATTGGGTCTTATAAGAAGGCTAAGGAATGAGCTTCCACCAATAATTCTAATGATCCTTTATCATTTTCTTATCAATTTGTATCTTTCTTATGGTTGTTTGTAATTGTGAAGTGCTTGAGTTTTCAAACACCTTTGGTCCTCAGTTTTACAGATTATGAGCAATCGTTCAATTCTGTTAATAGAAGAGCTTTAGTAAAGTTTTTTTCCTTGTAGGGTATACCAGACAAATACATTAAAGTGATTTGTGCTATGTACGAGAATAACACTGCTGCGGTTAAGGTAGAAAATGAGGTTAGCAGCTGGTTTTGTATTAAATCAGGAGTTAAGCAGGGTTGTGTTCTATCCCCCTTTGTATGGATTATTTTGATGGACTTTGTTTTAAGGAGCACAGGAAAGGCAATGGGAGACCACGGAATCAAATGGGGAGGAAAAAGTCTCCTGGATTTGGATTATGCTGATGATTTAAGCATCCTAGATGAAAGATTGAGCAAAATGAACGAAGTTTTAGAGGTTTTGCGAGTTCAGGGTGCTAGAGTTGGTTTGAAAATTAATGTTAGGAAGACTAAGTCACTAAGGCTAGGAATAAGTGAAGATGAAAAGGTGACGTTGGGTAATGAAAAGATTGATTAGGTGGGCAGCTTCATTTACCTTGGTAGTATTATTACTAAAGAAGGTGGGAGAAGTGAAGATGTTAAATATAGAATAGCCAAGGCTCAGGGTGTTTTTTCACAGTAAAAAAAAAAGTCTGGAAGAATAGGAAGATACGTCTGCAAACCAAAATTAGAATATTAGAAGCTACAGTGGTGACAGTGGTCAAATATGGCTCTGAAGCATGGACGCTCCGAAAAGCGGATGAAGATTTGCTAGATGTTTTCCAGAGAAATTGCTTAAGGATTGTTCTGGGTACCCGGCTGACTGGCCGTATTTCAAACAATAGGCTATACGAAAAATGTGGTTCAACACCGCTCTCTAGGGCTATAATGAAAGAAAGGTTGAGGTGGCTAGGGCACTTTGTGCGGATGAAGGATGACAGATGCCGAAGATTGTTCTTTTCGGCCAGCCATCTAGGGCTAAACGGAAAGCCGGTCGTCCCCGTCTGGGGTGGGGGGACGTCATAAAGAAAGATTTTAAGGGAATTCGAACTTCATGGGCGGGTGGTTAAAACGGAGGCTTTGAATAGATTGGGGTGGAGGAGGAGCGTGCGTAGCTGTGTTGGCCTCAGGCGGCTTGGTGCTGCGGTGAGCTGTTAGTAGTAGTAGTAGTAGCTATGGTTGTTTGCTGTGGACTAGTTCTTTTATGTCAAGTTATAGAGGAGTCCAAATTTTAAAAAATGAAGTTTTTCGTGTCTTAGGAGGATATGTAAGATTTGAAAATAGCACTTTGAGTTGCTTCACTAAAATGAAAATTGTAACCGTTTTTAAGTTAAGAGATTATCAAGTAGCTGTTTTTGTTTATCAATGTTTGAATAGTTATTCGCTGGAGGGTTTTTGGGAAATTTTAAGTCTAACTCGTTTTATGATTGTTATAAAACTAGATATTCTTGTGAGATAGTGTCTGAGGCTCTCGGAGTACTCAACGAGGATCTTAATTTTCGCGTTTTGCAGGACCACTGCTGTGGAATTTTCCCCCGGAGGGTATAAAGTAGGCAGATAATTTTAGACAGTTCCAGAGTGGGTTGAAACCGCTACATTCCGGAAGTTATTAATGTTTATATACAGGTTGGGTTTCTGTGATGATTGTTGAAAGATTACTTGAGCGTTATTTTTGTTAATAAATTATTTATCTCTCTTTTTTTCTTCCCCTCTCTCTCTCTCTCTCTCTCTCTCTCTCTCTCTGACTCTTTCTCTCTCTCTCTCTCACTCACTCACTCACTCTCTCTCTCCCTCACTCTCTCTCTCACTCACTCTCTCTCTCTCTCTCTCTCTCTCTCTCTCTCTCTCTCTCTCTCTCTCTCTCTCTCTCTCTCTCTCTCTCTCTCTCTCTCTCTCTTTCTCTCTCTCACTCACTCTCTCTCTCTCTCTCTCTCTCTCTCTCTCTCTCTCTGGTTTTCTTTTGCTTCATAAAAAGTGGATTTTAAAAATGATTTGTGAACAAACATGCACATACATCTCATTATATGTGTACATATAATGAGATACATTTTTCTTTATATTTACATTTTTACACGTAACTAAAAAGAAAAGGCTGTCAGATTTGCTTGGTAAACTTTACTGTTAAATTCTTCTATGTCTGTTTAATTTAAATTTGTTTTAGAAGTTGAAGATGCTCTATCAGGTGACAGCGAGAAGCCCTTTCATTTTCCAAACCATCTTTTGTCGCCAAAACGTGAAGATGTTCCTTTTCTTAATTTACCTAGCATTTCAGGACCATGTAAATTTGACTACGACACCCAGGAATCCAAATTTTCTAACAATGAAGGTACATCTGAAACATTGTATTTTTGTTGACTGAAATGTATTGGATAATATTCTATCGAACAAAAATAGGACAAAGGGTCTTAATCTTGAGATGGAATTTTTTTTTTATTCCAATGTTCCGGTATTTGCTAAACCTTTTTTGTAGTCTTTCGTGAACATTTTTTTATTTTCACTTGAAATTGGTTTGGTAGGTTATATTATCAAATACTTCGTGTTAACGAACTCTAAGTAAGAAGCAATCCAGCTCAATAGTTGCTGAAACTCTAGAAACGGAATTTTGATACCAATAGATACAGCAAAAGGATCGGATTTTTATGCTAGTTTCAAATATATAAGTTTCATTAAGTCTTACGCATCAAAGGTTACGAGCCTGAGAAAATTTCCCTTATTTTCGAAAAATGGGTGAAACATCCCTTGAAAGTCATAGTAATGAAAATCACACAATCAGGTTCAGCGTATCTGAGAACCCTGTTATTGAGGTTTCAAGCGTCTATCTGGAAAAATGTGGAATTTTGTGTTTTTGCAAAAAGAAAGATCAGGGATGCGTGTTTATTTGTTGTTTTTTTTTGTTTTTTGTTTTCTTTTTTTTTTTTTTTGGTTGTAGTTTTTCCCCCAGGGGTAATCGTATTGGCCCAGTGATCCTATAATATAATGAAAAGGTTCATTCAAATTGAAGTTCTAGTGCCCTTTTTAAGTGACGGGAAAGATTGGAGGGCAACTAGGCCTTCTCCCCATTCTTTTCCCTCAAAAATCGACCGATTTTTTTTTTTTAGATAACCATTTTATTTGTCATAGTTTAAAGTCTCAGTAACTATGCCTTGGATGTAACATGACCTCTCCCCCCCCCCCGCCACGGCAGCCCCAGAGGAAAGGTCTTTAAGTTATAAAAACTGCCCATTGTTTACGCATAGTATTTGTTTAGGGTGGGAAGACAAATTTTCTTCTTTTTTTTTTTTTTTTTGATGGGAGAACTTTCAACGGGGAGGGAAGGTTCCAGGGAGAGAATTTGTCATAAAAATTTATACACTGGGGGAATTTGCTAGAATTCCTATACATTTTTATTCCTATCTCAATTTTACGCGTGGAGTTGTTAAGGGTAATTGCTTGGGTAAATTTTCACTGGGATTGAACTGTCTAGAGGATATATTCGTGGAGAGGGTACTTTTCCGTGGAAGTGAGGCCAGATTTCCTGGGGCTATTTAAAAACCAATCAGAAATTAAACATAAAAAAAAACAAGTTATTTCAACGGGAAGTAAGGAGCAACATTATAACTTAAAACGAACAGAAACTATTACTAATATGAAAGGGGCTGCCTCCTCCTCAACATCTCGCTCTTTACGCTAAAATTTTAATTTTGTCCCAATTCTTCAAGAAGGACTTCTGGGACACTATGCTCGTTTAATTGGAACAATAAGAAGGTTTTTTTTCAAAAGTACTAAAACCTTTTGCTTAAAGAGCGAGGTGTTGAGGAGCAGGCAACCCCCTTCATATACGTTATAATTTCAATTAGTTTTAAGTTTTAATGCTACTCCTTAATTCCTGTTGAAAAAACTTGTTTTTTTTATTTTATTTTTCAATAAGCTTGATAATAAGCCTTAAAACTACATGTCTATATTGATTATATATTTCATATTAATATTGTATATATTTCTTTATAAATTTAGAGATATATCTGTCTATTATATTGATTTCAAGTTGAATTTGAAATAAGCAGAAAATTGGCTGTTATGATTTGAACTGCATAGAAACTAGACTGAACTGCCTATATTGCTAGAAGAACATAGCGAGTCCGATTGGATTTTTGAAAATGACGAAATTCACGTTTTCTTAGGTCGTTCAAATAATAGTTCAAATAGGGATAAACCATTATAAAAGAGAGTGAAAAACAATCACAAAAAAAAAAAATACCGGATATTTGCTGATGACGGTGTCACTAAATTTGTGACCAAAGTATCCAAAATTTGTATTATTATTGCCTTCCACTGTTTATTTAGGGGGAACAGTATAGAAAACTTCCCGACTATCTCTTACATGTTAAATATCTTTATCTTGTCTGGCGATAACAGACGCATAAAGACATGGATTTTGGTTTCTATCTCTTCCCCTGATCTAGCAACGTAACCTGAACACATAAACGGTACACACAAGTTAAATAATTTTGATATGGACTTGTAGAGGATTCTGAAAGGAACAACTTGAATTTTAAGTTTTTTCCTAATTAATTCAAAAAAGAAGTTTTCATCAGTTTATTTGTTTCTACTAAAAGTTGTTACCATTAGTTTTATCTTAGAATCTTCTGAAATGTTGCATATTTAGTTTCAATAAGACCGGCTGGGTCTTATTGACCGAACCGGGCATAGATGCCGGTCTCAAGGTGATTTACGGTCAACGTTTCGTCTTCAGCGTTATGGTCAGCGTTTCATCGTTTCATCAGCGAGGCATAGGCTTGTTTATTGTGCACAAGCACGGGGAAAACTAAAGCAAAAGTACTAAAAGCTTGGAAGACCCCAACTACCAAAACATTTATTCGACTTGAACGGCACATCTCTTCAACAAGAGACCACAGCAGAACTCTGAACTCCCAAGACTGAAAGTTATAACTGCTGGTCGCAATTTAGAATCCAATATTTAAAAAAATTTTGACTGGATGTTTAATGTGCCATATTTTGTAAAGAGCTACGAAGAATTATTAATCAAACATGTGTAATTACCACTTAATTCATTTTGTAGTATGAACCTTTCTAAGACTTTAGACTCGTTATAGGTTTGTGTGGTCTTAGGGGCTTAGGTCCCCATTATTTTAACAAAATGGCTGTCTCAAAAATTCGATTGGATGGATTCGAAGTAAAGAAGACAGGAGGGTTGGTTGCCATCCGGTCCCTTTTGATTCTTAAAAAGAGAAAAAAAAACTTTCAATTCCCAATAGGATGAGCCCCCGACGAAGTTATACCATCATTCCTTCCATAAGAACCTCATATGCCCCCGGGTTCTGGGTGGCTGTATAAACCCCAGAGATGTTACTATATGATCTTTGGTCTATTTTGGATAAAATGACAATCTAAAAAAATTGATCAGATGTGTTTGGGTAAAAAAAGATTGGTTGGGGGAGGGGGCTAGTGCTATCATATTACTTTTGACTCTCAAAAAGAGAACTAGAAATTCTGATTTACAATCGAATGAGCCCTCTCTAAAGTTTATGATACCATCCCTTCCATAAAACCTTATATGATCCAGGGGCATAACTTAAAACCCTTGCCCCAATTTAATCCAACAACTCTTTCTAACTTATGGATTTCAAGTTTTAATTTCTTCTATGTTTGTGAATTTGCTTTGAATGCTTCTGTTTTTGCTTCTTTATGAAAATTAGATTTTTAAAAACGATTTGTGAAAAAAACCTGCATATATATCGGATTTTATGTATACATATAATGCTGTATATTTACATTTTTACACGTAACTAAAAAGAAAAAACTGCCAGATTTGCTTAGTAAGCTTTACTGTTAAATGTTTCTATGTCCGTTTAATTTAAATTTTGTTTTTGAAGTTGAAGATGCTTTGCTAGGCCACAACGAGAAGCCCTTTCATTTTCCAAACCATCTTTTGTCACAAAAACGTGAAGATGTTCCTTTGCTTAATTTATCTAGCATATCAGGACCATGCAAATGTGAACACGACACCCAGGAATCCAAATGTTCTAACAATGAAGGTACATCTGAAACATTGTGTTTTTGTTGATTGAAATGTATTGGTTAATGTTTTATTGGACAAAAATAGGACAAAGAGACTTAATCTTAAGATGTAACTTTTTTTTTTATCTTATTCCAATGTGTAGGTGTTTGCCAAAGCGTTTTTGTAGTCCTTCATGATTTTTTTTTTTTTTTTTTTACTTTTCACTTGAAAATAGTTTGGTAGGTTTCATTACCAAACAGTTCGGGGTAACGAACTGTAAGTAAGGATTCAATAGTAAAAGAAACTATAAAAAAAATAGAATTTTGATACATCAAAAGAATCGGATTTAATGATGATTTCAAATATATAACATTCATTAAGTTTAGTCTGACTCAACAATAGTTTTGAAAATTTTGTGCAGAAATTGTTTTATTTCCGTAAAAAAGTCAGAGGATCTTAAGGAAAATCACACCATCAGATTCGGCGTATCAGAGAACCCTATTGTTGAGGTTTCAAGCTTCTGCCTGCAAAAATGTGGAATTTTGTATTTTTTGCCTGAAGAAAGATCATGAATGCGTGTTTACTTGTTTGTTTTTTCTTCCCAGGGATGATCTTATTGACCCGGTGGTTTTAGAATACCATATAGAAATTATTCCATATGCCCCTTCCTCAACCCTTGCTCTTTTCACTAAAGTGTTTAAGTTTACCCCATCGCAACTAACGAGATTGTTTGAAAAAGTTCCTGCTTTTCTCGTGATCGTCAGTAAATGCAAAATGACTTTATGGCAAATAATGAAATGAGATCTAATTTTCTTAAAGAAAAGGTCGATTTTCTATATTATAGACGGAAAAGTTGTCTCTGGTCACATGAGTTTATAATTATAATGAGAGGTCTCATTCCAACGGAAATTAAAAGTTCTAGTGCCCTTTTTAAGTGACCAAAAGATTGGAGGGCAACTAAGCCCCGTCCCACCCCTTTTCCCCTGAAATCGTACTATACAAATTTTGAGATATGTCCATCACAGTTGAAAGGTCCAATAACTATGGCTTTGGATATAACCTCTCCCCCCCCACAGCCCCAGGGGAATGATCTTTAAGTTATAATAGTTGTCGATTGTTTACGCATGGAAGTATGCATACATTTTAGGATGGGAAGACGAATTTTCTGCCGGGTGTTTTTTCACGTGGGATCTCCATGGGGAGGTAAGGTTCCAGGGGTGAACTTGTCACAGAAAATTATACACTGGGAGAATTTTTCAGAATTCCTATAAAAATTGTTTTTATATTTCTTGCTTTCTCTTTTCCGTCTCAGTTTTACGCGTTGTTAAGGGTAATTGCCCTTAACAGTTGCTAAGGTTAATTGCCTGGGTAAATTTTCTCCGGGATTGAATTGTCTAGACAATATATCCGTGGAGAATGTATTTTTCCGTTGAGGTTGTGCCAGATTTCCTGGGACTATTTAAAAAACATTCAAAAATTAAATTTTAAAAACAAGTTTTTTTAACTGGAAGTAAGGAGCAACATTAAAACTTAAAACGAACAGAAATTATTACGTATATGAAGGTGGTTGCCTCCTCAACACTTTGATCTTTACGCTAAAGTTTTAATTTTGTCCCAATTCTTTAAGAAGGGCTTCTAAAACGCTATGTTCGTTTAATTGGAACAATAATAAGTTTTTTTTCTAAAGTACTAAAAACTTTAGCGTAAAGAGCGAGTTGTTGAAGAGGATATATACACTGTAAAAATTTGTTTGAGATTCAACAAAAATTGTTTGTTATGTTTATCAACCAAATCACAAAAGGGTTCTCTTTATTAATTAGAAAAAAATTTAACTCAGAGGGTAACTATGTTGAGCATTGGTCTTTTGAAGAATAGGGTATTTTTAGGAATATGCTTCACAAATTTTCTAGCTAAGGAAAATCACAAAAGAAATGTATTGCTAAACAAAACTGCCTATTATATTTGTTGTAATATTTTCCCTCCATCACTTATGGTTTGATTTACAACACGCTGTACTTTTCGATCGTTTAGGGTTTCTTTTTTGCTCTTTCATTGCATTAGAATAACTAATTTTAAAAGCTAAATACAATAATTTAGCTTTTTAAGCTAAATATAATAATTTAGCTTTTTATAATAGTTAGCTTTGTAAATAAAAAGCTAATTAACGCCATGAGGAAGAGAAAACAGATCGAAAATAAAATTCGTTGTTAAAACATATCGAAACATATACTCAGGGGTGGCTCGAAGCACTCAGGCCAGAAGGGGGGGGGGGTGAGAACCCTCATTTAAACGACTTGTAGATCATATTCTACGATCAACATATTGCAGTGAGTGGCCGAAAAAGGACAAGAAGTTCCTATTAAATTTGTCAGTGATGACACACCTAAAATATTTGGCAGGCATATCGATGAGAAGGACTCAATTGTGTCAAAGATTAGCAGGAAATCCATTGCGTCGATATCCTATTGTACGCTAGCAAATCGAAAGTTTTAAATCACATGTATCAGTTTAGTTTTGAGTTTTAGTTTAGAATTTAACTTTATAATTTAAGTTTAGAGTATTAGCTTAGAGTCTTAGTTTAGAGTTTTAGTTTAGTTTTAGTTTAGAGTTTTAGTTTAAAGTATTAGTTCAGAGTTTTGGTTTAGAGTATTAGTTTAGAGTTTCAGTTTAGAATTTCAGTTCAGAGTTTTAGTTTAGAGTTTTAGTTTAGAGTTTTAGTTTAGAGTATTAGTTTAGATTATTAGTTTAAAGTATTAGTTTTGAGTATTAGTTAAGAATTTTAGTTTACAGTTTTAGTTTAGAGTACTAGTTTAGAGAACTAAATAAAAAAAAACAAGTTTTTTTAACTGAAAGTAAGGAACGACGTTAAAACTTAAAACGAACAGAAATTATTCCGTATATGAAAGGGGCTGTCCCCTCCTCAACGCCTCGCTCTTTACGCTAAAGTTTTTTTATTGTTTAAAAAAATAGAGTTGTGAGAAAGTCAAACTTTAGCGTAAAGAGCGAGGCGTCGAGGAGGGGACAGCCCCCTTCATATACGGAATAATTTCTGTTCGTTTTAAGTTTTAACGTCGTTCCTTACTTTCAGTTAAAAAAAACTTGTTTTTTTTTATTTAATTTTTGAACGTTTTTGAATTAATGCAGGTTTTGATTTTGGCTCACCGTACATGAATAATTAAAACAAAATTTGCATATTATATTTGGTTAAATGGCTTTCTCGAAACTTGTTTAATTTTATTTACGAACGTTTTTATTAGTAATAAATATACGTAACTAAGAATTAACTTACGTAACGAACTTCTATATTCATAAATTTTTAACACGTATATTAGGGGGTTCGCCCCCTAGTCAATACCCTGCTCTTTAAGCTATAGTTCGAATTTTTTTTCCAGTTCTTTAAAAATGACCTCTTAATCACAATCAGTTGATCTGTTGAAAAACTTGTTTTTTTTTTATTTAATTCCTGGTCTTTTTCTTTAATAATGCTGGGAAATCCGGCGCCCCCTTCATAGCAATGTCCCTTCCCCCATGAAAACTTCCTTCATGGAAAGATCCTCCCATATAGCCCCCGACCCTCCCCTTCCCCCACCTACCAGAAAAAATCTCCTCTGAAAAGGTCTGTATACTTCCCAATAACCAATACTATATGTTAACATTGAGTAAAGTTCATAACTTTCAGCCCTCCCCCAGGGACTTTGGGGGATCAAGTCATCCTAAAAGACATTTTTATCATATTTTCGACCATGCTGAACAAAATGGCTATCTCAAAATTTTGATCGGGTGACTTTGGGAAAAAATGAGCGTGGGAGGGGGCCTAGTTGCCCTCCATTTTTTTTGGTCACTTAAAAAGGGCACTAGAACTTTTAATTTCCGTTCCAATGAGCCCTCCCACGATATTCTAGGACCACTGTGTCGATACGATCACCCCTGGGGAAAAAAAAAACAAAAAAAAACAAACAAACAAATAAACACGCATCCGTGATCTTTCTTCTGGCAAAAAATGGAAAATTCCACATTTTTGTAGATAGGAGCTTGAAACCTCTACAGTAGGGTTCTCTGATACGCTGAATATGATGGTGTGATTTTCATTAAGGTTCTATAACTTTTAGGGGGTCTTTCCCCCTTTTTTCGAAAATCAGCCAAATTTTCTCAGGCACGTAACTTTTGATGGGTAAGATTAAACTTAATGAAACTTATATATTTGAAATCAGAATTAAAATCTGATTCTTTTGATGTATCTATTGGTATCAAAATCCCGTTTTTTAGAGTTTCGGTTACCATTGAGCCGGGTCGCTCCTTACTTACAGTTCGTTACCACGAACTGTTTGATTTAGTTTAGAGTATTAGTTTAGAGTTTAAGTTTTGAGTTTTAGTTTAGCTTATTAGTTTAGAGTTTTACTTTAGCTTTAGTTTGGAGTGTTAGTTTAGAGTTTTAGTTTAGAGTTTTATTTAAGAGTTTTAGTTTAGAGCTTTATTCTAGAGTTTTAGCTTAGAGTTGTTGTTTTGACAATTGAGGACTTGAAGCTAATGCAGAATCTGAAAAATGGTTCGATATTATATGAATTTGCTTTTGTTTTGTTTTAAATAAGTACAAGAGATAACATTTTGGTGAATAATTTTTACGTAATGTTTATGAAATTTATTTTGAATATAAAGTTATTTTAAAGCTATTAGAACCTCCTTCAAGATTTGGCTTATGCACTAACAAAATAAGTGTGTTGTCAATTTTTTTTGAAAAATTTTAGAACAATGATAAAAACAATATGCTCTATTGCTGCTCACAGTGGTCTTTAGAGGAGAATTGGTTATTTTTTGTTGTTGAAAATGCTTGGGTTTCAAATAAAAAATTTTCGGGTTCAAGCTACTTTTCATTTGAATTTTATGTTTCCGTTTGTTCTCTAAGATTTTTTTTTAAATAATTATGATTCATGGGTTCTGTATGGTCCCATTCGATTCTTTTGTCTTCAGCTATTGATTTGAAACAAATATTTATTATGTAATTTCAAACAAACAGATAAAAAACTGTGCATAAATCCGTAATAGGTAAAGCCAACCAAAAGCAATGTTATCCCTTTGGCTTTTTTTTCATGCCTGAGAATGAAGGTCTGAGTACCAGAAGCCATAATCAGAGACTTATTTATATAGAATTAAAAGAAAACAGACGCAGGGGTGGCTCGAAGCACTCAGGCCAGGGGGGGGGGGGGTGAGAACCCTCATTTAAACGACTTGTAGATCATATTCTACGACTCGTCATTACTTACAAATTTCATAGACAATAGTGTTTTATCATTTATACTTATCTACGGGAACAAAGAAGGACAAAAACGGAACACTACATGCGCAAATACACAACTAAGAAAAGCTTAAATTTGGATTCGCCTCTTCTTTTCCTCTGATCTAGCAACACAACCTGAGTTGGCTAATGTTTTTTTTACTGGTCTTTCTAAATTCAGCTTTTTCGGGCAAATTCTATTTCAACTTGTCTAAGAAAATGGTATACACAAGTTTATTAACTTTAACATGGACTTGTAGAGGATATTGTAGAGGATTATATGTATACATATAATGTCTGTATATTTACATTTTTACACGTAACTAAAAAGAAAAAGCTGTCAGATTTGCTTAGTAAGCTTTACTGTTAAATTTTTCTATGTTTGTTTAATTTAAGTTTTGTTTTAGAAGTTGAAGATGCTTTACTATGTGACAACGAGAAGCCCTTATCATAGAATTCGTTCTGGAACAAATGGACTAAATTTCCTTGCATTCTCATATAAGTCTTCTAATTCAAGTGGTTCAATTCCCCTGTCCCCTCTTTGCAGGCACTGTAATATGAATAATGAAACAATTGACCATTGCCTATTTGAATGTAATATGCTGACGTCTGCACAACATACCTTGCTTTGTAAACTGTTAAAATGCTTCAAACACCACAAAATCTCACTATCAGCCAAGAGCCTAGCCAACTATACATGCACACAGAGCACAGTAATCGATATCTATCATCTTATATTTGAACTCCTTGAGTCAAAAGATCTACTGAAAGATATCTGACAATATCTAATAAATAAGAGACGACCAAGCCAGTAGCTCTGTAGCCCACAGAGTTAAGCAAAAAGAAAAGGGCTAAATAGTATTAACTGAATAGCCCGCCTGCTGTGAATTAGAAGAAGAAGAAGAAGCCCTTTCATTTTCCAAACCATCTTTTGTCACCAAAACGTGAAGATGTTCCTTTGCTTAATTTACCTAGCATATCAGGCCCGTGTATCTAATGGTATCAAAATCCCGTTTTTAGAGTTTTAGTTACTATTGAGCCGGGTCATTCCTTACTTGCAGTTCGTTACCACGAACTGTTTGATTTGTTTTAAATGTTACTGTTTTTTTTTTTATGAAAATTATATTTTTAAAAGCGATTGGTGAAAATAACCTGCATATACATCTGATTTTATGAATACATATAATGTCTGTCAGGTTTGCTTAATAAGCTTTACTGTTAAATTTTTCTATGTTTGTTTAATTTAAGTTTTGTTTTAGAAGTTGAAGATGCTTTACTATGTGACAACGAGAAGCCCTTTCATTTCCGAAACCATCTTTTGTCACCAAAACGTGAAGATGTTCCTTTGGTCAATTTCCCTAGCATATCAGGACTGTGTAAATTTGAATACGACCCCCAGAAATCCAAATGTTCTAACGATGAAGGTATATCTTAAACATTGTTTTTTTTTGGTTATTGAAATGTATTATATAATATTTTATAGGACAAAGGGACTTAATCTTAAAATGGAACTTTTGTTTGATTTTATTCCAATGTGCAATTGTTTGCCAAACAATTTTTTAGTATTTCATGAAAATTTTGAAATTTTCACTTGAAAGTGGTTTGGTAGGTTTTATTACCAAACAAATCGTGGTAACGAACTGTAATTAAGAAGGAACCTGGCTCAATAGTAACCGAAACTAAAAAAAAATGGATTTTTGATACCAATAGATACAGCAAAAGGATCGGATTTTAATGCCGATTTCAAATATATAAGTTTCATTAAGCTTAGTCTTTAACAGCAAAGGTTGCGTGCCTGAGAAAATTTTCCTTATTTTCGAAAGAAGGATAAAACATCCCAGAAAATTCATAGAATCTCAGTGAAAATCTCCATATCGGATTTAGTGTATCAAAGAACCCTAAAGTTGAGGTTTCAAACTTCTATCTGCAAAAATGATGAATTTTCTATTTTTTGCCAGAAGAAGGATCACGGATGCGGGTTTATTTGTTTATCTGTTTTTTGTTTGGTTTTTTCAGGGGTGATCGTATTGACCCAGTGATCCGAGAATATTGAGAAAAGCCTCGTTAAAACTGAAATTAAAAGTTCTAGTGTGCTTTTTAAGTGACCAGAAACATTGAAGGGCAACTGGCCTCCTCTCCACTCCTTATTCCCCAAAATCGTCCGATTTTTTTTTCAGATAGCCATTTTGTTCATCATAGTTGAAAAAAATCAATAACTATGCCTGTGCATATAACCTTAACCCCCCCCCCCCCCATAGCTCCATGGGAAAGGTATTTAAGTTATAAAAATTGCCCATTGTTTACGCATAGTATTTGTTGTTGGGTTTTCGCATAGTATTTGTTGTTCACTGTTTATTAGGAGGACCAGTATAGAAAACTTCCCGGCTATATCTTCCATGTTAAATATTTTTTGCTTGCCTGGCGATTACAGACAAATAAAGGCATCGATTTTGGTTTTTATCTTTTCCTCTGATCTAGCAACATGACCTGAGTTGGCTTTTTTTTTTTTACTGGACTTTTTAAATTCGGCTTTTTCTTGCAAATTCTATTTCAACGTGTCTAAGAAAATGGCACTCACAAGTTTAATAATTTTAACATGGACTTGTAGACGATACTGTGAAGGATTATATGTATACATATAATGTGTGTATATTTACATTTTTACACGTAACTAAAAAGAAAAAGCTGTCAGATTTGCTTAGTAAGCTTTACTGTAAAATTTTTCTATGTTTGTTTAATTTAAATTTTGTTTTAGGAATTGAAGATGCTTTACTAGGTGACAACGAGAAGCCCTTTCATTTTCCAAACCATCTTTTGTCACCAAAACGTGAAGATGTTCCTTTGCTTAATTTACCAAGCATACCAGGACCATGTATCTAATGGTATCAAAATCCTGTTTTTGGAGTTTCGGTTACTAATGATCCGGGTCGCCCCTTACTTACAGTTCGTTACCACGAACTGTTTGATTTGCTTTAAATGTTACAGTTCGTTACCACGAACTGTTTGAATTTGCTTTAAATGTCACTGTTCTTTTTTTTATGAAAATTATATTTTTAAAAGCGATTTGTGAAAATAACCTGCATATACATCTGATGTTATGAATACATATAATGTCTGTCAGATTTGCTTAGTAAGCTTTACTGTTAAATTTTTCTATGTCTGTTTAATTTAAATTTTGTTTTAGGAGTTGAAGATGCTTTACTAGGTGACAACGAGAAGCCCTTTCATTTTCCAAACCATCTTTTGTCACCAAAACGTGAAGATGCTCCTTTGCTTAATTTACCAAGCATATCAGGACCATGTATCTAATGGTATCAAAATCCTGTTTTTGGAGTTTCGGTTACTATTGATCCGGGTCGCCCCTTACTTATAGTTCGTTACCACGAACTGTTTGATTTGCTTTAAATGTTACAGTTCGTTACCACGAACTGTTTGAATTTGCTTTAAATGTTACTGTTTTTTTTTTTATGAAAATTATATTTTTAAAAGCGATTTGTGAAAATAACCTGCATATACATCTGATGTTATGAATACATATAATGTCTGTCAGATTTGCTTAGTAAGCTTTACTGTTAAATTTTTCTATGTCTGTTTAATTTAAATTTTGTTTTAGAAGCTGAAAATGCTTTACTACGTGACAGCGAGAAGCCTTTTCATTTTTCAAACAATCTTTTGTCACCAAAACGTGAAGATGTTCCCTTGCTCAATTTACCTAGCATATCAGGACCCTGTAAATTTGAGCACGACACCCAGGAATCCAAATGTTCTAACAATGAAGGTACATCTGAAACATTGTGTTTTTGTTGATTTAATCTTAAGGGACTTAATCTTAAGATGAAACTTTTGTTTTATCTTATTCAACTGTGCAGGTGTTTGCCAATTTTTTTGTAGTCTGTCATGAAAATTTTTTAATTTTCGCTTGAAAGTAGTTTGGTAGGTTTTATTACCAAACAGTTCGGGGTAACGAACTATAAGTAAGGAGCAACCTGGTTCAATAGTAAAAGAAACTCTAAAAAATAGAATTTCAATACCAATAGATGCATCAAAAAATTGTATTTAATGGTGATTTCAAATATATAATATTCATTAAGTTTAGTCTTACCCAATAATGGTTAAACAAATTTTCTGTAGAAATTGTTTTGTTTTCGAAAAAAGGGAAAAACACCCCCTAAAATCGGAGGATCTTAAGGAAAATCACACCATCAGATTCAGCGTATCATAGACCCCTATTGTTGAGGTTTCAAGCTTCTGTCTGCAAAAATGTGGAGTTGTGTATTTTTGCTAGAAGAAAGATCATGGATGCGTGTTTATTTGTTTGTTTTTTTCTTCCCAGGGATGATCTTATTGACCCGGTGGTCCTAGAATACCATATAGAAATTATTCCATATGCCCCTTCCTCGACCCTTGCTCTTTTCACTAAAGTCTTTAAGTTTACCCCATCGCAACTAACGAGATGGGTTGAAAAAGTTCCTGCTTTTCTCATCATCGTCTGCAAATGCAAAGTGGCTTTATGGCAAATAATGAAATGAGATCCAATTTTTTTAAAGAAAAGGGTCGATTTCCTATAGTATAGACGGAAAAGTTGTCTCTGGTCACGTGAGTTTACAATTATAATGAGAGGTCTCATTCAAACAGAAATTAAAAGCTCTAGTGCCCGTTTTAAGTGAACAAAAGTTTGGAGGGCAACTAGGCCCCGTCCAACCCCTTTTCCCCCGAAATCGTACAATAAAAATTTTGAGATATCTATTTTGTTCATCATAGTTGAAAGGCGCAATAACTTTGGCTTTGGATATAACCTGATCCCCCCCCTCCCCCACCCCCCCCAAATCCCCGGGGGAATGGTCTTTAAGTTATAAAAGTTGTCCATTGTTATGCATAGTCTTTGTTGTTGGGAAGCATGTATACATTTAAGGGTGGGAAGACGAATTTTCTGTTGGATTTTTTTTCACGGGGAACTCCCTGGGGAGGTAAGGTTTCAGGGGGTGAACTTGTCACAGAAAATTATACACTGGGAGAATTTTCCAGAATTTCTGCCCTTAACAGTTGCTAAGGTTAATTGCCTAGGTAAATTTTCTCCGCGATTGAATTGTCTAGATAATATACTACTGCTACTACTAACAACTCACCGCAGCACCAAGCCGCCTGAGGCCAACACAGCTACGCACGCTCCTCCTCCACCCCAATCTATTCAGAGCCTTCCTTTTTACACCCGCCCACGAAGTTCCCATTTCCTTTAAATCTTTCTTTATGACGTCCTTCCACCCCAGACGGGGACGACCTGCTTTCCGTTTAGCCATAGACGGTTGGCCGAAAATAACAATCTTCGGCAATCTGTCATCCTTCATCCGCACAACGTGCCCTAGCCACCTCAACCTTTCTTTTATTATAGCCCTAGAGAGCGGTATTGAACCACATTTTTCGTATAGCTTATTGTTTGAAATACAGTCAGTCAGCCGGGTACCCAGAACAATCCTTAAGCAATTTCTCTGGGAAACATCTAGCAAATATTCATCCGCTTTTTGGAGCGTCCATGCTTCAGAGCCATATTTGACCACTGTCATCAATGGTTTGCAGACTTATCTTCCTATTCTTCCAGACTTTTTTTTTAATTGTGAAAAAACACCCTGAGTCTTGGCTATTCTACTTTTAACATCTTCACCGCTCCCACCATCTTTACTAATAATACTACCAAGGTAAGTGAAGCTGCCCACCTGATCAATCTTTTCATTACCCAACGTCACCTTTTCATCTTCACTTATTCCTAGCCTTGGTGAATTAGTCTTCCTAACATTAATTTTCAAACCAATTCTAGCACCCTGAACTCGCAAAACCTCTAAAACTTCATTCATTTTGCTCACACTTTGATCTAGGATGCTTAAATCATCAGCATAATCCAAGTCCAGGAGACTTTTTCCTCCCCATTTGATTCCGTTGTCTCCCATTGCCTTTTCTGGGCTCCTTAAAACAAAGTCCATCAAAATAATCCATATAAACCTGATTTAACTCCTGATTTAATACAAAACCAGCTGCTAACTTCATTTCCTACCTTAACCGCAGCAGTGTTATTCTCGTACATAGCACTAATCACTTTAATGTATTTGTCTGGTATACTATACAAGGATAAAACCTTTACTAAAGCTCTTCTATATACAGAATCGAACGCTTGCTCATAACCTATAAAACTGAGGACCAAAGGTGTTTGAAAACTCAGGCACTTCTCAATTATTAGCCTAAGAGTGAAAGTTTGGTCGACCCATCCTCTACCTTTTCTAAAACCGCACTGTTCTTCTCTTAAAACTTTGTCTACGGTATCTCTCAGTCTAAAAAGTATCATATTACTGAGTAATTTACTACCTACAGAGACCAGACTAATGCCTCGATAATTACCACACTCACTTTTATCACCTTTCTTATAAAATGGCTTAATTAAGGTTTTCCTAAAATCGTTAGGTACTTCCCCTTTTTCAAAAATCATATTCATAATCTTCAGTAACTTATTTCTAACCTCAGAGCCACCATATTTAAGAAACTCATTTACCACCCTATCAGCACATGGAGCCTTATTATTTTTTTAATCCTTTTAGTACTGTTGCTAATTCCTCCTCACAAAACAGATCTTCCTTCACATCCAAGGTGTCCAAGGTAAGCAAATTCTCAAAATATGCGGCCCATCTCTCTTTAGTTTTTTCCTTATCGCTAATTGCGACCCCATTCCTATCTTTAACTGGGCTAAATCCGGATTGACTATCCGTGGAGAATGTATTTTTCCGTGGAGGTTGTGCCAGATTACCTGGGACTATTTAAAAAAACGATCAGGAATTAAGTTTTAAAAACAAGTTTTTCAACTGGAAGTAAAGAGCAACATAAAACTTGAAACGAACAGAAATTATTACGTGTATGAAGGTGGTTGCCCCCTCCTCAACACTTCGGTCTTTACGCTAAAGTTTTAATTTTGTCCCAATTCTTTAAGAGGGGCTTCTAAAACACTATGTTTATTTAATTGGAACAATAAGGAGCTTTTTTCTAAAGTACTAAAAACTTTAGCGTAAAGAGCGAGGCGTTGAAGAGGATACGCTGTAAAAATTAACAAAATCACACGAGGGTTCTCTTTATTAATTAGAAAAAATTGAACTCAGAGGGTAACATATGTTGAGCATTAGTATTTTTAAGAATTGGGTAGCAGCTTCACAAATTTTCTAGCTAAGGAAGATCACAAAAGAAATGAATTGCTAAACAAAATTGTTTATCAAAGTTTTATGCAAATATAATATTTCTACATAAATATTTGTGTTAGCACTTAGTAGACGTGTAACTTAATTCAACTCAATCAGCCCAAATTTAATACTTTCTCTTTTACTTAAAAAGACAATAGCTTTTGTTTTGTTTTTCTGTCATAATTCCAACCTTTGATTTGAATTACTATTGAACATATCATTTTAAATGTCACCTTAGTCAGGTTCAATATGATATTCAAGAAAATTCGATCTTGAGTTAAAAACTCAATAGATATAAATTTTCGAAGCGCAATGAGAATATTTTTGGTAAATTGTTTAGATTAGAAGAAAGGAGTAATTGCACGGATTCTATATCTTTTTTTATATTCTACCGAATAAATAAAAATAACAAAGTATTTTACTTTCTTTTTAATTTTTCTATTTGATCACCTATTTTTTTATTTGATCATGTTATGTAAGGAATTAGTATGAGAAGTGATTTGCCTAGTACATTTTGTTGCAACCTAATGATATACATATTTTTATTTTCATAGGGTGTGCTGTTCCTCTCCATTCACTGTGTTCAATTTTTGTGTACCAAAATAAATCCTTTTATCATATTTCAATTCACTTTCTTTAATTCTTGCGTCAAAATGATGAAATTGATGGCGATTTTCAATAAAATTTCTAAAACGCGTTATAAGTAAAGAGCAATAAGGTTTCACTTTATTAGTCATTGTCAGAATGGAAGGAGGTTTCGTAGAAACTTTTGAAGGTGCTCATTTAGCTGAAAATTGAAACTTTTGGTGCTTTTTATAAGAGTCAAAGGGACTGATGCCATCCCGTTTCCCTCCCAAGCCCTTTTTCACTACCCTTCGTGCAAAGGTATTAGATTAAAATTAGGTAGGTTCAAAATAGTAAAAATGTCATGAAGTTTTCATCATAACACCCTCATATGTTTTGTTATACCCAGGATGTAGCCACACTCCTTTTCTCAATTATAAGTACTTCATCTCAGATATATGAATTTGAATTGTCAGATTTGTAGCTCCCTTCCCCTCAATTAGTTTCCAACAACCCTTTCAACAAGCCCTGAAGGTTTCAACTTAATACCCTCGTGCAAATAACATGCTCTGATGTTGATCAATAGCCCCCTTAAAATTACATGAAAGCAGTTGTAATTCGAAATGGTCACAGTCGTAGGTAGTTAAAGTCAAACTAATGAATGGTTGCAGCCGTTGTTGAAGTAGTTGCAGTAAGGGGCCTGAAAGTTCCAAGTTAATACCCTTAGCTGTTCCTATAGTATTAAAGATATACATTTTTGTATAAGCCATTTGCACATAATGTCCTTTGATTTTGTTATAAATGCCCCTCAGCATTCACTAGAGTTTCACATTGACACCCTAACTCTTTTGGAACACAACTGGGTTGAACCATTCCTCCCTTTCTCAAAGACAAATCCTGTGTAAACAATCAACATATTGCATAATCTATAAACTGTCAAATAATTTACCCTAAATAAGCGTACTCTTTCTTGTCAGTGTTCTTTCAATTGCCCTCACGTTTTTTCCTCAATATTTTTTTTTACTCCTTCCTCAACGTGACTAAAGGCTATTGCTGAGAGTAAAAAAAAAATTATTCTTATCTGTCTGCTTTTTACCTTTTTTGTGATTTTATCTTTTAAATCAGGTGATAACTTGAAACCCTGCTATTCAAACTTTCCTTACTCAAGGTAAAACCGCCTTCTAATCCCATTTGCATTCGTCAAAAGATAACTGCCCGTTTTTGGACTGTAAAATCTCTTCTGCATAGATAATTTTCGGTAATCACACAGTCTGGCCTTTAAAGGATTTATCCCTATTTGAACTGGTATATGTAAGACCTGGGAGAAACGTGTCTTTCGTTGTTTTTTTTTATCCAAAGTTTTGCGGCCTAAAAATTCTTCCTATTTTAGTTACAATAATTCCTGATATTTGTTGTAATATTTCCTCTCCTTCACTTATGGTTTGATTTACAACACAGTTTACTTTTTGATCGTTTGGGGTTTCTTTTTCGCTCTTTCGTTGCATTAGAATAACTAATTTTAAAAATTAAAAATAAGTATCACCATGAGGGAGAGAAGAGGGATTGACAATAAAATTAGCTGTTAAAACACATCGAAACATATACTGTGTTTCCTGTAGACTTTTAAAACGTATTGAAATATTTATTTTTTGTTTTCGGCTTATTGAGTTCTCATATTCTTTTATTCGATTTTTTTTACTCTTTACAGTTTTAAAACATATTGAAAGATGTGTTTTTGTTTTTGGTTTTTTGAATTTTGATTTTTCGTTTTATTCGTTTTTTATGTTGTTTCCTTTTACTCTATATACTTTTAAATTTTAGGTCGCTTATCACCACACGTGTCTGGAATGCACTTACAGGGAAATATGTCAATGGTTATTTCGAAAAATCCACCTAACAGTTGTTTCTCAAATGCATGTGCATCGGAATCTCCAGGAAAATGCTTAGAAAATCAAAAAACTGGTTTGAAAAGTTGCCTGCAAAGTAAAAAGTATAGAAAATGGGAAAGATATCAAAGAACTCATAAAGAGAAAAAAACATATAAATGTGAGATATGTGACAAGACCTTTTCTCGAATGCGTAGTTTGAACCAGCACCAACGAGTGCATACAGGTGAAAAACCGTTGAAGTGTGATGTATGTGACAAGACCTTTTCTCTACATTCAAATTTGAAAACACATCAAAGAATACATACTGGTGAAAAACCATTTAAGTGTGATGTTTGTGAGAAGTGTTTTACGCAAAATAACAGTTTGGATAAACATAAAAGATTGCATACAGGTGAAAAACCGTTTAAATGTGATGTATGTGACAAGACCTTTTCTCGCACTGATACTTTGAACACACATCAAAGAATGCATACGGGTGAAAAGCCGTTTAAGTGTGATTTGTGTGACAAGACCTTTTCTCAACTTGCGCATTTGAAAACACATCAAAGTATGCATACGGGTAAAAAACCATTTAAATGTGATGAATGTGACAAGACCTTTTCTCAACCATCAAGTTTGAAAAAACATCAAAGAATGCATACTGGTGAAAAGCCGTTTAAGTGTGATGTGTGTGACAAGACCTTTTCTCAGCCTGAGCATTTGAAAACACATCAAAGAATGCATACGGGTGAAAAACCGTTTAAATGTGATGAATGTGACAAGACCTTTTCTCTTGCACAAAATTTGAACACACATCAAAGAACGCATACCGGTGAGAAACCGTTTAAATGCGATGCGTGTGACAAGACCTTTTCTCGCCCTGATAATTTGAAAACACATCAAAGAATACATTTGGGTGAAAAACCCTTTAATTGTAATGTTTGTGATAAAACCTTTTCTCGTTCATCACATTTGAACCTACACCAAAGACTGCATACAGGTGAGTAGCCGTCTATCACTGCTGCACCCCCCTCCTGATATATTTATATATAATGACACAATTTTCCTCCACCATTTCTTTAATAAAAGATATTTACGCTGAAAAAATAAAGTTAAAGATTCTATCACAAGAAAATATCCTCAGAACACAGAAAACATTCCGTATGAAGACATAAATCTAAGTCAGAGCGTGGCCTATATTACAGAGCCATCTGGGTTGAATGTTTTATAATTATTTTTTCCAGAGGCACTTCATATGGAAGGTGCAATCCTATAAACATTGGAGAGTGCCCATTCAATTTGAAATCAGAAGTTCTGGTACCCTTTTTAAAAGTCAAAATTGATTGGAAGGTAACTAATCCATCTCCACACACTCTTTTCCCCAAATATATCCAATCAAAATTTTAAGACAGTCATTTTGTTTAAAATAGTCCACAAGCAAAATATCTATGCCTCCGGGGTTTACAAACCCCCCACAGGCCAGGGTAAAGGTTGTAAATTATGCAAGTTGCCCTTTGTTAACATTATTTTTATGGAAAGACAGTAGTGCTAGGGTTCTGGAGCCGGCCGGAACGCCTGAGGCTCTAAAGATTTTCTATGATTACCAGCGCTTATTTGCATATTACAGACAGTACACGTAATTAGCATATTACCGCCGGTACATATAGCCTATATTCAAACAGGTACAAAAATTGCATATTCCAACAGGAAGATATTGCCTATACTCTAACAGGTTTGCCTGAGCCTCTAAAGATCTTGCATAATACAAGGAATTAATAATTTATTCCATCGCTATAGCCTGTCTACGGCCAAGGAATGCATAATTCGTATAATTGGTTCACCGAGCAATAATCCCATGACAATTCTATGAATAAATTTTTTATTTGGGTTGAATGAAACCAGTTTACATTTTTATAGGCTTCCTACGCTGAATGAATATAAAGCAGAATTTTAAACGCATGTTATAATACGAACGGAATTTTAATGAATCAAAAAGTGACAAGTCTGCTACTCCTTTTTTCTTATGACGCGCGCTTGGGAATAAGTAAACCGGCGAACTTATGTTCCCAATTAATCAATTGTTATAGTATTTTTTGTTTTTAAAGGGAACTTATGGTCATCCATGTCCCATCTCTGAGGGCCGTCAATACCCCTCCCCCAAGTTCCTCCCCCACCCCTCTTTTTGAACTTGTAATATTTTTTTCAACTTTGAAAAAAATTCACTTGTGATATTTCATTTGTGATATTTTCGAAATACGAAATGAAGATGAAATTGATATATTAGTCACGATTTTTCCTATTAGAAAAAAATTCTAATAGGAAAAATAATTTAAACTATTTTTTTTTAACCTAGAAATTTTTATACCTTTGTTTTCATGTCTTAAAATGACATTGTAATATGTTCATATTAGAATTGGACATGGTATGCTGGTAGTGAGGTTGACATAGACAATTTGAAACGATTTCTACGTAAATTTGAAAGGTTATTAGCAAAAGGTTCTGTCAAGTGAATATTTTTGGAAGTGACCCATAGGACAATAGGTTGTCAAATTGATAAAAATGTTAGACTTAAATAGAGGATTTGTCTTTCAACTGGTCTTTTTTAAGGAAATGTATGATGTTACATGCTAGAAAGAAGCTTGAATCAAGGAATATACCCTAAGAAGCCATTAAATAAAAGCACTTTTGCATACAAGAAACTAAGCTAGTAGGTGAGTTCCGAGTGTCTTATTTGCTGACTGAGTATTAAAAATTCAATAAAAGCACTTTTGAGTATAATACTTAGGTAGAGGATAAATCCCGAGTATTTTAATTGCTGACTGAGTATCATGAATTTAATGAAAGCACTTTTGAGTACAAAAACAGAATCAGCTAGTTAATAAATCTGTGTGTTTTAGTTGCAGGCGCAGTGCCAGAAATTTCATAAATGTACTTTTGACTACAACAAAATCAGTTAGTTGATAAATTCCGAATTTTCTAGCTAACGATTAGATATAAAAAGAATTAATGAAAGCAGTTTTGAGTACAACAAACTCAACTAATTATTAAATTCTGTGTGGTTTACTGGCAGACTGAGAACCAAAATTTAATAAAAGTACTTTTGAGTACAGCAATCTCGGCTAGTTGGTAAATTCCGAGTCTTTTAGCTACCGACTGGATATAAAAATTTTAATAAAAACACTTTTGAGTAAAATAAACTCAGCTAGTTGATATATTCCAACTGTTTAGTTGCTGTGAGTGTTTTAGTTGCTGATTGAGTTAAAAAAAATTTGATGGAAGTACTTTTGAGTACAACAAACCTAGTTAGTTGATAAATTCGTTGTATTTTACTTACAGGCTGAGTGCCAAAGATTTAATAGCAGCACTTTTGAGTACAAGAATCTCAGCTAGTTGGTAAATTTCGAATCTTTTAGTTACTGACTGGGTATGAAAAATTTGATAAAGTGACTTTTGAGTACAACAAACTCAGCTAGTTGGTATATTCCGAGTGTTTTAGTTGCTGAAACAGTAACAAAAAACAATTAACCAAAGCGCTTTTGAATATAACAAACTCAGCTAGTTAATAAATTCTGTGTGTTTTACTTGCTGGCTGAGTACCAAAAATTTAATAAAAAAAAAAACTTTTGAGTACAAAAAGCTCAGAAAATGCTTTTCATAATTCAAATTTACATATTCATCAAAGAATTCATAATTAGAGAAGCCATACAAGTGTAATGTATGTAAAAAAAAAAATCAACATCTTGCGCTATAATATCAAAATCTCGACTAATATAATGTGAATTCTCTATGGCACCATCAAAACCGTACGTGAAATTGAACGCTATTATCAAGATTATCAAAATATTACCAAAATATTGTGTGGTCTTATCGAAATCCTGTCTGATATTATCAAACATCTTGCACTACAATATCAAAATCTCGACTTATATCATGAGAATTATCTATGGTAGGCTACTATCAAAACCAAAAGTGATAATATAAAAATCTTGCAACTTATTGATAAAATCTTGCTTGGTATTATCAAAATCTTAAATGACATCAACAAAATATTTTCAGCTACAATCAAAATGTGTCTAACATTACCAAAATCTAATATGGTACTATCAAAATCATTTCCGCTATTAACAGAATTTAACATAGTGCTACCCAAATCTTGTCTGTTATTGCTAAGATTATCAAAATCTTGTCAAGTATTATCAAACTTCCATTAATGTCTTACATGGTATTACCGAATCTTGCTAGATATTACAAAATATTGTCTTGCATTATCAAAGTCTTGTCAGATATTATGATTTCCTCTCTGGTATTACCTAAGTCTTCCAAAGTTATTAAAATAATCCTGCATGGTATTCTCAAAATCTTTCAGGTCAGGGAGAAAAACTTAGATCTGACTCTATAGGAAAGAGCCTGGTATTAATAAACAACATAACTAAACTATGCCTTAACGCAACGTGACTGAACGGATATATTTGTCTTTTTGACTCTAAATAAATTATCAAATTTATCGAAAGTATTATCAGTTTTTATTATGGCTTAGTTTTTTAAACATTCCTTTCTTAGAAAAAAATACATTAAAGGTCAATTGGTGTTCTTTGCTCTCAAGTACATTTTGGCGTCTTCACTCTGTATTCTTGTTTTGCACACATCATGACAGTAGTGTCAGTGTGACGTCATTTTAATTACAAAGCAGTAACATCATTTCTCCTATAAACATCATAGTCTGGGAAAAATTATGCATCATTTTTGATACATGGCTTGCGATTCCCCGTACATTATTAATTACTTTAAAAAGCATCTAAAGAAATATGATCAACCTTACACGTTTCGTCATTGGCACTTCAATTGCTGGAATTTCTGGAATTTCAATTTGGTGGGCTGTTGGAAAATATAGAAATTCGAAAACAGATTCAAGACAAGATAGGAAACTTCCTCCTAATGAGGAGACAGAATTCAAGCCAGGTAATGAAGTCGTTTAAGCCCACTCCACAACAGCCAAGTGTTCTGAATGATGTGACCAAGGAATTGATTGTGACAGAAAACAAATTCGAAGAAAAACCAGGCCCAAAGACTGAATTTGATACTACACCACTAATCGGTGCTCACACTATTTTTGCCGCCAGCCGAAGTTCTATTGGTGTTGAGGAAAAAGCCCAAGACAAGATAAAGATAATTCAAAAGGAAGAGGATGGAAAATTTGAACACGTAAAGAATGACAAAACGGGTGAAAGTACAGTAAATGCGAATGTGCTTTCCGTCTGTTTTGAAGAAAAAGAGTCAACCCCGTTTTATATAACAAAACCAGAAGGGGTGACAGAAGAAGTGAAAGTCAATGACTCTACTGTAGAGCCAGCACCAATGGAAAAAACACCTGACAACAGGAAGTTTTTGGGCGAAGAGCAAAAAACCAAGCCAGAAAAAAAGCTGCGTCAAGAGAATGCTTCTCAGACAAAACTGGAAGAGCTGTACCATTTTTTAGCTATAAAGTGGCACCCTGTTAAAACTCTCCGACTTGAAAATGAAGATTCCAACTTGAAAAAACGCAAAAAAAGGAGAAAGCGCCAAAACTATGATTTAAAGACGAATAACTCCTCTATCGGTAAAAAAAGACAAAGAAAACAGCCGAGCCAGAAAAAAGAGGGCCCCTATGAAGAAGAAAAAAGGTTGTCAAATTCATCAGGAAGTAACTCAAAAGGAGCTAAGAGAGAAAGTTCGGGAGATAGGCCCTCTTCCTCTAAAGATCAAGAGCGACAAACAAAAAAAAACAAAGAAAGAGGAATTTTTACTCAGTTCTTGGATTGCCTTCAAACGCGACAAAAGAAGATATTAAAAAGTCCTACCGGAAGATATCACTAAAACTGCAAAAATCCAATATCATTGGAAGAAGCTAATGATGCTTTTAAGGAAGTATCAAACGCTTATTCCATTCTGGTTGACGATTCCAAACGCCAAAAATACTACTTTTTTCTTAACTTTTCCGAACTTTCGGAAATTTACAAAAAATTCGGATGCTTAGCAGCTCCAAATCCCTTCGATTAAGACGGGTATTCCTTAGTGTACACCGTCTAAAAAGTCTACACCAATGTCTTGTTGCTGATAAACCAACATATTGCAGTGACTGGCCGAAAAAGGACAAGAAGTTCCTATTAAATTTGTCAGTGGTGACACACCTAAAATATTTGGCAGGCATATCTATGCGAAGGACTCAATTGTGTCAAAGATTAGCAGGAGATCAATTGCGTTGATATCCCATTGTACGCTAGCAAATCGAAAGTTTTAAATCACATCCATCAGTTTTAGTTTAGAATTCAACTTTAGAATTTCAGTTTAGAGTATTAATTTGGACTCTTAGTTTTGAGTTTTAGTTTAGTTTTAGTTTAGGGTGTTAGTTAAGAGTTTTGGTATAGAGTTTCAGTTTAGAATTTTAGTTTAGAGTTTTAGTTTACAATTTTAGTTTACAGTTTTAGTTTAGAGTTTTAGTTTTGAGTATTAGTTTAGAGTTTTAGTTAAGAATTTTAGTTTAGAGTTTTAGTTTAGAGTATTAGTTTAGAGTTTGAGTTTAGAGTTTGAGTCTAGAGTTTAAGTTTAGAATTTCAGTTTGGAGTTTTAGTTTACAGTTTTAGCTTAGAGTACTAGTTTAGAAAACTAGTTTAGTATTTCAGTTTAGAGTTTTCGTTTAGAGATTTAGTTTAGAGTATTACTTTAGAGTTTTAGTTTGGAGTTTGCGTTTAGAGCATTAGTTTAGAGTATTAGTTTTGAGTTTTAGTTTAGAGTTTTACTTTACAGTTTTAGTTTAGAGTTTTAGTTTAGAGTATTAGTTTAGAGTATTAGTTTTCAGTATTAGTTTAGGGTTTTAGTTTAGAGTATTAGTTTAGTATTTCAGTTTAGAGTTTTAGTTTAGAGTATTAGTTTAGAGTTTTAGTTTGGAGTGTTAGTTTAGAGTTTTAGTTTAGAGTATTAGTTTAGAGTATTAGTTTAGAGTTTTAGTTTGGAGTGTTAGTTTAGAGATTTATTCTAGAATTTTAGCTTAGAGTTATAGTTCGGACAATTGAGGACTGGAAGCTAATACAGGATCTGAAAAATTGTTCGATATTATATGAATTTGCTCTTGTTTTGTTTTAAATAAGTGCAAGAGATAACATTTTGGTGAATAATTTTTACGTAGTTCTGGCCTCTTGCATCCGGGGTAAAAATATTGATTTGCTCCCACCCCGTCTATCCAAAATTTATAGGCCAAATTTAAACAAAATTATCCGTTTATCTAAATCTGATTTTTTTTTTTTTTTTTACTTTAGCCTCGGCAAAGTTATTGATTATCACCTCGCAATTGTTTGATTATAAATATTTAAATCGTCCTCTACTTAATTTTACTAAAAAAAAATCCCAAAACTAAAAAATTACTGTCTTTTCAGAAGATAATCAAATGCCTTTTTTATATCAAACTAGCGGAACGGGCATAAAAAGAAACGTTTGCTCGCCTTTGAGAGGGGAAAGCTATTAATTAGATACAAAGAAATACTCGCTTGGCTTCAGGCACACGCTATATAACAGCGGATGATGATTTTCAGATTACTGAAAAGTTGGGCTTATTATATGCTGAACATGCAAAACAGACAGAAATCGAAAGAAAAAATGCTTACTCTCCTGTAACAAGGGAAAGGTACTGCCTAAATAATAAGAAATACTCGCTTGGCTTCAGGCAATTTCTGAGTTTTGATCGTTGATAAGTTTATTTCTTCTTGTCTTAGGTTCAATTAATTACCCTCCCTTAATAAATACACTCAAATCCAAGAAAAGTTTGCCTACTCTAATAAGTATCATTAATGTCTATTTCTGGAAAAGCCTACATGTATTCCAAACCCAACGTTTTGTATGACTTTTTTTGACAAATGACGCACTTTGACTGAATAGTTGGCACAAGTCTGTCTCAGGGATATTTTTATCTTCCTTCAGATGGTAAAATAGAAATCAAATTGAATTTAGCTATACGGTTTTAGTGCTGGATATTTGTTACCAGCAATGTATGAAAAAAGCAAAAATAAATATTGATCATAATGGCTGCCCGTGATAAAAACTATTTCCCAAGAAAAGGAATATAATTTTCGAATATATATGAAGGGAAAGAAAGACATGTGGAATACAACAGAACTTCTCTTATGAGGACCCCTTCCCTCAACAAAATTGAAACATAATGACCTAAAGTATAATTTAGTGAGATTTTACACTCAACCGCCCCCCCCCCCATCCCTACTAAAATATCCTCAGATCTATGACTTTTTTGGAAAACCTCACCAAATGTGGTTTGTGCAGCCAAAGGGTAATTAAAACAATGGTGCTGCGCGGCGATAGGCTACCTCCCTTCTTATGGCAGAGAAATCTTTCTGATATTTATTTCAAAGCTTTATTTAACTAAACTAATTTACTAAGTTGTCTCAAAGCGTATAATTTAATGTCAAAATTATCCTAACTCCTATTCAGCCTTTAGATAAGTATAGAATGACTTC
Source organism: Artemia sinica (assembly GCA_027921565.1). Classification (NCBI taxonomy): domain Eukaryota; kingdom Metazoa; phylum Arthropoda; class Branchiopoda; order Anostraca; family Artemiidae; genus Artemia; species Artemia sinica. The sequence goes on along the minus strand of CM051258.1, from coordinate 59,187,084 downwards.
TAGGGAAAGAGGGGGGGAGTAGAAAAAGGTAGTTAATTATGCGAGAACCTTGGGCTAAAGGGACTCCAATCCAGAGGAAAATTAAATAAAAATATGGCCATTTTTCTAAATAAAGCCCCAAAAGAGTAAGAAAAATGTAAAAAAATCGTTTCTCTTTTCACTTCAAATGGCAGTGGCTATCTTATAAACTTGGAAGGGGCTCATTTGACTGAAAATTGAAAGCTCTAAGTCCTTTTTAAAGGCATAAAGATACTAGAGGGTAATCAGCCTCCCTCTCAGTTCCTTTTCTGCTATCCGGCCCTTCACTAACCTAAATGATATCGACTGAGAATTTTGAAATATCTATTTTGTTGAAAAACAAAATATTACATGCATCTACCCTAAGGAAGCTTAACAGGACATTAAACTGGCATTTTTTTTGGTTCGTACTTTAGGCATATTTTATGCTAATCGAAAGTAGTGTCTGTATTAAACACCTTCTATATAATACACGACATAATAAGAATTTTTTTTCAAAATTAAGGCTCTAAAGTGCAGTCTGTCAATGAGTGCACGTCTTCCCATGACCCACCTAAATATTACCATGCTCTTGCACCCACATTGGGAAAGTTAGAAAAATCAGAATTAAATGAAAGAAATTAAAAAAAAAAAAAAATGTGTTAAGAATTTTTTTAATTGAGTCTGAACATTTTTCCAGAGATACAGGGACGGGTACACTAATTAAGATTTTGCCCCGGGCGTAAGAGACTTCAAAACCGCCACTGATAGTAATCAAGTCAATTAAATCAATTGGTTGAATTATTATGTATACAATAAAAATGTGTTCGGTTTTCCTAAATAGCCAGAACATTTCCTTGTTTAATCCTGATTCAAAACTTGTTTACTTCGTTAAGCCTGGCTTAAGAACAGAAAAAATCTAATAAAAATGGTACGTCAGGAAATCTACCTTTTTACATATTTCCTATTGCAAGTGTTTTCTCGTTCGCACCATTGAGTTAACATGAGTTTATCTACATCAGTAGGGGAGTACAAAGAATATTCAATCCTTCTCTAAAACCAGTATCTTTTGTAGCCTGTCTTTGGGAATCATTGAAATAAGCAGGTACTGTGACGAAAGCGTCAATGACTGATTTTCCGATATAAGCCTTGGCGATTTTCTTCATCTAGCCAAGGATCAATGAAGAGATCTCCTCGGGCATGAAAGCCTCTGTCTCGCCTTTAAATTCAACTTGAATTTCTGGTCTGCCATCTTTACTGGTTACATTGAATGGTCAATGTTTCATATCGGACTGAACTGAAGAATCTTCTAGTTTCATAGGATATAGCTGTAAACGTAGTAAAGAACAAACCACGGCACACAGCAACTAAAATTTAAGATAATAAAATTATCTTCTGAATGGAAATTGGCTGCCTGACTTTTGAAGTTCATCTCTTACTATTCCAAATAAGAAAAAGACATAGGCTTTTTCCTGTTTGCTCGGGTTGCAGCGGTAACTAGCAACCTAGTAAGAGACAATCACGTCCAATGTTAAGAAATATAATAACCCATAACTCCTAAAAATAGACTCAGATCAAAACAAAAAGTACACCATTAGAACCGCCTTGTTTGAAACCCCTATATAAGAAATATACTTTCCCTTGGCTTGAACAACAAGGGAAATATATATTGGCTTGAAAATCAAGAAAAATGGTAGCTACTACAGCATTCTGCCTAAACGGCATTTTTTTCCGTTTTTTCTTTCCCCTTAGCAAGCTAGGCACTGGAAAATCATAGAGAGCTGTATAATCGCTTATTTTAAAGGAAATTACTACATCTAGTGTCTTTTTAATTAAATTACATAAAGGATCGAAAGAGTTCATCATAAATTGTATCAGTCAAGAGGACCTGATTTAGTAGGTATTAATAGAAGTTCTGTTTAGACTTTGTCATAGTAAAGAACGAACTCTAATCCATAATAACTGAAATATTTTACACAAACTTCCGGTTTAGTTCATTTTATAGTATTTAGAAAAAGGATTGAATTAGTTCATTATAAATAGGGACTATGTAAGTTTCATTACATAAAGGATCAATCATCGGAAATAGCTGAAACCCAGTAAAGAACAAACCACCGCACATAGTAAGTAAAAGTTTAGATAATATAAGCCTCTTTTTAAAAGTTTACTTGTCTGGGGTATAGTGCCATACTAAGGTTTGTCTCTTACTATTCCAACTAAGAAAAAGCCATAAGCTTTTTCCTGTTTGTAATGCGGATTACAGCGATAGCTAGTAATTACCATAGTGATTAATTGAATTTTGAAAAGAAGGTATTACGGCAGAAACCTACATGACAGTATAAGTAAACTACAACTTATAAAAAACCACCAATATTTGAACTCAGATCGCAGGATTCAAAGTCAGCGGCAGCTAGAAAACTAGCAAGATAAGATCATTTTATAATAATTTATCAGGGAAGAAAAATCTTAGTAATTTATCAAAGTGGGGGGCAAAATATTTTCCCCACCATATCTGAGAAAAACTTAGATCTGACTCTATAGGAAAGACCCTGGTATAAATAAACAACATAACACAACTATGCCTTAACGCAACGTAACTGAACGGATATATTTGTCTTTTTGACGCTAAATAAATTATCAAATTTATCGAAAGTATTATCAGTTTTTATTATGGCTTAATTTTTTAAAAATTCCTTTTTTTATAAAAATATACATTAAAGGTCCATTGACGTTCGTAGCTCTCAGGGACATTTTGGCGTCTTCACTCTGTATTCTTCTTTTGCACACATCATGGCAGTAGTGTCAGTGTAGCGTCATTTTAATTATAAAGGAGTAACATCATTTCTCCTATAAACAGCATAGTCTGGGAAAAATTATGCGTCATTTTTGATACATAGCTTGCGATTCCCCGTTAATTATTAATTACTTTAAAAAGCATCTGAAGAAATATGGTCAACTTTACACGTTTCGCCATTGGCACTTCAATCGCTAGAATTTCTGGAATTTCAATTTGGTGTGCTGTTGGAAAATATAGAAATTCGAAAGCAGATTCAAGACAAGATAGGACATTTCCTTATAATGAGGAGACAAAATTCAAGCCTGGTAATGGGGATAAGACCATTAAGACTCGTTTTTCGTCAACCATTGAGTCCTCTGTGGACCAACATGTGGAGTAAAATTTGATGGGTCTTCTAGAATGCATCAAAACGCTTATACCTCTTTCATTTAAGTCGCCTAAGCCTACTCCAAACAAGCAAGTCTTCTGAATGATGTGACAAAGGAATTAATTGTGACAGAAAAGAAATTCGAAGAAAAACCAGGCCCAAAGACTGAATTTGATGCTACACCACTAATCGGTGCTCACACTAACTTTGCGCCAGCCCAAGTTCTATTAATGTTGAGGAAAAAGCCCAAGACAAGATAAAGATAATTCAAAAGGACGAGGATGGAAAATTTGAACCCGTAAATAATGACAAAACGGGAGAAAGTACAGTAAATGTGAATGTGTTTTCCGTCTGTTTTGAAGAAAAAGAGTCAACCCCTTTTGCTAAAACAAAGCCAGAAGGGGTGACAGAAGAAGTGCAAGTCAATGACTCTACTGTAGAGCCAGCACCAATAAAAAAAACACCTGACAACAGGAAGTTTTTAGGACGTAGAGCAAAAAACCAAGCCAGTAAAAAAAGCAGCGTCAAGAGAATGCTTCTCCGACAAAACCGGAAGAGTTGTACCATTTTTTAGCTATAAAGTGGCACCCTGATAAAACTCCCCGACTTGAAAATAAAGATTCCATTTTGAAAAAAAAGGAGAAAGCGCCAAGACTATGGTTTAAAGACGGATAACTCCTCTATCGGTGAAAAAAGACAAAGAAAACAGTCGAGCCAGAGAAAAGAGAGCCCCTTTGAAGAAGAAAAAAGGTTGTCAAATTCATCAGGAAGCAACTCAAAAAGAGCTAAGAGAGAAAGTTAAGGATCTAGGCCCTCTTCCTCTAAAGATCAAGAGCGACAAACAAAAAACCAAAGACAGAGGGATTTTTACTCGGTTCTTGGATTGCCTTCAAACGCGACCAAAGAAGATATTAAAAAGTCCTACCGGAAGATATCACTAAAACTGCACCCTGACAAAAATCCAGAATCATTTGAAGTAGCTATTGAAGCTTTTAAGGAAGTATCAAACGCTTATTCCAGTCTGGTTGATGATTCCAAACGCCAAAAGTAAGACTTTTTTCTTAACTTTTCCGAACTTTCGGAAATTTACAAAAAGTTCGAATGCTCAGCAGCTCCAAATCCCTTCGATTAAGATGGGGATTCCTTAGTGTACATCGTCTAAAAAGTCTACACCAATGTCTTGTTGCTGATAAACCAACATATTGCAGTGAGTGACCGAAAAAGGACAAGAAGTTCCTATTAAATTTGTCAGTGGTGACACACCTAAAATATTTGGCAGGCATATCGATGAGAAGGACTCAATTGTGTCAAAGATTAGCAGGAAATCCATTGCGTCGATATCCCATTGTACGCTAGCAAATCGAAAGTTTTAAATCACATGTATCAGTTTATTTTAGAGTTTTAGTTTAGAATTTAACTTTAGAATTTTAGTTTAGAGTATTAGCTTAGAATTTTAGTTTAGTTTTGGTTTAGTTTTAGTTTTGAGTCTTAGTTTAGAGTATTAGTTCAGAGTTTTGGTTTAGAGTATTAGTTTAGAGTTTCAGTTTAGAATTTCAGTTCAGAGTTTTAGTTTCGAGTTTTAGTTAGAGTTTTAGTTTAGAGTTTTAGTTTAGAGTATTAGTTTAGATTATTAGTTTAAAGTATTAGTTTTGAGTATTAGTTTAGAGTTTTAGTTTAGAGTTTTAGTTAAGAATTTTAGTTTAGAGTATTAGTTTAGAGATTTAGTTTAGAGTATTAGTTTAGAGTTTAAGTTTTAGTTTAGCTTATTAGTTTAGAGTTTTACTTTAGCTTTAGTTTAGAGTTTTAGTTTAGAGTATTAGCTTAGAGTTTTGAGTTTAGAGAATTAGTTTAGAGTTTTAGTTTGGAGTGTCAGTTTAGAGTTTTAGTTTAGAGTTTTATTTAAGAGTTTTAGTTTAGAGATTTATTCTAGAGTTTTGACAGCTTAAGCCCCGTCTTAATTGGTGTATTGGCTTGTCTTAATTGGCAGATAGTGGTAATAAGGATCTGTTATATTTGAGCAATAGCGTGTAAAAGCAGAATTGCGCTAATAAGACTAAAATAGAACACGTTTCTATTTTTCTTATTCATCTGTATTGAATAATCAGAGAAATTTAAAAAATGGCATGGAAAATCATTTTCTTACTGGGAAATGTTCATTGATTTAGTACATTCAAACAGGCATTTTTATGTAAAATCAGAGCCATTATACTGCAATAGAGAGGTTGTAAAGAGAACCTGGTGTCATGTGGGATCATCAATGGCTCAAGCTAATCATGGCAGTATGACAGGTAAGCCCTCAAAGTTTATTCCATCATCCTAGTCAACCTACATAAATCTATTTTTAAATTTTCTATACCTAGATCTAATCTAAATGTGTATACTTATAGTATGCTCCTGGCTAGGCTATTTGTTTTGATAAGGCTCACTGAATTTTCCCAAAACAGGATTTGAAATATAGCCTAGCCTAGGCTATTAGCCTAATGAAGCAATGCACTAGGATAAATAATTTGGGTAAAATTCTACTTTAGCTACTTTTGGCTATCTTGGAATGGGTTTAGGTTAGGAAAATGAAACTTTCAGGTATGGGTCTACAGGCCAAAGAATGTCCTGGGAAGGTATTTTGAAGTACCTACCTCCACTCCTTCTCCCTCTAGAGGGTCCTGAAATTTGCCTACATGACAGGTCTATTACCCATTGAAATTTTGACAAAACAATATTTTACCTTAATTTTCAGTTATCAGTTTCTTTTTCTCTGGCTTTTGCTCTGAAAATGCAATTTCAGTTATTTGGGCAGAATTTTAAGCCATATCAATGTTTTATTTCCAGAACTTAGGAAATGTATTTGCATATCTTTGAAACCTTATAAATTGAGATTGAGCAAAGTTGTGAAGCTGAAAACAATTTTGTTATGCTTCATTTAAGCAGAAGATCTATTTTGCAAGGTTTCACTTCTATAACTCACAGATTTTTAAAGGTCATCAAAGGTCAGGGCCCTCTAGAGGGAGAAGGAGTGGAGGTAGGTACTTCAAAATACCTTCCAGGGACATTCTTTGGCCTGTAGACCCATACCTGAAAGTTTCATTTTCCTAACCTAAACCCATTCCAAGATAGCCAAAAGTAGCTAAAGTAGAATTTTACCATAATTTGTTTTTGAGCAATGATTTCTTTATTAGCTATTCAAACTGATGGATGGTCAAAGAAAAATAATAAGGCTAGGAAACAAAATGTAGATATCCCTCAGTACCATAGGGCTTTTATCTGCTGTAGGCATAAAGTTCTAGTTGAGGGACTTCTAGCCATCTTGGAAAGCAGCTAAGATAGGTGAACAAATCCTTCAGAAAAGTTTCCAAGGCTTAAAATATACCTGGTAATGCTCTATAAAGCTGCTGTCTTGGTAAATATCTACCAAATCATATTATTGACTTACATATAAAGTGAATATACCACTCAATGCATTTTTTATGCTGATTACAAATATGATAATCATTTCTATCAGAAATGAGTTTCAGCCTCCCCCCCTATATATGCCAATTCAGGGTATATATTTCTACATTAGGGGGGGGGGGTGGGGGCAAATTTTGTTTCTGATGTAAATGGGAGGTAAGTTTAAACTTTACCCCCCCCCCCCCCTAATGTAGAAATATATATCCTGAATTGGCATATATAGGAGGGGGGGCTGAAATTCATTTCCAATAGAAATGATTATTATATTTGTAATCAGCATAAAAAAAGGCATCAAGTGGTATATTCACTTTATGCGTAAGTCAATAATATGATTTGGTAGATATTTACTGTTGTCTCTACCCTTTCCTTAATTTTAGGGCTATCTAAACTTTGACAAAAATTTTGTATATCAATTTTAGTTTCCAGTCTCATTTTTATTGTCTGTAATGTTTGAAAATGTAATTTCTCTTTTTATTGCAGTTTATTTTAAGCAAGGGCAAATCTCCAGCATTTTTATTTAGGAGGGGGGGCAAGAGAGGTCCATATCCAGATAGTCAAGGGGCATAAAATATATTTTTTTTCAACATTAGGGGGGGGGGCTGTCTCCCCTGCCCCCCTAAATGATGCACCTGATTTTAAGCCATATTAGGATCTTTTCCTAAATTTAAGAAATGCATAATTTTCAATTCTTTACAACCTTAAAAATCAAGATATAACTTAGATATGAGGCTCAAAACACTTTCCTTGTGCCTCAATTGAGCTGTAAGTCTATTTCTAAAGGTTTATCTTTTTTAACACAAAAAGATCTTTAATATATTTCCCATATCAGCTATTTCACACCAACACAACAAGAAGCTATTCTGAAATAAATTTGATCGATTCAGCGAGATTTATCCTTGGAAGTTTCTTCTGACTGGTAGAACAACTTTCAAAATTTAAACCAGAATTTTAGAAGCAAACACAGGTGACAAGCAAGCCATTGAATTTGCCTTTGAAAGTGCATACATGATCTTTGGCACTTTGGATTACCCTGCAAGGCTGACATGCTTATTTTCCTGGGAGTTTTCTGCAAGAAATTGTTAGATTTAATAGAGGTAGTAGAGTAATAGAGGTTTCTTGTGAATTTATATCACTGTTATCATCATCACTGTCTATTAAAAGGATTTTGTCCTACTTGTATTTTATTTACCACCCTCTATAACCCCTGGGCAAATTCACTTTTACCAATTGAATTCACTCCTCCCCCTACAATCTCTCTTCCCTTCTTTTACTTATACAAAAATATTGTTTTCACACAAGCAAAATTTCTACAGAAAGATATAGAAGACTTTTCCCCTACATAATTGAAACATTAAATGAGTGAATTTTTCCTCTTCAAATCCCCATTCACTTTTTAAACTCATTATGTAAACTTTTCTAGTGATTTTGAATATTCTTTTTAGCCCTTTTTTTCTAAATTCTGTTTTTTTGTAACAAAGACTATATAATATTTTTATTATTATTAACCTGTTTAATCTTTGCTAGTTTTTGAAAAAAGGTGACACGCAAGCCCCTGAATTGGTCTATTGTTGTACTGCAAAGTTTATACATGATCTTGCAACTTTGATTTACCCTACAAGGCTGTTATGACTCAATCTTCCAGGGAATTCTATCCAAGGAATCATTAGCCTGAATAGAGGCAGTCCAAAAAAGATGCCTGTGAATTAACTTCTCAAAAAGTATATAGCCTCTTATATCTCCCTTCTTCAGAGAGCCATTATGGCTACTCTCAAGGAAAGGAGATGAAAGATTTGTTTTTCCAACACTGTCCTGTAAAACCCCTGAGTGAATTGACTTTTACCTAGTGAATTGGCCTGCCATTCTACAATCTCTCCTCCCTGGTTCTACAATCTGTCCTCCCTTATTATACAAAACTTATATTTTCATATCAATACAATTTTCATAGGATACAGAAGACCTATTCCCCTACATAATTAATATGCTAAAAAAGTAAATACCTCTTTTTCCCACACGACAGTCTTTTTACAGCTTGTTGAATAAAGAATTGTACTAATTTTGAATTTTATTTTCAGCCTTTTATTTTTACTAAATTGTGATTCTCTGTTACAAAGACTACATTATCTTTTTATTATTATTAACCTGTTTAATTTTTGCCAGTTTCAATTGATTTACATGTTGACCTTCTCTTGAAAGAAGGTCAACTGGACTGTTTGAAAGAAGTTTTCCAAGGAAATTGTTTCTCCACTCATTAAAATTATCCATTGCTAATGCTGTCTATCTCTTACTAAAGCATATCCCAATAATGTGTTATAATTTAAAAAGTAACAGAGAAGGTTTAACACCAATTTCAAAGTGTGGGAACTTAGGGTAAGAAAAGCATTCAGAAACAGATCTTAGCACTTTGATTATGTAAAAACAAAAATCTGATCAAAATCAAGTAAGATTGTAACAGTAAAAATGTGCCTGTTGATTAACAATAATATTATTAAAGATATAGTAAGTTCCATAGTTTTTGGACCAAAATAAAACCTTTCTTTTTCAGGCAAAGAAGCAAAAAGAGTATGGGAATCCCTAAAACGAAAATTTGGGGAAGAGAGGAGAAGCCTAAAAGGGAAAAGGTGGTGATGGAAGTTGCAGCAAAGAAAATAAGTGGTGCCTCTTCAAACTTATGGAGTTTGTTTCAGACTATATGGCAGAAAGAAACAGAACAGAAAAGAATTTTTACTGCATTACCTAGTTTTCCAGATTTTGAGACTGACTTCTCTGTTGTTGACAACAGCTATGAAGCTGGAAGTGTTGAAGAAACCATGTATACCAGCTATGATGCTGGAAGTGCTAGTGAAACTGTTAGTACAAGTGCTGATTTTGATGAAGACGCAATTGACAGCACTTTAGAGTCAATTTTGTCAGGTAGAACAAAGAAGCAAAATGAAGAAAATAATCAAAAGAGAAAATACATACCCAATAAAAAAACATCAACAAGAGTTGAAAAGAGAAAAAAGCCAATTGATGCTAACCATAAAACCCCATTAACAAATTTGAACAGAAATCAAAAGCAAAAAAGAAAGATCAGTGGGGAGACTTCAGTTATTGATGAGCAAAGGGCCGAGATAACATTTAAAGCTATGCCTCATATTGGTGCTGCTTCAGCTGCTATGCAGATCATGGAAAGGGCAGAGAGTCTATTAAAGGGAAGTGAGGAGAAGAGAGACAGGGCATTTTTCTTGGGCCAATTGGTTACAGCAAAATTGAGACAGTTCAATGAAAAGTCTCAGATCTTAATTGAAAAAAGATAAATGACCTTATTTTTGAAGAAGAAATGAAAGCTTTAGAGCAAGAATGAAATTATTGCAACATTATTTGCAAAATGTGATTCTATTTGACGATTTTAACTGCTTCATGTATTAAATTTGATATCATATTTTTCTATATAGTATTACAATTTCTTTTCCCTACTTCTGACAAAGATAAAAAGCAAATCTGAAGTAGTAACAGTTCAAATGCTTTGCATTTTATGTTTTAACTAGGATCATGAAAATAGTATAGTAAATTGTTTTCTTTGATCATTTTGCCCTGTTGTAGACTTTACATACCCTACACAGGAGAATTTGATTAATAGAACTTATTTTTATTTTCATACCGTCATAATCTATGAACTCATAAATAATAAAACAAACACAGCTAAACTAAGGTAAATTTTTAAAGGTTATAATAATCTGTATTTATTTTTAAAATGAACCTTGTTAAATGTGTTTGTATTGCCAGGAAACACTTCCTGCAGATGAGCTAAAGTTTTTACACAAATAGTCGCAAATCCTTATTGCATTTTCACTAGGGTGATTCAAAGCCAATCCGCTGTTTATATTTGTAAAATTTGCTAAGTTAGATGTATCACTCCTCCAGCTCCCATTAGACACATCTCCAGAATCAACTGAGTCTGAAGTTACATAAGCAGGCATTCCTGTGCTACTATCACACTGTATTAGATAGTTGTGGAGACAGCATGCTGCTTTAATTACTATGGTTACTGTTGAGGGTTTAAGGTTTATGGACTGGCGAAATACCCTCCACTTTGAAACAAAAATTCCAAAGGTGTTTTCAATAACCCTTCGAGCCCAAGATAATCTATAATTGAAAATGCGTCGCTCTACATTGAGGGTTTTTCCACCATAAGGCCTTGCCAAATATGGCTTAAGGGGAAAGGCTTCATTGCCAACAAATTGAAAAGGGTATTGAAAGCACTTTCTCTTAGATTTGGTAATGGCTCTGGCTCAGGCAAATCAATCATACCTTCATTTAGGGCAGCTCCTATATGAGAAGATGAATACATTCCAGAGTCACTATCACTGCCATAACCTCCAATGTCAACATAAGTAAATTTATAATTGGCATCACATATGGCAAATAGTACAACAGAGAAATAATTTTTATAATTGTAGTATTCAGACCCACTATTTTTAGGTGCCTGTATCCTGACATGCTTCCCATCCATAGCTCCAACACAATTAGGAAAGTTCCATTTCTCGTAAAATTCATTGCTTATAGTCCTGAATTCATCCTTAGTTGGAAACTTCAGATGCTCTAGGTTCCAATATTTCTACTAGAGCCTGGCAAGTATCTCTTATGATGGTGCTGCAAGTTGATTTTCCAACTCTGAAGGAAGCACTAAGTGTCCCGAAACTGCAACCCTCTGCTAAGTATCTGAAAATAAATGTAAATAATTAACTTTTCTATTCATAATGTAACAAAACTAAGCAGGTCAGGTTATTTCAACCACCTGACAGGAAATAAGAATGCAGCCAAAGATGAGAAGCAAGAAAAAAGTTAGTGTTATATCTCTCCTTATAATTCATTTCAAACTTCTGTTTTTCTTATATTTTCATGGAATTCAGTAATAGTGAACATCACATTTCTTATGAAATAGTTTAAGTGAGATTCGTGTTTTTCTAGTAAGAAATGATTAACTTGAGCTCTATGGGATTGCTTCTTACTTTACACAATTTAATAGACTAATTTGAAGCAGGTTAACATTTTTTCGTAGACCAAAAATGATTTCAAAAGTCTATAACAAACTGTGTCCAAAAGACTTGTAGTTGAGTGGACAACTGAGATTGTTCTAATTATATGGGTTTTGCCAACCAAAAAAGCTGACTAGAATCACAATGGGTCAAGTGGGTCACAAAAGCCCAGCAGAATTACAGCTAAGATTGTTATGTTGACTAAAGACCTTAAAATCAAAGTTAAACATGTGTCAAAGTAGAAAAGACAAACAAATCTGAAATATTTAGGCAGTGTCTTTTAAATATGTCACTTACATAAAGCAATTACTTGCCACATATACAAAAGCACAAGCTAAAGAGTAAATCATTCCTTTGTACCTTTAATGCATTGTCAGCACAAATCCCCTGCTGACATTAAATTGAAAACTTATAATCCATTTTCTACCCAATCTTTATTCGTCCATGCACAGATTCTCAATTATTACTTTTTTTTGGATTATATAGTTCCAGAATTGCTGAGAACAATTCAAGCATAGAAAGGTGCAAACCTAAAGTTTCCTTATTTTCATGTAAGGTGGTACAGCAACCCTCAAAACAAAGTGAACTAAAGACAATATTTATATTTTCTGACTTTTGCTCAAATTTTGATTTGATCAAAAGTATCTATATTTTTGATATTGCTGATTTTCTTTATAAGTAGGAATATAATATAGGCATTTTCTACCATCCAAGTACAGCAGCCTATTTCTAATGGGAAACAACTGTGCGTTAGTGCTTCTAGAGTCAAACTCTAGGGCTAGAACCCCGTTATAGTTTTACTTTTATGCTGAACATAAAAAAAAACCTATGGGAGTGAAGGCTTGCCTTAGTTAAGGTTATGCTATTTTTCCTGTGGCACCTTTGTCAGAATTTCATATTTGAGGGATAAAATTTAGGCTAAATCACAATTGAAAGTACGGAGAGTCAGTGATGTAAAAGTAGGTAATACAAGAGCTACAAGTCTGTATTATAATATGGATGGATTTAGCTTTATAAACTAGAGAAAATCACTAAATATTGGAAGTATTTACCTCAAAACCAATGCCAGCCTTTTCCCAGGAGAAATTGGTCTTGAAATTTGAATCTTTTTTTTTCATAAGGGAATGATCAGCAATTTTGGCAAACAGCTCCTCAAATTTCTCCTTTTACATTTAAGCTCACTAATTATAAGGTTCATGGTCTGCATGAACCTCAGCAAACCAGTTGAAATACTGACTATGGTTTGACCTTTGGTTGTACCCAAAGACTAATTTTCCCAGGAAAAAATATCTATATTTTTTATATTGCTAATTTTGTTTATAACTAGGAAAAAATTATAGGCATTTTCTGCCATCAAAGTAGAGCAGCCTATTTCTAATGGGAAACAACTATGCACTAGTGCTACTAGAGTCAAACTATATGGCGAGAACCCTCTTATTGTATTTTTTTTTGTGCTGAGTATAAAAAAAAACCATGGGACTGAAGGCTTGGCCTGTTTAAAGTTGTGCTATTTTTCCCGTGACACCTTTGTCAGAATTTCATATTTGAGGGATAACATGTAGTCTAAATCACAATTAAAACCAGGGAGAGTAAGTGATGTAAGAGAAGGTAAAACAAGAGCTACATGTCTATAGTTTAGTAAGGATGGATTTAGCTTTACAAACTGAAGAAAATCACTAAATATTGGAAGTATTTACCTCAAAACCAATGCCAGCCTTTCCCCAGGAGAAATTGGTCTTTTGAAATTTGAATGTTTTTTCTTCATAAGGGGATGATCAGAAATTTTGGCCAGCAACTCTTCAAATTTCTCCTTTTTCATTCAGGCCCACTGATTATAAAGTTCATGGTCTGTACCAACCTCAGCAAACCAATTGAAATACTGGCTATGGTTTGACCTTTGGTTGTGCCCAAAGACTAATTTTCTTTTGCGGGTTCGGGGACGCTCTTCAGTTTGCGTCCTTTGGCCCTCCTCCTCGTGCAAAAGCAATATCGCAGCTGCAGAAGTAAGAGCTGCAAAAGTCAAGGAAACTTCTGCTAGCCCACATTTTTTATTTTTGAATTTCTCGCTGTTACACTCTTAATCGTCTTACACTGTAATTAAGACAAGGCGAAATCTACCCTCCATAATCTGTGAATAAGCTTCCTAAGCCATAAAATCCTTAACACCCTTGTTACATCAATTAAGACCGGGCTTTAGAGTTGTAGTTTAGACAATTGAGGACTGGAAGCTAATGCAGAATCTGAAAAATGGTTCGATATTATATGAATTTGCTCTTGTTTTGATTTAAATAAGTACAAGAGATAACATTTTCGTGAATAATTTTTACGCAATGTTTTTGAAATTTATTTTGAATATATAGTTATTTTAAAGATATTAAAACCTCCTTCAAGGTTTGGCTTATGCACTAACAAAATAAGTGTGTTGTCAATTTTTTTGAAAAATTTTAGAACAATGATAAAAACGATATTCTCTATTGCTGCTCACAGTGGTCTTTAGAGTAGAATTGGTTATTTTTTGTTGTTGAAAATGCTTGGGTTTCAAATAATAAATTTTCGGGTTCAAGCTACTTTTCATTTGAATTTTATGTTTCCGTTTGTTCTCTAAGATTTTTTTTTTGAAATAATTATGATTCATGGGTTCTGTATGGTCTCATTCGATTCTTTTGTCTTCAGCTATTGATTTGAAACAAATATTTATTATGTAATTTCAAACAAACAGATAAAAAACTCTGCATAAATCCGTAATAGGTAAAGCCAACCAAAAGCAAACTTATCCCTTTGGCTTTTTTTTCATGCCTGAGAATGAAGGTCTGAGTACCAGAAGGCATAATCAGAGACTTATTTATATAGAATTAAAAGAAAACAGACGTAATTATACGACGAAAAAAAGGCAAAAACTGGGATATTGTCCTGGCAACTCTGAATGAAGTAAAGATTCCAAAAATTTGAGCCCCCGGCTTTATTTACCATAAACATGGAACTTTGCCACGTTCAGAAAAAATCCACATCAGTACCTAGGCAGTAAGTGAAAAGAGAAAAAAGAGAAGTGGTTGTAGACGAAGGAGAAAGTACAGTATTATCTTTGTGTTCTAGTTTAGGTTCCCCAGTTCTAACCACCCTCTTCTATTATCGCATCAAAAAAAGATGGCTGCCTCTAGATTGATTTAGATATGTATTAAGAATTTCATTTTTTTTTTTTTTTTTTTTTTATAATAATAAGATAAAGACTGAACTAGACCTCGGCGCCGCGCCGGTGAGGGAAGACTGGCGGTGGCGGGGCCAAAAACAGCTCGCCACGCCGCGCCGCCGGTAAGACGGTGGTGACGTGCCGCCGGTAAGATGTTGGCGGCGCGCCGCCGGCGTGATCAATGTTGACCAAAAACATTAATGTTTTCATCAGTCTTCTCAAATCACAGCTTAAATTTACAACAGATTCTAGCCTATTCATGAGTTCAAAAATCCACAAGTCACTGGCTGGAAACTGGTCTTCTTCGTTATTCATCAAGAGAAGCAGAAATCTGGTAGAAACGAAATGGCTGTGGCGTTTCAGAACCCTTGCATAATACGAGTAGTTTAAGTATCTATTAGCTATGTATTCTTAACATAAATAATTATCAAAATTAGTAGTTTTTTTCATCGAGCACTACTGCATATAAAACTTCAAATACCGTATCACAAAATTCGTCAGTTATCTGGGTAAAAACTTTGAATATAACTTTGAACTTAGAAGCTTAATTTTTTCATAATACCCTTTGCCTATATCTGTTTTTTCACCTTTAAAACAGTTGAAATGGGCTACTTTGATATTGATTGTTTTTTTTTTGCTCTTTTGGATTCCTAAGAAGCCTTCTTGTATTAAAAACTGGTTTTTAATAACAATTTAAAAAAATGCATTTTAAAGTTTTTTTTGGCTTTTTTATAGAATATATGTCATGTAGGCTAAGGCTGAACTGCTGCTTTTTTATTACTTTTGGCTGCTCTTTTGGATACTATTCATTTTTTTTTTGGGGATTCATTCCAAATTATAAACTGATAAATACCTAATATCAGTCAAATTATAAACTGCATCTAAAAGGAGTAAATTTATCAAATTGAAAAATACATGATGAACACTTCACATGAGAACACTTCAATTACAATGACACAAAAAACACTTAATAGTTTATTTGCTATGAAGAAAAATGAAGTGCCAGCTATTTTCATTGGTAAAAAATGAAAAGCTCCTCCGTTTTAAGTGTAATTAAATGAAATAATATGCAGACTGAAGTAGCTCCAGGAAGATGTTGAAATTTTTAACCTAGTTCGTCACTTTTAATCTAAGCAAAATGTTAGGCCACTTAGTATCAGTTATTGAGTTTAAGCTTTGATTTCCAAATGCTCACCAGAATTACCAAATTTAAGGAAGTCGCAACAATAAGGCACCTGTGATCAAAATACTCAAAGACTCCTCTTTGATCCCCACCCAGGCTCAAAGCTTCTGCTATGGTCATTTCCATGGAAATCTCCAAAGAGTTTCTTTTTAAATTTGCTTTCAAGCGTAGTTAGGGGTTTTTAGACTTTTTTGCTTTTCTTCAAAGCTTTGAAAAAAGTGTTATAATATTCCAAATGTTACATTTGTGCATATTTTTGGTAATCATTTGTGGGGGGATCGAATTTTCTAAACCACTGTAGATACGTAAGAACGTTGCAACATCTAGTACCCTGAGGTCATAAGACTGTCAAAGACTCCTCCTTGAACCTCCCAAATTGAAAGCTTTTATTATGACCTGGCCTTTAAAGTAACTTGGGCTCTGGACCAAGGGCTCCATTGTTACTCGAGCGCAACGTTAGGTGGGGAAGTCGATATCGCTTTCGTCACACCGATTCATTTTAGTGTGAATCTGCCTGGTACTTATGAATGAATGTTTTCAAAGTAAACCCGTTTCATCAATAAGAAAAAAAACGAATTGGACGCATATGTCCCTTTCCCTTTGGACGATAAAACCATGCAAGTGCTGTATACAGTATAACTCACGGAAATCTTGTTAATTTTGTCAATTTTTCAACTTTTTGGCATCCCTGCTCTCAATAAAAAAAATCAAGGTACTATCACTTAAATATAATAATTCCCTATGCCCCCCCCCCTTCAGGATACCATTTTGATAGGATACCGTCTCTGCTTTAAAAAAATAAAATAATTAAATTATTGGCACCCTTGCTTTAAAAAAAGTCGAGGTATTATCATTTAAATATGATAGCTTAATACCCCCCTCCCCCCCCCCTCTGGATACCACCTTGATAGGATGCCGTCTCTGCTTTAAATAAAAAAAATCAACTTTTTGGGATCTCTGCTTTCAATAAATAAAATTTTGAGCTATTGTCATTTAAATGTAATACCTCCCTACCCCCCCCCCCCCCCCTCTCTGGACACCACCTTGATAGGATACCGTCTCAGCTTTCATTAGAAAAATAATTTACTTAATAATTAACTAGGTCACTACATGGTTCAAACAAACACGCAAAATAACGTTAAACAGCTTAGTGTTCCTTGAAAAAAAATTGAGGGTATGAGTAAAGGGGTACAAAGACAGCAACAAAAATGCCGAAATTATTCAGATTTACCTCAAATTATTGGAAAACTGAGTGATAGATTCGCCATGGCATTCCATAAGATCCAAAGAATCTAATTAAAAGGGAGCACACACAAAAGCCAAATAAGGCCAGTAGCCTATGAGAAATCGCAAAATACCCAAGACAATGAACAAGTCCTAATGTGGGGCCCTGGGTCTATCAAAATATTTCAATGGTTTCCCAGGGAATTTGATATCATTTTCTTCTGTCGCCACTTTAAATGAAAAAAATAGTTATCTTTTTGGCATGCCTGCTTTCAATATAAAAAATGAGGTATTATCATTTAAAAATGATAGCCCCCTATCCCCCCCCCTATTGGCAATAATTTACAATTTATTTATGAATCATATTTTTGGGGTAACTTCCGGTTCAATCTTTACTTCCCCAATCTTGTACATATCTTAGTCTATAGCTAAATTTTGTCTCAATCGAAGGTTGTTGTTTTTTTTGTTTTTTTTTTTTTTGGGGGGGGGGCTAAAAATGTTCCAGAAAGCAGATTGTATTTTCTATCAGGTATTCAATAATTGAGTATTAAACATTAAGAAAATCTTATCTAAAAACAGCAAAAAAAAATGTGCAAACTTACAATTCAGCTGTAGAAACCATCTGTTGGCTGTCAATTTCAAAATCCAACAAAAGGCTGAACTTGTATAGTAGTGAATGCGTTCTTTAATTCTATTCAACTTGAAAATAAAATTCTTGACTACGAATGATGCAAGAAATAGCGATTGGGAAACTGCATTCGAAATGATCTACTCATTTCATAAAGACGATACTTTTTTGTCAACATATGAAGAACTGTGTATATATATATTGCAATATTTGCAATAGCATATTGCATCTGTCTGGTTTTTATGCAAAGTAACAAAAGAAACGAAAATTAATGAACAAGAGAGTAGTGAAGAATTGTGGTGTGCAAAGTAATATCTGGAAGGGAAAGTCACTGGTGATAAATCGCTAGGGGTGGCACCGTGATTGCATGATTTTTGGGGATTCGGGGAACAAAATTTTTTTTTGGGGTGACGCATAGATTTTCGGGGAAATACCCGAAAATTCGGGGATAGTGCAAGCCCTGCTTGATTTCTAATCAGGAAAATCAAAATACTAAACCACACGAGAAGGAAAAGCTCCGACTTTGCGGTTGACGCAATAAAGAATTGCCGCAAAAATAATTTAAAGTTGACCGAACGCCGCCGCCTCTGCCGGTGGTGGCGTGCCTGCGGCGCGCCGGCGGCGTTACCACACTTCGGCGGCGTTCGACCGGGCCTCTCGTCGGCGGCGTTCGGTCGATCCGCCGGCGCGGTGCCGGGGTCTAGACTGAACAACTCAACGGTTATATTATTATAAACCAAACAAAATCTGCACCATTATGGAAAGTAGTATGCCCATGTACAAAGCAGTATACATAGGGAAATACTGGAAAAATACTAAAAAACCCAAAGAGATCCATATCTTGAAGCATTTTTAGACGTTTATAATTCATCTATTCCTTCAAAGTTTATCTACCTCTAGAAATACCTGCATAGCGAGGAGGGGGTTTCCTCTAATTAAGCAATTTTCGGTAACGAGCTGTAGGTAAGGATCAATACGCCTCAATAGTAACCAAAACTCTAAAAAATGGAATTTTCAAATCAATAGTTATACTGAACGAATAGGCTTATTATGCTGGCTCCATAAATAGAAGTCCCATTAAGTTTAGTGTTAACCATAAAAGGCTAAGAGCCTGAGAAAATTTGCCTGATTTCCGAAAACGGGGGAAACACGCTCTAAAAGTTAAAAAATCCTAATGCAAATCACAACATAAGATTCAACGCATCCGCAAACCCCACTGTGGAGATTTCAAACTCCTATCTGTGAATTAAATTTTAAAACAAAACCTGTTTTTTGAACTGAAGGCAGGGAGCAACATTAAAACTTAACAACGAATAGAAATTATTACGTATGTGAGGGGGGTTCAAATTTCGTCCGAATTCCCTAAGAATGACTCCTGAATCACAAACACCATTTAATTAGAATAAAAAGATTAGAGTAGTAGGTACCATTTTGCTTGAAGCTATAGGAATTACCATGCTATTTGCTTGAAGCTCTACACATTTTCAAAGAGAGTGAGTGCCCCCTCAAATGGTCTTATACTTTGCATAAAGCTATAGGAATTATCATGCTATTTGCTTGAAGCTCTACACCTTTTCAAAGAGAGTGAGTATCCTCTCACACCTATGTTCCTTGGTACCTTTCCAAGCAAAGTGATCAAACACGTATTTAGCAACTTTGTTCATCCGTCGTCATAACGTGCTTTTTTTAACCAAAAACTAGAAATTGTCAAATTGCGTAATCAAAGAATGGTCTCATTCTAGAAATACCGGTTTACAGCTAGTTATAATCATGTTTTTTTTGCTATATATTTTGTATATCGAACAAATTGATCATTCTAGGTCAGTTGGTTAATAGAACTTGTAATAAGCCTATTAGAATCAATTTTATTCACTCGTTCTAACGGACAATAAAAGAATTATAATTGTAAGTAAATATACATTATTCGTGGACTAATATAAGAACATAACCTTTTTTATTCCTATCTATCATTTGAGTTTCACACAGAAAGGGAACTTCTGTAATTATGCAAGCTCTCGAAGTAAACATCTGCGATAAAATTCGCATGTTCATAACAGCTGTTTAGACATTTTGATTAGAAGGCTGTTTTGTTGCTTTCTCGTGAGATTATATGTCACTGCGATCTTAATTAAGCAAACTTAAACGATCATCGTTTGTTCGGCTAACAATTTATAATCAGCTACTTGTATGCCTGCGTGTGTGTATTTACTAAAGGGGGGTAATTATTAAAGAAAAAAGGGGATACGGGGGGAGGGGTGCCCACCATTAATATTCTGAATGAATTTCAAATGTAGCTAATAGTTAAAATTGTATTTTTTTTCCTGTATCGTATTTAAAAATGTGTTTTATGCCATTCCAATACAGTTATAGGCTATTTGAGTCTAAATGTTTATTATATACCTTTACAGAAATATCTCGTTTTTTTTGTTTTTTTTCCTTTAGATATTTGCAAATATGTCATTCGGATTTGGTGATTAGCATTTAGCGGTATTTAAATCTGGCTTTTACTTTAAACAGTGTGCAAAGGTTTTTTTTCGTATAGCTATCTCCCATATGGCTTTCAGGTTGACAGCGGATTACACCAAAATTCACATGCTTTTGTAACAGCTGTTCAGATATTTTGAGTAAAAGGGTTCTTAGCCGCATCTCGTGAAATTTTGGTCATATATCATTTGCGATCTTAATTAAGCAAACTTAAACGATCATCGTTTGTTCGGCTAACAATTTATAATCAGCTACTTGTATGCGTGCGTGTGTGTATTTACTAAAGGGGGTAATTATTGAAGAAAAAAGAGGAGATGGGTGGAGGGGTGCCCACCATTAATATTCTGAATAAATTTCAAATGTAGCTAATAGTTAAAATTGTATTTTTTTTCATGTATCGTATTTAAAAATGTGTTTTATGGCATTTTTTTATGCCATTTTTATGCATATATGCATAAAAGTGCAGTTTTTGACGGATCAGTCACACACACCCAACAATGCCACAACAATGAGCCACCAGAATGCCATAAAACACATTTTTAAATACGATACATGAAAAAAAATACAATTTTAACTATTAGTTACGTTTGAAATTTATTCAGAATATTAATGGTGGGCACCCCTCCCCCCATCTCCTCTTTTTTTCTTCAATAATTACCCCCTTTAGTAAATACACACACGCACGCATACAAGTAGCTGATTATAAATTGTTAGCCGAACATACGATGATCGTTTAAGTTTGCTTAATTAAGATCGCAAATGATATATGACCAAAATTTCACGAGATGCGTGCTAAGAACCCTTTTACTCAAAATATCTGAACAGCTGTTACAAAAGCATGTGAATTTTGCTGTAATCCGCTGTCAACCCGAAAGCCATATAGCAGATAGCTATACGAAAAAAAAACCTTTGCACACTGTTTAAAGTAAAAGCCAGATTTAAATATCGCAAAATGCTAATCACCAAATCTGAATGACATATTTGCAAATATCTAAAGGAAAAAAAAAACAAAAAAACGAGATGTTTCTGTAAAGGTACATAATAAATATTTAGACTCAAATAGCCTATAACTGTATTGGAATGCCATAAAACACATTTTTAAATACGATACATGAAAAAAAAATACAATTTTAACTATTAGCTACATTTGAAATTTATTCAGAATATTAATGGTGGGCACCCCTCCCCCCATCTCCTCTTTTTTTTCTTCAATAATTACCCCCCTTTAGTAAATACACACACACAGGCATACAAGTAGCTGATTATAAATTGTTAGCTGAACAAACGATGATCGTTTAAATTTGCTTAATTAAGATCACAGTGACATATAATCTCACGAGAAAGCAACAAAACAGCCTTCTAATCAAAATATTCAAACAGCTGTTATGAACACTCGAATTTTATCGTAGATGTTTACTTCGAGAGCTTGCACAATTACAGAAGTTCCCTCTCTATGTGAAACTCAAATGATGGATAGGATTAAAAAAGGTTATATTCTTATATTGTTCCACGAATAATGTATATTTACTTACCATTATAATTCTTTTATTGTCCATTAGAACGAGTGAATAAATTGATTCTAATAGGCTTATTACTACTTCTATTAATCAACTGACCCAGAATGATCAATTTGTTCGATATATATAGCAAAAAAAAAACATGATTATAACTAGCTGTAAACCGGTATTTCTAGAATGAGACCATTCTTTGATTACGCAATTTGACAATTTCTAGTTTTTGGTTAAAAAAAAACATGTTATGACGACGGATGAACGAAGTTGCTAAAGACGTGTTTGATCACTTTGCTTTGAAAGGTACCAAGGAACATAGGTGTGAGAGGATACTCACTCTCTTTGAAAAGGTGTAGAGCTTCAAGCAAATAGCATGATAATTCCTATAGCTTTATGCAAAGTATAAGACCATGTGAGGGGGTAATCACTCTCTTTGAAAAGGTGTAGAGCTTCAAGCAAATAGCATGGGAATTCCTATATGTCTAAGCAAAATGGTACCTACTACTCTACTCCTGCTTAACTCAAGATTCCACACCGAACCAACTGTTAGCCTTTTCCCACCTTACCCACCACAATATTAATCTCATACATAGCGCTAATTACTTTGGTACACTTATCTACTATACCTTACAAAGAAAGAACATTGAATCTATCTTCTGAATCAAATGCCTGTTTGCAACCTATTAAAACAAAGACAAAAAGAATTTAATGATTCTCAATTTTGAGTCCAAATATGACTATCCGTTGAGCGCATCCTCTCCCCTTCCTTAATCATGCTGTTCTTTTCTTAAAACTTAATCTGCGTGATCTCACAGTCTAACTAGTATCCTCATGCTATGTAATTCGCTCCCTGCAAAAATCAAAATATCGCCTCTGTTAGCACAATACTTCCTCTAGACATCTTTTTTTTAGGGGAGTTTAAATAAATTCTTACTAAAATTAAATAAAAAAAACAAGTTTTTCTAACTGAAAGTAAGGAGCGACATTAAAACTTAAAACGAACAGAAATTATTCCGTATATGAAACTAACTTTCCCCTCCTCAACGCCTCGCTCTTTACGGTAAGGTTTTTTATCGTTTTAAAAAATAAAGTTTTGAGACAGAGTCAAACTTTAGCGTAAAGAGCGAGGGGTTGAGGAGGGAACAGCCCCTTTCACATACGGATAGATTTCTGTTCATTTTAAGTTTTAATGTCACTCCTTACTTTCAGTTAAAAAAAACTTGTTTTTTTATTTAATTTCTGAACGTTTTTGAATTAATGCAGCTTTAATTTTGACTCACCGTACATGAATAATCAAAACGAAATTTGCATATGATTTTTACTTTTTTTGGCTAAATTGCTTTCTCGAAATTTTGTTCTGATGTAACTTACGAATTAACTTACGTAGCGAACTTCTATATTCGTATATTTTTATTACGTATATTAGAGGATTCGCCCCCTAGTAAATACCTCGCTCTTTATTATAAAGTTCAAATTGTGGTCCAATTCCTTAAGAATGACCCCCTTAATCACAAAGGCCGTTAATTAGAATAAATAGCTCTGATGAAAGTACAAAAAAAGCGTAAAGAGCGAGGTAATGACTAGGGGGTGAATCCAATCATATACTAATAATTTCTGTTTGTTTTAAATTTTGATGTTGCTCCTTACTTTCAGCTAAAATTTTTTTATTATTATTATTTAATTTCTGATCGTTTTTAAATAATGCTGGGAAATCCGGTGCCCCCTTCATAGCAATGTCCCTTCTCCAATGAAAACGTCCTCCATGGAAAGATCCTCCCACTTATCACCCAACCCCCCCCCCATTTACCAGACAAACTCCCTCCTGTAAACTTCTGTATACTTCCCAATAACCAATCATAAGCAGCGCAATAGCACTGCCTAAGTAAAGAACGATGTCGGCACAGTGTATTACTTATTTATTATTTTTTCCATGCCCGGGCACTTCGTATCGAAGGAGTTGCCGTAGAAACTTCGAAAAGGGCTCTTTTGATTGGAAATTAGAGTGACTAGTGCCCTTTTTAATAGTTGAAAGTGATTGGAGGGCAACTAACCCCCCACGCCCATTATTACCCCAAACACATCCAATCAAAATTTTGAGATAGACATTTTGTTCAGCGTAGTTGATTTCCAGATAGAAAATATATTTTTAAGGAGTAAACTCCCTCAACAGCCCTCAGGGCAAGAGTTTTAAGTTATGCCCTAGGGGTATATAAGAACGTTGCTGGCACAATGTATTATTTTTTTTTCCTTTAGACCAGGGTACTTCGTATCGAAGAAGTTTTTGTAGAAACTTCGAAAAGGGCTCATTCAATTGGGAATTGGAGTGGCTTGTGCCCTTTTTAATAGTCAAAAGTGATTGGAAGGCAACTAACACCCCTTCCACGCCCATCATTTCCCAAAACACATCTAATCAAAATTTTGAGATAGCCATTTTGTTCAGCGTAGTTGATTTCCAAATTGAAATTATGTCTTTGAGGAGGACACTCTCCCACAGCCCTTAGGGCAAGGGTTATAAGTTATGCCCTGGAGGCATATAAGGTTTTTATAGAAAGCGTTGTCGTAGAAACTTCAAAAAAGGCTTATTTGATTGGAAATTCAAATGGCTAGTGCCCTTTTTAATAGTTGAAAGTGATTGGAGGGCAACTAACCCCCCTCTCACGCCCACTTTTTCCTCGAACACATGCAATCAAAATTTTAAGATAGCTATTTTGTTCAACGTAGTTGAAAGTTCTGAAAATTAGGTCTTTGAGGATGACAAACCCCAACAGCCCTCAGAGCAAGGGTTCTAAGTTATGCCCTGGGGGCATATAAGGTTTTCATAGAACGCGTTGTCGTAGAAACTTCAAAAAGTGCTCATTCGATTGGAAATTGAAATGGCTAGTGCCCTTTTTAATAGTCAAAAGTGATTGGAAGGCAACTAACACCCCCTCCACGCCCACCATTTGCCCAAACTCATCCAATTAAAATTTTGAGATATCCTTTTTGTTCCGCACAGTTTAAAGTTCAGATAATTATGCCTTTAAGCTGGGCCCTCCCCCCACAGTCGTCAGGGCAAGGGTTATAAGTTACGGCCTGGGGGTATATGAGTTTTTATTGAAATCTGTGTCGTAAAAACTTGAAAAAGGGTTCATTCGATTGGAAATTCAAAGGTCTAGTGCCCTTTTTAATAGTCGAAAGTTATTTGAGGACAACTAACCCCCTCTCACGCCCACCTTTTCCCCGAACACATCCAATCAAAATTTTTAAATAGCAAGTTTGTTCAGCGTAGTCAATTTCCAGTTGATTTCCATGCCCACCATTTCCCCAAACACATCCAATCAAGACTATGAGATAGCCATTTTGTTCAATGTAGTTTAAAGTTCTGGAAATTAGGTCTTTAAAGATGACAACCCCCCCCCCAGCCATCAGGGCAATGGTTGTAAGTTATGTCCTTGGGGCACAAAAGGTTTTTTATAGAACGCATTGTCGTAGAAACTTCAAAAATGGCTCATTTAACTGGATATTGAAATGGCTAGTGCCCCTTTTAATAGTCGAAAGTAATTGAAAGGCAACTAACACCCCTTCCACGATCACCTTTTCTCCAAAAAAATCCAATCAAAATTTTGAGATTGCCATTTCAGGACAAGTCTTCAGGACAAGGGATATAAGTTATTCCCTGTGGGCATATAAGTTTTTATTGAAATCTTTGTCGTAGAAACTTGAAAAAGGGCTAAATCGATTTAAATTCAAAGGGTTAGTGCCCTTTTTAATAGTCTCGAAAGTGATTTGAGGGCAACTAACTCCCCTCTCACGCCCACCTTTCCCCAAACACATCCAATCAACATTTTTAGGTAGCCATTTTATTCAACGTAGTTGAAAGTTTTGGAAATTAGGTCTTAAAGGATGACAACCCCTTCATCCCCACAGCCCTCAGGGCAAGGGTCGTAAGTTATGCCCTGGGGCTATATAAGGTTTTTATAGAAAGCGATGTTGTAGAAACTTCAACAAGGGCTCATTCAATTGGAAATTGAAAGGGCTAGTGTCCTTTTAACAGTCGAAAGTGATTGAAGGGCAACGAACCCTCTCTCTCCCACCATTTCCCCAAACACATCCTTTCAAAATTTTGAGATATCCATTTTTTTCAACGTAGTTGAAAGTTCTGGAACTTAGGTCTTTAGGATGGTAACCCCATCAGAGCTCTCAGTGCAAGGATTGTAAGTTATACCCTTGGGGCATATAAGGTTTATATAGAAAGTTTTTGTGGAAATTTCAAAAGGGGCTCATTTGATTTGACATTGACATTGCCCTTTTTAATAGTCGAAAGTGTGTGGAGAGTAATTAACCCCCCTCTCACGCCCACCAATCAAGCACATTCAATCAAAGTTTAGAAATAGCCATTTTGTTCAACGTAGTTAAAAGTTCTGGAAATTATGTATTTAAGAATGACAAACCCCACAGAACCCCAGGGCAAAGGTTGTAAGTTATGCCCATGGGGCATATAAGGTTCTTATAGATAGAGTTGTCGTAAAAACCTCAAAAGGGGCTCATTCAATTGGAAATTGAGAGAGCTAGTGCCCTTTTTAATAGTTGAAACTGATTGCATTGAAAGTGAATAGTTGTAAGTGATAGCTATTTTGTGCAACGTTACAGGAAGTTCTGGAAACTAGGTCTTTAAGGATGACACCCCCCCCCCAGCCCTTAGAGCAAGGGTTGTAAGTTTTGCCCTGGGGGCATATAAGGTTTTTATTGAAAGCGTTGTCGTAGAAGCTTCAAAAGGGCTCATTTGATTGGAAACTGAAAGGGCTAGTGCCTTTTTTAATAGTTGAAAGTGATTGGAGAGTGACTAACGCCCCTCTCATGCCCACCATTTTCCCAGACACATCCAAGCAAAATTTTGAGATAGCCACTTTGTTTAACGTAGTTGAAAGTTATGGAAATTAGGTCTTAGAGGATGACATCCACCCTCTCAGCCCTTAGGGTAAGGGTCGTAATTTATGCCCTGGGGGCATTTAAGGTGTTTATAGAAAGTGTTGTCGTAGAAACTCAAAAATGGCTTATTCGATTGGAAATCGAAAGGCCTAATGCCCTTTTTAATAGTCGAAAGTGATTGAAAGGCTTGACATTTATATAGTAAAGATCGATGTGGGTATACTGTATTTTTTTTTTTTTTTTTTTTTTTTTTTTTTTTTTTTTTATTTTTTTTTTTTTTTTTAGACCAGGGCACTTTGTATCGAAGGAGTTTTCGTAGGAACTTCGAAATGAGCTCATTCGATTGAAAATAGAAAGGGCTGATGCTCTTTTTAATAGTCAAAAGTGATTGGAGGTAAACTAATCCCCCTCCCACGCCCACCCTCCCATTTGACTTTATGTTTTAAAAACTATGTATTGCCATAAGTTTAAATCAAAATGCACTGTGTTAATGCTAATTCCCGATAAGGCGTCTCAGCAGTATCCCAAGAACGACTGAGGGTATTATGTTCAAACTTTCGGGGTTACCTCTGCTCTTAAAATTTAACCAAATCAAAATAGCGTGAGTGTATCCAAGCTATCAAAGAAAGTAAACAGATTTTTTTGCGAATGGTTTTAAGTTTTCCATTGCCCTTTTAAATAGTCGAAAGTGATTGAAAGGCTTGACATTTTTATAGTAAAGATCGATGTGGGCATACTGTATTATTTATTTATTTATTTTTTTTAGACCAGGGCACTGTATCGAAGGAGTTTTCGTAGGAAATTCGAAATGAGCTCATTCGACAGATCTTTTTGCGAATGGTATTAAGTTTTCCATTTCAGGTAAACTAGAGGAGATATGAAACTTAATTAAACACTGCTATTTGTGTCCAGATTTTGAAAAGGGTGCATATTGTTAAAAATTGCTGAAAATTTTTCAGCTTACAAATAGCAGGCCAAACTATAAATTCTTAAAAAAACGAAAAAATTTAAAGCGTTATTTTCTTTTTCCCTGAAAAGACTATGTCAATATAAAACGACCAGAAATTAACTAAAAAACTTTTTCCACAAAATAACTTTTTCAAAGAAAAGTAAAAAACTCCATTAAACAAAAAATTAGCAAAAGTCAAATCAAATAATCTACCAAGCGTGAAACTCCCACAAATCAGCATCGATAAATAAATGAAACCCAAAAGAACAGAAATTACAATAAATAAAAGAGTCAAACTCACAACGAGCAGAAATTAACACAAGTTGGGCTCAAAACCCTAAGACATAGCTGTTGTAATTTTCGACCACGCTGAACAAAATAGCTATCACAAAATTTTGATCGTTGTGACTTTGGGAAAAAATGAGCGTTGGAGGGGCCTAGTTGCCTTCCATTTTTTTGGTCACTTAAAAAGGCACCAGAACTTTTAATTTCTGTTCGAATAAGTCCTGTCGCGATATTCTAGGGCCACTGGTTCGATGCAATCACCCCTGGGAAAAAAAAGAAATAAACACGCATCCGTGATCTTTCTTCTAGCTAAAAAACACAAAATTCCACATTTTTATAGATAGGAGCTTGAGACTTCTATAGTAGTATTTTATTATATGCTGCATCTGATGGTGCGATTTTCATTAAAGTTCTATGACCTTTAGGGGGTGTTTCTCTTTTTTTTCAAAATAAGGCAAATTTTCTCAGGCGCGTAACTTTTAATGGGTAAGACTAAACTTGATGAACTCTATATATTTGAAATCAGCATAAAAATATGATTATTTTGATGTATCTATTGGTACCAAAATTCGGTTTTTTAGAGTTTCGGTTACTATTGAGCCAGGTCACTCCTTACTTACAGTTCGTTACCGCGAACTGTTTGAGCATTTTACAATTCCTCGTTAACAAAAACAATATTCATAATCTGAAGTCTTCTACCTATATTTTGCAGCCTTAATATTAAAAACTTATTTCCCACATTATCAGTACCAGGCCAGGATTTACAAACAGGTCCATTAGGCCTGGGCCTAGGGGCGCACAATACCAGAGGGTGCAATAAATTATCACGGAGTGAATTTCCTTTAAAACAAAAACTGAACTGCTGTGATTCCTTGTCAAAGTGCCAGATGTACTCGCCCGCCCTGCTGCCTATTCACCGAAAAATAATTTTAAAACAACAAAGGAATTCCGCAGCCACTTATAAACTGTCTGATGTCTCCCGAGAACGGCAGCTGAGAATTCAGTATCACCTCTCTCTTTCATTACTTTTGGCTCATCAGTTGCGTTCTGTTCAGTGCTTCCGATATCCCGGAATTTTCGGGTATTTTCCCGAAAATCTTCGACAACAGAGCGGCAAAAACGTTTGGGTCTAGAAGCATGAAAGCTCTAAATCCGACCCTGGTCAGTACCTTATGCCGTATTATTTTTTTATTCTCTTTAGTTGTGCCTGAAACTCTTTCTTATAATTTTTTATTTTTCAGTTCCCAGTTTCTAAAAAATTTGGTATTCTTTTCCTTATCGTTTTTGACACCATTATTATGGTTCAACACATTCTCAAAATGTTCCACACATTTCTTTTCAACACTTTCCTTCTCAATTATTGAGGCCCTAGTCCTATCTTTAACTGGGACAAGTCCAACCTGAATTCTTCCTCTCCGCTTCTTAACATGTCAACAGAGTATCTTACTTTTATACCTTCTAGCTACATCTTCCAAGTCCTTGACAATGCTATAAGCCTCCATTTCACGTCTCCTGAATTCACACTTATAATGCCTTCCTCACTTCTCTTACTGTCCTCTTTTCTCGTAAGATCTATCACTCGAAAACTTCTTATATGAAACTCTTCTTTCTTTCACCACGGGTAAAGCGTTTTGGAAAATATTCCTAGTTGTCAAGATAGAAGGAATGCTACAATATTTTGGCATTACATAAAATACAACGAATGGTATCTAGGATTAACGTGTCGTTTTGAAGTTAGAGAGAGAGAGAGAGAGGGAAAGAGAGAGAGAGAGAGAGAGAGAGTTAAGTGCCCCCAAATGGGGGCTGAACTATTTATTAATGAATACTACAGCATCAAAAATACTGTAATTTGGTCCGCATATTGTAGAGCTGGTTTTCAAGAAGGCACTCTAACAATTTTTGATTCTCATTTGAATGAGCCCTCTCCTAAGTTTTCACAACTCACCCTTCTATACGAAGTGTTTGGAAGACAAAACAACAAAATAATGCATTAGAACCACATCGTTCTTTACTAAAACACCCTCAAATGGGGGCGCTTTGATATATTTTGCTTTTTTATATTATCTGCAATTCTTGCGCAATACCATTCCAAATGTTTATTTTAATATGATTTTGAGCAAGTTGAGGTTTATGTAATATCAAATAAATTAAAGATGCTTCTATTAAAAAATTAACAAACATTCAAAATAAGGTATCAAAATTCCTTCACAAATATGTAATTTATTTTATTTTAATTTGTTTAATAAATTTTCAAGACCACGATAAATTCAAATTTACATTAAACAAGCAGTGGACATTTTATGCCCACTGGATAAATAAAGTACCCCCGTGTAAAAACAACAGCCAAAACAACAAAATACGTATCCATAAAACCCCATTTTTACGTCTATGACCATCCTTCTTCGGGGAAAATAAAAAAACTTCGTCTTTCTGTAGATAAAGGTTTTAAACATCAACTGTATCCACTCTAAGGTTCTCAGAAATGCCAAATTTAATGGTACAGTTTTCATAAGGATCCCTTTTCATGGGTGTTTTATCTCTTTTATAAAATTTACCAAATTGTGTTATGCTAAAAACTTTTAATGGGTACCCTTGAGCTTCATAAGTTTTACCTATTTGGGTCCAGATTTAATACTTGCTGTTCATAGCAACGAATAGTTCGATAAGTTCTTGTTTGCAGTTGTATCGAATTTAATGTATAAATTAGCATTACAAAAAGATTCAAAACATACAGTACAAACACAGGAATATTCGGAATGAAAAAAAACAATGTTTGAACGAAGAAAAATATAAATACAACACGTCAAAAAAAGACAATACGTAAAAATACAGGAATCGTCAAAATGAGGAAATAAGCAAAACTAAACAAAAGAAAATATAAATACATCAAAATAAAAAGAGATAACAAAACAGAATAACATGATTATAAAGTGAGGAGGTTCACCGGAGTATTTTTATCAACATTATTGATTAGCACCCATTTTACAAAATGCATTTTCACATAGAAAGAGGAAGGTGACTATTGAGGAGCTTTACCACATATTTTTGAAGATATAAAAAATTGACGCAAACAGCTTAAAGCTTCTATCAAAGAACATAAGGCCTTTGGTTAAAAATGTGAACTGCAAATAAACATGTTTTTAATAGTCCCAGCAAAATTGCCTGCAATGGCATTCAACTTACTGAAATCAGCACGTTGCAGGAGCTGATTAGCTCGCCTATTGCCACTCCTGTGAAGCATTGGTAGATAAGTCAATACTTTTTTGCACCCTACTCGTCAAATTTCTCCCTTTTAGACAAGCCATAGTTGGTACAGTTGAAATATAAACTAGCGACTGGGTATTGTTTACATACAAAAGTACTTCTTGTAACCATTTTAAGTTTAATTGCTAATTAATTTTTGTTTTGGTCTCAAATGACAGCCAAAGCAGCCTTGAGGAGACATTACTACAAGAAAATGTATAGAAAAACTCGTTGTTTAGAAGGGACAATCGTAGAATGTTGGGAGAAGGCACAATGAATCGGAAAATTTGAAATTAGGTGCTCTTTTTGAGTGACCACCCAACTGCCAACCACCTGTATTCACCCAACCCTACACTGAAATAAAAAACTTTAAAGTACTTAATTTTATTTTACTTATAATTTAATTTATTTAAATGAAGTCCAACAGGTTATTTAAAAGCACTGTGTGGGCCGAGTAAACTCAGTCTAAAATCTGGTGAGCCTGATTTTTCCTTCTCAGTAATGTCTCCTCAAGAGCCTGTGAAGCATTGCTAGATAAGTCAATACTTATGCCCCTTCTCGTTCAGTTTCTCCCTTTTAAACCAGCCATAGCTGGTACAGTTGAAATATAAACTAACGACTGGGTATTGTTTACATATAAAAGTACTTCTTGTAACCATTTTAAGTTTTATTGCTTGTTAATTTTTGTTTTAGTCACAAATAACAGCCAAAGCAGTCTTGAGGAGCCTGTGAAGCATTGCTAGATAAGTCAATACTTATGCCCCTTCTCGTTCAGTTTCTCCCTTTCAAACCAGCCATAGCTGGTACAGATGAAATATAAACTAACGACTGGGTATTATTTACATACAAAAGTACTTCTTGTAACCATTTTAAGTTTAATTGCTAGTTAATTTTGTTTTGGTCACAAATGACAGCCAAAGCAGCCTTGAGGAGACATTACTGCAAGAAAATAGATTTCAAAAATATCCTTATTCTGAATCAAATTAGTTTATTGATTGAGTTTAAGTTTTGGAAAGATAAAAAGAAGTCCAAGGTAAGGAAAACTTAGTTTTAAACACTTGATGCAGATATTTCCTTTAATCTGTAGTCTTTTTTATGTTTCCTTTTAACTTACTTTTCCTTTCCTTTTCCTTTTAACTTACTTCACGATGACAGGTTGCGTTTTAAGGAAAATCTATGGTATAAGATTAAATGGTTCATAAAAGCACTCTTCAAAAATTATCAAACACATATTATGGAAAATTTTTATATTTAAAAATACCCTTATGAAATGAAACATGGGCAAATTCAGAAGGAGTGTATCAGAATTTACGCTCAAAACCCGCTATTTCAAACGATTTGATTATCTATAAAAAATAAGTCGACAAAAAGCACATGTTTAGTGCAGCTTTCAAAGTCATTCCATCCTCAATTTAAAAAAAAAATCTATTGGGACTATTTTCTGGATGGGCTATCCCATTAAATCCATCTGTTGATCCTTTCATGTGAAGATTCATAATGTACTATAGTCAATCATGGTGAAGGACTACCCACCTACAGACCAGCTACAATGCACATGGCCCCTTAAAATACGTTGTAAAAAAAATCAGATAAGTAAATGTTTAAGATCCAGAACGCATAATAAGTCAATTTTCTGATGGTCGAGCTTTCATTCATCAAAAAGTACGTCCCAACTTCTAAATTTGAAGATGCACGATACGCACTTTACAATATATGTTACTCATAGTAGGTAATACAACTTATTTGATAAATGTTGACATGGAACAACTTTCTTAACCATATGCATAGTTAAGAAATAATTCTTGTTTTGCGTCGGAGTATTTTCCAGTTTCAACACTTTTAGTGATTAAGCATAATCCCATGTTGATGTCAATTGTGTGCTTAGATTCAAAATTAACAACACAACTCTCGGACACATCTCGAACGATAGACTTGCTCCACAATAGACGT
Source organism: Artemia sinica (assembly GCA_027921565.1). NCBI lineage: Eukaryota > Metazoa > Arthropoda > Branchiopoda > Anostraca > Artemiidae > Artemia > Artemia sinica. The sequence continues at coordinate 59,153,909 of CM051258.1, read as the reverse complement.
AACTGGGTTTTTTTTTCACTAGAATGTAATTTTAACCAAGAAAACCTGGGAATGTCAATCCACCCATTCCTGGGAACATATTAGGGAACATTGTCGGTTGTAGAGGAATGGAGGATGTTACATACGACGTAACAACAGTTGGAAAAACTGTCGTAGATGTTACTGTTGTCATCGTCGCTTGGGCTCTAAAAATAATTCTGTATGTCCTATAATCTGTGGAAGTGGTCATAGTCTCCACTGTCACGGGACTACTCATAACAGTATATTGGAGAAAAGGGTTTGTAACAGAGGTGCTTGGGATATTTTCATATTTCGTTAGCGTTGTTTCTCCAATTTTTCGCGTCAAGGTGCTATAAATCGTAGAAACACCGTTCCAAATAGGAACTAAATCGGTTTTAAAAACATCACTAGTTTCAAAAACTGGCTTCTGAGACGCTTGTGGAAACATAGGATTTACAGGGGGCATTCCAAATCCAAATCCTGGGTTCATGTAAGGGTTCAAAGCTGCATATTGGTTTACATAACGCATCATCGCAAACTGCTGCATTTGCTCTGCAGTCAGACTGCTTGGTTCTGAAGCAATAGGTGTTGCATCAATTGTTTTGTAAATTTCTGAAACAGCAGAAGTTACTTCTTCAAGTGGGGGTGTTGGTTCTACAAGTAATGCCGAAGTATCAATAATGCTGGGTAAAATTTCGAATCTTTCAAAGTCAGTTGGATCAAAGTCATTGTCAATTTCTGATATATCCGATAAGGTACTATATGGCTGGCGAAGAACTCTTTTCTGATTTGGTATATTTTCATCATAATCATCCTTAAAATTCAGGTCAGAATTATCTAGTCTACTGTTATCATCACTTGTTTCAGGTGAAGAATCCAGTGAATCAGTATGTAAAAATTCCGGAGGAACAGTTTTTACAGCAGTAATGAGTCTAGTTATATAGTAAGATTGCGTTAAAGTCATATCAGTTGAATGCCTTCCTCTAGTGAATGGGACAATGCTTGTTTTAGTCATAAGCTCAACAGAGCTAAATGTTTCTGTTACAGTACTCATCATCAGTTCAGGCATAAAATGACTGTCTTCTATGTCTTCATTAACTTCTTCCACCTCTTGAACTTCCTCTTCTCTATCTACAGGTTCTATCTGAGGTACCTCTACATCACTTTCTTTAATTTCATCTACTTCTTTTTGATATTGGTATTCATTGTCTTCTGGGAACGGCTCTTCAGGTTGTATTGGCTCGTCGTAATCAGGAGCTTCTATTTCGGGTTCTGGTGTAACAGGTCTTGGGGAGTGCCTTGTACTTGTTTTAGTAACAGTTAGATACCGGGTGCTTTTAATATTTCCAATATTCATTACCTGGGGAGACTTTAGTGTTACAAGCTCTAAGTATATATCTGAATATGCACTAGCAGTTACAGTCTGTACATGCAAAGTAATTATTGTTGGTTCTAAGGGTGGCTCGGGATTAATTTGTTCGACAGCAGTAGATTCATCATAGAGGTGTTCTTTTTCTAAGCTACTATAAAAATCTTGTTTATTATAGCTATCATATGATTCATCAAAATCTTCATCGTAATAGCTTTCAGATGTAGTCGTAGTTGGCTCAGTAGTTCTTTCCTCTCTAACCTGCTGATAGCGATTTTTTCCTTGTATATTTACGAAGGGTTTTGGAGAAGGACGGTAGCGCCATCTTTCTCCATTATTTTGCAGCTTTCTAATTGCTACTATTCTACCCAATTCTGGTGTTTTATTTATGTTATTTTCGACATTAAGGTTTCGCTTCCTAGAGACTATGTACCCAGCTCTTCTAGTATATCTGGGTTTATCGCTCTGATCTAATGGCTCTGGATTATTTGGAGAAATAGTTGTACTTCGGAAGGAGCTACGACGGAAAGAGGGTTTCACAACAGTTTTTTGTGCTATAGTTTCTGCCGTATCTACATCCTCGTCGAGTAGTTGGTTTTGTCGATGGCGCTGTAACCTTTGCAAAAATGATTCTTGTGCTGATTTTCTTTCCAAATATTTTTGACTCGTGGCCTCAACTTTGGCAGACAATTTGAAGGACTTTTGCGTGGTAGTTTCAGGCTTTGTTATTTCGAAAAGAGCTTCAAGAGGTAAATTTTCATCGTTGTCTAAAGAAGATTTTTTAATATGTGGCGTGGATGTGACTGCGATGGCAGCATGAATAAGCGACGGTTTTATTTTGTTATTATCATCATCTCCAGCAACAACTTGTACAGAGCCTTTTTTCCCACCCACAAGGTCACTACTGACAGCCATAAATATTGTTGACGTGCTCGATTTTAGTTGTGCATATTTTCCATCTATGTACGTGCCAATAACACTTGTTTCATGAACAGTTGTAACTCCATGTTTAATAACTGTTCCACCATATTTTGAAACAAGGCCAAGCTTTAGTTCAGGATTAAAAGAGTTTGTTTTGCTTTCGTCGGATTGCTCTACGTTCATACTCAATGGCTGCAACACGTCTTTCAATTTATAAACTGACAATTTAGCATATGCAACTCCATCGTTTGACCTGCCTGATTCAATAGCATGATCTACCATATCAAACTGTGCTTCAGTACTTGTCATACTTCCTTCAATGACTAAGTTTGCGTCTGTGCTAGCCTCTATGCTGTATGAGTTGTGAAGCTTTTTCTTCACCAGATTTTTTGAGCTTTTCTTCAGTGACCCAGTGCTACTAGATTTCTTCGGATTTTTCTCTGTAAATAAAATCAGAATATTAGCTCCAGCTTACTTACACAGAATAATTTCTAGTTTTAAAAATATATGAAAAGTCTTGCCTTTAAAGGATATGTAAAAAAAAAAGCAAAAAAAAAACTGTTTTGTAAAGCTGGTGAATTTAAACCTCAAATAATGGATGGATCAACAGGCAAAGAGACAGATAGCGAAGACTGATACGTAGATTAACTTTATTTACGGGCGGAAAATGTACTGACAGAATTAACGCACGAACATTAACGACAGAATTCACGTCCGAAAATTAACTTACGAGCAAACAGAAATATGATTGAAAAAACTACTACGTAAAAATAATACTTTACAGCAAATATGGACAATCCTTTAATGTTGGGGTGTATAAAACATTATATGAAATGCATGGTAAGAAAAAGCTTGTCATAGTTTTTCCGACTTGAGACACATACGATAATATGCGAAAGAATACTTTGCTTAAAATAGATTTCGCTAGCTCCGGCATGTATGTATAATTGTCTTTGTTGGGGGGGGGGAGTAAGTAAAAGCTTAAGCAAAGCTCAAGCGAAGCCCAAATCTAAATTTATTGAACCATAAAAGCTGAAAAGGTCATCACTCATCGTACAAAAAAAAAACACAGAAGACAAAATAAGACTTTAAAATAGGCGACAAACTTAAATAAAAAGAAGAAAAGAGCATATGAAGGAGCAAAACTTGAAAATACCGAAAAGCAGAAAAAGTTCAAGAAAATGAAAAAAATAATACAGGAGTCATACAATTTATAGGTTGCGACCGCTGTTCTTGAATTTTCTCAGTAGAATTAAATGGTTTTTTTTTTCAATATTATGCTTGCTTTGTGGTAGAAAAAATGGATAGTTTTTTCCGATACATAAATTAGGTTTTGAAAACTCTGAAAATCTTAGAATTTTTGATTTATTTATAGATCAGAATTCTGGTGATTCAAAATCGATATGTTTTTCCAACAGTTCTGTTAAGTTGTATCAAAGAAGTCGGTGAACAGTCATGACTTATAAGTTGGCGACAAAACAATATTAGGGGCGTTTTTTCACTCATCAATGTGCTAAGATCTTACATCTTTTGTCAGAAAACGCTTAAAAGTGAAATCTTTGAACAAAGATCTTACATCTTTGGTCGTTTTTGTGCAAACGTCTGTCATCATTCTGCTCTGATCAGCGGTCTGAGAACAATGATGAGTAGATCATCAAAGTTCTCTCATCATTGTTCTATATGGCAAAACAGCGTCGGTCTTCACACTTTTTTCTAACATCAGTGAGCTGTAAGATCTTAGAACAAAGATAAGTTAAAAAACGGTAATCTTTGCAGAAAGATGTAAGATCTTAGATGTAAGATCTTAATGCTAAAAAACGGGCCTATTGTTTTCAAACATTTCGTGGTAACGAACTGTAAGTAAGGAGCGACCCGGCTCAATAGTAAACGAAACTCTAAAAAACGGAATTTTTATACCAATGGATGCATCAAAAGAATCACATTTTAATGCTGATTTCAATATATAAGTTTCATCAAGTTGTCCTACCCATCAAAAGTTACGCGCCTGAAAAAAATTGCCTGATTTTAGAAAAAAGGGGAAAAACTCCCTAAAAGTTATAGAAACTTCATGAAAATCACACCATCAGATTCAGCGTATCAGAGAGCCCTACTGTAGAGGTTTCAAGCTCCTATCTGAAAAAATGTAGAATTTTGTATTTTTTGCCAGAAGAAAGATCACGGATGCGTGTTTATTTGTTTTTTTTTTGTTTTTTTCCCCGGGGGTGAGCGTATCAGCCCAGTCGTCCTAGAATATCGTAGGAAGGCTCATTCGAATGGAAATTAAAAGTTCTACTGCCCTTTTTAGGTGACCAAAAAAATGGAGGGCAACTAGGCCCCCTCCCATGCTCATTTTTTTCCAAAGTCACCCGATCAAAATTTTGAGATAACCATTTTGATCAGCATGGTCGAAAATACAATAACTATGTCTTTTAGGATAACTTAATCCCCCAAAGTCCCCGGGGGGAGGGCTGAAAGTTATGAACTTTACCCAATGTTTACATATAGTATTGGTTATTGGGAAGTATACAGACGTTTTCAGGGGGGATTTTTTTCTGTAGTGGCGGGGTTGTGGAGGGGGTTATGTGGGAGGATCTTGCCATGGAGGAAGTTTTCATGGGGGAAGGTACATTGCTATGAAGAGGGTGCCAGATTTCCCAGTATTATTTAAAAAATGATCAGAAATTAGATTAAAAAAAAACTTTTTCAACTGAAAGTAAGGAGCAACATCAAAACTTAAACGAAAAGAAACTATTACGTATATGATTGGGTTCGCCCCCTAGTCAATACCTCGCTAATTAAGTCATGGATTTTTTAGTACTTTCATAAGAGCTATTTATTCTAATTAGCGGCCTTTGTGATTAAGGGGTCATTTTTAAAGAATTAGAACAAAATTCGAACTTTAGCGTAAAGAGCGAGGTATTGACTAGGGGTACGAATTAAAAATATATGAATATAGAAGTTCGTTACGTATGTTAATTCGTAAGTTACGTATATTTATTACTAATAAAAACGTTCGTAAATAAAATTAAACAACCTTCGAGAAAGCCATTTAACCAAATAAAAGTAAAATTGATATGCAAATTTTGTTTTAATTATTCATTTACTGTGAGCCAAAATCAAAGCTGCATTAATTCAAAAACGTTCAGAAATTAAATTTAAAAAAAAACAAGTTTTTTTTAACTGAAAGTAAGGAGCGACATTAAAAATTAAAACGAACAGAAATTATTCCGTATATGAAAGGGGCTGTCCCCTCCTCAACGGTTCGCTCTTTACGCTAAAGTTTGACTCTTTCTCACAACTCTATTTTATTTTAAAAAATAAAAAAACTGAAGTGTAAAGAGCGATATGTTGAGGAGGGGACAGCCCCTTTCATATACGGAATAATTTCTGTTCGTTTTAAGTTTTAATGTCGCTCCTGACTTTCAGTTAAAAAAAACTTGTTTTTTGTATTTAATTTGATGCAAAACCCGAGTTTTATGTTGAAATTAAATAAAAAATGTTTTTTAACAGAAATTAAGGAGTACCATTAAAACTGAAAACAAACAGAAAGTATTCCGTAGATGTAAGGAGCTGTCCCCTCCTCAACGCCCGCTCTTTACGCTAAATATTGCCTCTTTGTCACAGTTTTGCTTTTTAAAGTAATAAAAAACTTTAGCGTAAAGAGCGGGGCATAGAAGAGGGGACAGCCCCTTTCATATACGGAATAATTTCTGTTCGTTTTAAGTTTTAATGTCACTCTTTACTTTCAGTAAAACTTGTTTTTTTTATCTAATTTCTGAAAGTTTCTCAACTAATGCAGGTTCTAATTTGGCTAACCGTAAACGAACAATTAAAACGGAATTTGCAAATTCATTTTGGCAAAGTTTCCCCCCGTGTAAAATATGGTCTGGAAAATTCATCTTCAGAAACTATTTTCCCAATGTGAAAATCTCACCGTAAAAAATAAAATTATTTATTATGTGTATGAGTGGGCTGTCCCCTCATACAATTCCAGGAAATGTGGCTCCCCCTCCATGGAAACTTATTTCCCCTCACGGAAAATCCCTCTATGTGAAGTTCTTCCCCCATAAAATACCCCCCCTGCCGCCAGGAAAATTCCCCCAAACAATTCCATTCTAGCTAAAAAAAAAAATACCCCTTGAAAATATCTTGCGGACGATTCCGGCTGATAAATTTCTTCTTAGCCCACTTTTATTTGAAAAAGACTTTAGTTTTTGATTGTTTTTAAAATCATACTGGAAATACCTCCTCTGTGGAAACTTCTTCTCACAAATACCCCCGCCCCCTAGTAGAAAGGTGCTCCCGCAGAAAATTCCTTCTCGAGAATTTATCCTGCGGAAAACTCCCCCATGAAGAATTTCTCCCATGTAAAATCCTCCCAACTACAGAAAGATAATCTAGACAATTCCAAACCGGTAAATATTTCCCCCGGACAATTCCCCTTAAAATCTCCACACGTAAAATTGAGTCGGCAAAGAGAAAGTAAGACAAATAAAAAGAATTTTGTATAGGAATCTTGGCAAATTCCCCCTGTGTAAAATGTTCCTTGGAAAGTTCACTCCTCGGGAACTTCCCTCCCCATAGAAAACTATCCCCGTAGAAAATCCCCCCAATAGAAAATTCTCCCCTTCTCCGGAAAATGTCTGTATACTTCCCAATAAGAAATACTATACGTAAGCATTGGGCAAATTTCCTGACTCACAAACCTTTTCCCCAGGGGCTGTGGGGGGTTTTGTTATCCTTAAAGACATAGTTACTGGGCTTTTCATGAACAACATGGCTATCTCAGAATTTTGGTCGGATGACTTTTAGGAAAAAAGGTGGGTGGGAGGGGGGTCAGTTGCCCTCTAATTTTTTGGTCGCTTAAAAAGGGCACTATAACTTTTAATTTCCGAACGGATGAGCCCTTTATCAATAATCTAGAACTACTGGTTCGATGCGATCACCCGTGGGAAAAACAAACAAAAAAAAATAATAAAATAAAAAAACACGCATCCTTAATCTTTCTTCTGGCAAAAAATACAAAATTCCACATTTTTGCAGATGGAAGCTTGAAACTTCTGTATCAGGGTTATCAGATACGCTGAATCTGACGGTTTGATTTTCATTAAGCTCCTTGACTTTTAGGGGGTGTTTCCTCACTTTTTCAAAAATCAGGCAAGTTTTCTCAGGCTCATAACATTTAATGCGTAACACTAAACTTAGTGAATCTTATATTTTAGAATCAACATAAAAAGTCGATTCTTTTGACATATCTATTGCTATCAAAATTCCGTTCTTAGAGTTTCAGTTACTTTTGAGCCGCATCGCTCTTTACTTACTGTTAGTAAAGAGCGATATATATTCACAACCCTATGTTTGCGTACTTTGTGTTGCGCTAAGCAAAGCGTAAATGTAAGAACTTATAACGGTGTGTGTGTGGGGGGGGGCTACATTTTAGGAAAGTTTACAAATTTGATGAAAACAAAAAATAAGAAAATAATATATTAGATCTAAGAAACAGAAGAAAATCGCAAAATTTGAGATGTCAGGAAGGGCAAAGGCCCAAACCTTCCCCTCCTTTTGCGAATGGGCCTTCTTCAGGAGTGTTGAGGTTTTTTTCATCCCACCCCCCGGAATACAAAAATCTGCGAAGGTTTCATATTTGTAGCATTTGTAAGGCAATTTATGCTTTTTTGACAAAATTATAGATTTCTAACCCATAACTTTGCCTGGAAATATTGTTTGCAGGTTCAGTGCCCCTTCTCTCCAAAAACTTTTTTACTAATGCCCTCTTTCAGGAATGTTGAAGTTTTTCTATGCAACTAAAATACCGGAGCTAAATACTGAAAACCCACGGGGATTGCAGATGGATGATTTCACCCCCCCCCCCCATCCCCTATAGTATAAAAGTTTATGAAAGTTTCACATTATGTAACATTTGTGAAACAATAATAGTTCTTTGGCAAAAAAGAATGTTTCCCAAGCCTTAGTTTTGCCTCAATTTTTTTTTGTAAACTTTTGTTTTTTCGTTGAACTCTGTCTCTAGGCATAAAACTATCTCTTCAACGTGCGGAATACTTGTAGTTTATTTTAATTTATTTTAACTACCTTTGCAGTTTCATATAAGTAAAATATAATTAAAACATTAAATGACAAGCCAATTATCTCACATGTCTCTTGCTGGCTTTATTGGCGGCTTATAACATTTCAATTAAATTAAAGCACCAAGGACTCTACCTGAGAATTTAGGGTGTAAAATTTGCATATTAAATCATGCCCTTTTAGATCATGTTTAACTTATTTTTGTTTTTTCTTTCAAGATTTGAAATAACATCAGAACGAGGACAAATAGGTTTTATTAGGGTTTAAACGATTTTTGATTCAATGTTTAAATGTGGTTTTAATTTTTATTGGGCTATTTAACCTCATGCTATTGTTTTTATTCATATTATGCAAAAGTTATTACTGAAATATATTTTACACCATAATTAATTATGTATTTCGTAATTGCTCAAATCTATCATAAATCAGCCTTTCAAGCCTTTCAGTTGCCCCAGCTTTTCAATGTAAGATCAGCAAAAAAAGGGAATTTTCAACTTGTCCCAACACAAAGATGGACTCAGCATTTTGATTGAGAATGGTTTAACTAAGAAAAACAAAAAATTGGGCTATCAAGAAAGGAACATTTAAGTATATTTTAGACCTTTCTGGAGGTTCAATCCCCCCCCCCCTTCTTCTGATAGATTCTTGTGTGGCACGCCACCGCGCAAAAGCTTGGATTTGTCAACTAAAGAAATAATCATTTTTAGTTTCATCATGCAATCAAATAATCGAAGAATATGGTAATTCATATAATTTTCGGCATTTAATCAGGGTTGAGGGGATGCGACCTGGAAAACATCCAAAAACGTGTGCAGCACGCCAGGAATATGAGCATTGAAGTGGGCTTCAGTGATTTTGTTGTAAGATTTAACTATTGCTCCATTACAAACAAATTTTATATTTGCATTTCAAAAACTAAACTATTTTTTGTCTCAAATGTTGAACTGTCGAAAATAGAAACACATCTAAAAGTCTAGATACATTACATTAAAATAAATGACGAAAAAAGATTACAAGATTAGGCGTACATTACTGACATAATAATAAACAAACCATCAAATAGCTAATGAGGAAACAGATATGCAAGCAGCATCTAAAGGTGCCGGGAACCAATTTAAAGTGTAAATACTGCTTTAAAAATAATATTACTATCAACAGCTCGTTAAAGCACCATGGCCAACACCGCTGCACAAACCTCCTTATATCTCCTAATATTTTCAGAGTTTTACAATTCACTCTCCCCATGAAGCTTGAACTTACTCTAGATAGTTTTTATAACCCACTCCTGCTTCATTCAAAAACCTTCTTTTTTTAGGCCCCAGCTTGTTCGCAAAAGAAAGCAAAATTTTTGGCAACGGACGATTATTTTACTGCAGCTCGGTTTACTCTACCATAGCTCCCCTCACTTTGACTGGGGCATCAAAGCGTGACCCTTGGCCTCAACAATTTGGGTGTCTAGCAGAGTGTTAGACATTTAAGTACTGTAGCTAAACATACATGGTTCTAACACACATATATACAAGGAACTAATAACTAGTGTTACTAAAAACTCACCGCAGCACCAAACCACAAGAGGCCAACACAGCTACACATGCTCCTCCTGCAGCCCAATCTGTTCAAAGCCTTCCTCTTTATGACATCCCCCCACCCCACCCGCGGACGACCTGCTTTCCGTTTAGCCCTAGATTGTTGGCCGAAGAGGACAATCTGTCATCCGTCATCCGCAGACGGTGGCCTAGCCATCTCAACCTTTCTCTCATTATAGCGCTAGAAATGACACGTTATACGTATAGAGCCCGGATACAGACACTTATATACGTATCTGGTCGTATATGGTCATTATAATACATGGTCATTGGGTCCCTGTTCATTCGTGTCCTTTGACTTGGAATATTGTCATTAACATCAGCCGAGTGCCGTCCTAGCCGAGTGGATTGGTGCGCTAGATTTAGGATCCTATGTCCGAGAGGGCGAGGGTTGGAATCCTAGTGTACCCAATTATTTGGTTTGGGACGGGGGTCCGTGGCGTAACTCTGTAAGCTCAGCCAGAGTTGACCCAGCTCTGAATGGGTACCTGGAGAAATTTTGGGAAGGTAAACAGGAAGGGTGTACGAAAGCACAGGATGGTTGTCCCCCATCCCCCCATTACACTTCCTGGCTAAAGGGCCAAAAAACGGGGATCAGCACCGTCGGTAGGGACTGTAAAGTACAATGCCGTAGTCTTTACCCTTTTTTTTATTAGTCATAAAATATTAGATTCGTTACTGTTATGCTAGCCCAGGTAAATTTGGTGTAGCAAAAGAAAACAGTAATTGCTATAGACTGTTGCAATTTTGTAGGTATAACAATCTAGTTATAACCAATACGGTGTTTGGTTATAAAATGGCTCATAGGTTAACATGGTACCCACGTGATGGTAAGACAGAAAACCTTAGTGATTATGTTATTAAAAATCGAAGACTGGCAGGATCAAGACAAGATACCAGGGTATAGAGCAGTGCTGTTATTGATGTTAAGAGTAAAGATCACCATCTAGTAGTGTCAAAGGTTAATTTAAAGCTGAAATTTCGTAAGGGTAACTACCATCCGGGAAGTTATGAAGTTGGTGGATTCCAGGATGAAAGTTTGAGAGAAAATTTCCAGGAACAGTTGAATAATAAACTTGAGAATATATAATTTGGCAATGTGGAAGATGGATGGAATAATTTTAGGAAAACAATTTGTGAAGTTGCTGATGCTGTCTTAGGGAAGAGATTTAGGGCCGCAACTAGGAATATTAGTGAAAAAGCTTTATGTTTAACAGAGAGGAGAAGGATTATACAAGAATTACTTGAGTGATAGATCATTTGAAAACAAAAGGACTGTATAGAAAGTAGAGAAAGTATTAAAATATGAACTAAGGGGGTGTGAGGTGAGGCTATGGAAAAAATTGCCAAGGATCTGGAAGATGCAGCTAGACGGCATAATAGTAAAATATTGTACTGGCATGTTAATAAATTTCGAGGGAGTAGTCAATCCGGACTTGTCCTAGTTAAAGATAGGAACGGAACCACAGTTAGTGATGAGGAAAGAGTTAAAGAGAGATGGGCAGAACATTTTGAGAATGTGCAAAACCAAGATGGAGCTACAGGAAAAGATACAGAGGAAAATGAAAAAGTTTGTAATACCATGGATGTGAAGGAAGATATTTATTTGTGGGGAAGAATGAGCGACAGCACTAAAAGGGTTAAAAAATAATAAGGTTCCAGGCGCTGAAAGTGTGGTAAATAAGTTTCTTAAATATGGCGGCTCTGAGGTTAGAGATAGGTTACTGAAGATTATGAAAAAGGGGAAGTACCTAGCTATTTTAGGAAAACCTTAATTAAACCAATGTACAAGAAAGGTGAAAAGAGTGAGACTATCGAGGCACTAGTCTGGTCTCTATAGGTAGCAAATTACTTAGTAATATGATAATTTTTAGACTGAGAGATTCTGTTGACAAAGTTTTAAGAGAAGAACAGTGCAGTTTCAGAAAAGGTAGAGGATGTGTCGACCAAATTTTCACTCTTAGGTCAATAATTGAAAAGTGCCTGAGTTATCAAACCCTTTTGGCTCTCAGTTTTATAGGGTCTGAGCAAGCATGCGATGCTGTTGATAGAAGAGCTTTAGCGAAGGTCTTATCCTTGTATGGTATACCAGACAAATTCATTAAAGTGATTAGTGCTATGTATGAGAATAACACTGTTGTGGTTAAGGTATAAAATGAGGTTAGCTGCTGGTTTCCTATTAATTCAGGACTTAAGCAGGGTTATGTTCTATCCCCTTTTATAAGGATTTTTTGATGGATTTTGTCTCAAGGAGCACAGGAAAGGCAATGTGAGACCATAAAAGCAAATGGAGAGAAAAAACTCTCCTGGAGTTAGATTATAATGATAATTTAATATTTAAGTATCTTAGATGAAAGTGCGAGCAAAATCAATGAATTTTTAGAGGTTTTGCGTGTTCAGGGTGCTAGAATAGGCTTGAAAATTAATGTTAAGAAGACTAAGTCACTCACAGTAAACAAAAGTTTGGAAGAACAGGAACATAAGTCTGTAAACTAAGATTAAAGTATTTGAAGGTACAGTGATGACAGTGGTCAAATATGGCTCTGAAGTATGGGCGCTCCGAAAAGCAGATGAAGATTTGCTACATGTTTTTCAGAGAAATAGCTTTCAGATCGTTCTGGATACCCGGCTGACTGACCCTATTTCAAACAATAGGCTGTACGAAAAGTATGGTTCAGTCCCGCTTTCTAGGGCTATAATGAGAGAGAGGTTGAGATGGCTAGGGCACGTTCTACGGATGAAGGATGACAGATTGCCGAAGATTGTCTTTTTCGGCCAACTGTCTAGGGCTATGTATGGAAGGATGGATTATAGACTTATCTATCAACAAGTGAAATGACATCATTTTTATGCAATCCTAAAAAGGGCTTATACCAGATTTGCCTCTCACCCGGACTATCTGTCTTGGCCTTTTTTTACAATTAGCCATGGCTTGATGCACGTAACCACTTGATTTTAATTGAAAATCAACAGACTCTCTTGATTTGTAATTAAAATCAAGTAATTATGGGCATCAAGCCTTGGCTAATTGTAGAAAAAAAAACAAAAACAAGACAGATAGTCCGGGTGAGAGGGAAATCTGGCATAAGCCCTTTTTAGGATTGCATAAAAATGATGTCATTTCACTTGTTGATAGATAAGTCTATCATATTCTATCATGAGACCTATAGTTTTCCAAGTGATTGGTTAAATGGCATGGCTAAACGGTGGGAGTGAGTATGACTCTCTTATGGGACAAATACTTGTGTTTTAGCTTTTGGAAAGGCACACCCGCCTAGAGTCTCAGGCAAGTTGACCAAGAATTTAGAATTGACACGGGACCGTTAGATTGCCTGGAATGACAGGCAAACAACGCACGCTTGCCGATAGTCTCTGGCAGGTTGACCATGAATTTAGAATTGACACAGGACCGTTAATTTGCCTGGAATGACAGGAAAACAAGCGTCCAAAGCCTAATAATGGGGACAAAACTACCTAGAGTGTCAACAAGGGACCCGATCCACAAGCTCAGATACTTGATCTAACAAAAAATTCATGCAATATTGGTTTACCAATTTGTTGCCTGGAAAAGCAAGGCAAACAAGCATCCAAGACCTAAATGGGTCCATCCGTATAGAGTGTCAGGCGAGTGACCCAATTCATAAACTCAGACAGTTACAGTAACAAAACCTTAATTTAATATTAGTCCAAAAATGAAAAGCAGGTCGTCCGCGGTTGGGGTGGGAGGATGTCATAAAGAAAAATTTAAAGAAAATAGGAACTTCCTGGTAGGGTGATAAGAGGGAGGTATTGAATAGATTGGAGTGGAGGAGGAGCGTGCTTAGTTGTGTTGGCCTCAGGCGGATTGATGTTGCGCTGAGTTATTAGTAGTAGTAGCAGTAGTAGTAGTTGTAGTATATAAAGCACCGAGATTCCTTATGTCCGTTAAGAATTTGTTTTCATCGATGCTTGTGCATTTTCTATAATGACGTCAAGCAGTAAAGCTTTACATAACATATCTATATCCTTACATAATAAAATTCAATTAAACAAGTGGACAGGATTTTAAAGGATTTTAAGAAATTTTAATATCTATGGCTAAACTCAAAAACACAAAGGTGAAGAAGAATAATAAAGTAGAGTAAGCGATACACTGATGAGTTGCTTTGTGGCTGAGAGACCTGTGTTTTTCTTAAGGGCTGGGCACACGTAGCTGATTTCGGGAACTGATTTCCAAATCAGCGCCAAATTTAAAGGAAGCCGGCGTCGATTTGAGCTTAAAAAATTTTCTAGTTTTCGGCGCCAATTTACAAAATCAGCGCCGATTTTCATCATGGTCATCACAAAGAAAACAGGGGTACAAATAAATAGTCAGCCAGATATGTCTGTGGTGAAATACTCAGCTACTGAGCTGAGAACTATCCTGAGAACTAAGCTGAGATCAATCATGCAACTATTAATAAACTCCAGTTGACTATTTGTGTCCATGATTTTTTGTTTTGAAAATCTCGCGCAATAAATTTTTCTTTCAACAAATTTTTCTTACCGCTATCGTTTGTCCACTGATGCTGAAATCAGGTCTCGAAATCAGCTACGTGTGCCCAGCTCTTTAGGGGAAAAGAAGGGGTATACGATTAGCAGATAAAAAGCACACCTTTCCATAGAAAATGTCCATAGAAAAAAAATTTGGTTTTTAAATATATAAACATGGGCAAACTAGTTAACTGTTAGTATGAGACCGTTAGTTTTTCACCTTGTAATAATTGACTGTTGATCCTCCCCCGCCCGGAAAAAAAAACACAGTTAACCCAGCCTTTATTTACCTGTTGGCTTGTTTTGTGGCTTGAATACCATGACTGTATTGCTAACGGTTGTAGTAAAATCTGAGAATCCATAGACAGTTCTTGTCGGCATCGCCAGTGACGAGTCAATAGACGAGACATCCTCTGCTAGAACTGCAACATATTTCAAGTTACTAACGGTTTTATTCTAATCAGGGGCGGATCCAGGATTTTTTTAGGGGGGGGGGCAAAAAAGGTTGGTCCGATAAACTAGCGCTTGTAGCAAGTTTAATTAGCGCAAACTTGCGTTGATTTAGTAAATTACACTAGTTTAGACTGCGTTAGAGGGGAGGGGGCGCTTCCTGAACCTGTCACTGATTCTAATCCAATTTTGGTGCCGACCTTGTGATGAACAGTTCTACTAATATGCAGTAAATGTTGCCAGCAAATCGTTGTTGTGCCAGTATATTCTGATGCATAAACAAATAAACGTTCAAGTGGAGATAAATCCATTTATTTAGACAGTGAAAACAGGTACAAAAGTCTAGATATTTCGATCACATATAAGGCGATTTTCGTCGGTAGAAATGCTAAAGTATTAAAACTGAAATAAACATATTCATATAAACAAAATATTTAACTTTCAGGTCATTCACAAAAAAATGAACTTCCGGGTTATTCACAATATTTTTTTTGGAGAGAGTTCATTCAAAGTCTTAATGTAAATTTTCTTCTTTAATCTTGCCTAACTGTAAAATAAAGTTCCAATGAAGGTAACAAAGTTTTCTGTGTCTTCTAATTGCAAACAAAATGTTGAGTTTATAATTGTATATTTGGTTGGTCTCATTTCCCCATATATACGACTTATACGTGATCGGAATATCTAGACTTTTGTGCCTGTTTTCACTGTCCTTATAAATGGATTTATCCCCATTTGAACACTTATTTGTTCGTCATAGAAAGTTAGTGTGGGCTGAGAAAGGTTACCTAATTAAAAGGTACCTAATTAGATACCTAATTAAAAAATACGTCGTACAACTGTATCGACTTTTATAGTCGTACAATTTCAATCAATGTTAACCTAAGACTAACGCATTAATTAATGACACCTACTATTCAGCATGAATGATAACTATTAACCAGGCACGTACACTAATTTTACCTCAAGAGAAGGGAATCGTCAAACCACGAAAAGAGCAAAAGATTTGTAAGAAAACTGAAGGAAATTATGGAAAAATCATAGGCAGCGCAATTGCGCTGCCTAAGTAAAGAACGATGTTGGCACAATGTATTATTTATTTATTTATTGTTTCTTTAGACCAGAGCACTTAGTATCGAAGGAGTTGTAGTAGCAACTTTAAAAGGGGCTCATTCGATTAGAAATTGTAGTGGTTTGTGGCCTTTTTAATAGTCGAAAGTGAAGTGGAAGGCAACTAACACCCCTTCCACGCCCACCGTTTCCCCAAGCACACCCAATCAAAATTTTGAGATAACCGTTTTGTTCAGCGTAGTTGATTTCCAGATAGAAATTATGTTTTTCAGAAGGACACTCCCCCACAGCCCTCAGGGCAACGGTTGTAAGTTATACCCTGGGGGCATATAAGGTTTTTTTATAGAAAGCGCTGTCGTAGAAACTTCAAAAATGGCTCATTCGATTAGAAATTCAAAGGGCTAGTGCACTTTTTAATAATCGAAAGTGATTGGAGGGCAACTAACCCTCCTCTCACGCCCACCTTTTCCAAAAACACATCCAATCAAAATTTTTATATAGCCATTTTGTTGAACGTAGTTGAAAGTTCTGGAAATTAGGTCTTTGAGGATGACAGCCCCCCCCCACAGCCCTCAGGGCAAGGGTTACAAGTTATGCCTTGGGGCATATAGGGTTTTTATAGAAAGCGTTGTCGTAGAAACTTCAAAAAGGGCTCATTCGATTGGAAATTGAAATGGCTAGTGCCCTTTTTAATAGTCGAAAGTGATTGGAAGGCAACTAATACCCCTTCCACGCCCACTATTTATCCAAACACATCCAATCAAAATTTTTAGATAGTCATTTTGTTAAAAGTAGTTGAAAGGTCCGGAAATTATGTCTTTGAGGATGACCCTCCTCCCAAAGCCCTCAGGGTAAGGGTTGTAAGTTATGCCCTGGGGGCACATAAGGTTTTTATTGAAAGCTTTGTCGTAGAAACTTGAAAAAGGGCTCATTAGATTGGAAATTCAAAGGGCTAGTGCCCTTTTTAATAGTCGAAAGTGATTTCAGGACAACTAACCCCCCTCTCACGCCCACCTTTTCCAAAAACACATCCAATCAAAATTTTTATATAGCCATTTTGTTGAACGTAGTTAAAAGTTTTAGAAATTAGGTCTTTGAGGAAGATAACCCCCTCAGAGCCCTTGGGGCAAGGGTTGTAAGTTATGCTCTGGGGGCATAGAAGGTTTTAATAGATATTGATGTTGTAGAAACTTCAAAAAGGGCTCATTTGATTGGAAATTAGAAGGGCTTGTGCCCTTTTTGATAGTTAAAAGTGATTGAAGGATAACTAACACCCCTCTCACGCCTACCATTTCCCCAAACACATCCAATCAAAATTTAAGATAGCCATTTTGTTCGACGTAGTTAAAAAGTCCAGAAATTATGTTTTTGAGGATGAGACCCCCCCCACAGCCCACAGGGCAAGGGTTGTAAGTTTTACCCTGGGGGCATATAAGTTATTTTAATAGAAAGCGTTGTCGTAGAAAATTTAAAGAAGAATCATTCAATTGGAAACTGAAACGGCTAGTGCTCTTTTTAATAGTCGATAGTGATTGGAGGGCAAGTAACCCCCCTCTCACGCCCGCCATTTCCCCAAACCCATCCAATCATAATTTTGAGATAACTATGTGTTCAACGTAGTTGAAAAGTCCTGAAATTATATATTTGAGGATGACAATCCCCTCAAAGCCCTCAGGGAAAGGATTGCAGGTTATGCCCATGGGGCATATAAGGTTTTTATAGAAAGTGTTGTCGTAGAAACTTCAAAAAGGGCTCATTCAATTGGAAACTGAAAGAACTAGTGCCCTTTTTAATAGTCGGAAGTGATTGGAGGGCAACTAACCCCCGTCTCACGCCCACCATTTCCCCAAACACATCCAATCAAAATTTTTAGAAAGCCATTTTGTTAAATTATGTTCTGGCCTTGAGAAGGCATAGGGGTTTTGAGCCCTACTCATTTTAATTTCTGCTCCTTTTGAGTTTGACTCGGTTATTTGTTGTAATTTCTGTTTGTTTTGGGTGTCATTTATTTATCGATGCTGATTTGTGGTAGTTTCATGCTTGGTAGATTATTTCATTTTATTTTTGCTCATTTTTGGTTTAATGGAGTTCTTTAATTTTCTTTGAAAAACTTGTTTTGTGGAAAATGTTTTTTTTAATTAATCTAATAAAATAACAACATTTCAGTGGGAGATGTTCTTTAGCGTCCCTTAAATACATAAATGTTTGATAATATGTAATGTTATGGCAGCATCAAAATTATTGCAATGATAGTAGTTTGTAACAATCATAATTATCCCTAATGAACGAAGTGTATTATAATGGAAGGAACGGCTATTTTCTTTTTCATTTTTGTTTTATCAATAACTAAGTTTCATCACATAAACCTTTAGAATCTAAGTACTTTTAGAACCTAAAGTTAGGATAATCTGTACTATAATTCTGACTATGTCTAGTGTCATATGTCAACTGTTTCTACGGATACCGAACAGGATGGTAGGATAAATAACGAAAGCGTGGTGAAATTTTACCAGCCTTTAATCAAGGATAAAATTTGATTTTCAATCAATTTCTGTGGGATAATTATCTATTTCACCACCGCATGAATTCAGTGTGGGTCAAAGTTCAATGTCCAATTCAGTTCTTCATTTCACTGAACTTGAATTATAAACAAATTCTAATTTATTCCTAAGCTTGAATACTATAACAAGGGATGGGACGTACTAATTTGAAAACATGTCCAGGGTTAACGAAATTCAGTCGGTTATCTCTACAATTATTGCAGTGTTGGTAGATGGGATGCATTTGCGCCATTTGGGTTGTTTTTTTTCTAGTTGGTTGCGAATTAAAATTTTCACTATATTTTCACTATAGAAAGTGCTTTTGACACATTTTTATTTTATATAATACCAGACATCAAGGGCGTCGGCAGAAATTTTTCTAGGGGGACAGACGCCAAAATAGCAGTGGTGGTTGGGTGACAGGAAATATATTTCATGATATTTTTTCGTAGGAATAAGTGTATTTTTCAATAATTTAAGGAAACAACTCTCAAATAAAAATACGAATGAAATTGCATGCAAAATGAAACAAATACAGTAAATTTTTAACGACAAGGATTCCTGGCAAAGATATCAATTTATTTAAAAAATAATATATTAAATTATTATACATTAAATCTTGAAATAAAATCAAACTCAAATCAAAATTACAGAAAGATTTATTGCGTTGGTAGATTATAACAGATGAAGACCTGTCATTATACAATTTCCTACGCCACGCCTTAGAATAGTCTACAGAAGGAGTAGAGATACTCAAAATCATCATGCGTGCATAGATACCACGTTTTGATTTCATAACGGCCATGTAAAATGTAGGCCCAACCTCTTTCATAACAGGATAATTTTCTCCCTCGAACTTAAATCCATTATATATTCAGACATTAAAAAATAATAAAAAAAAATGGAATAGCGAAAGAGAAACAAAATTTAAACTTAACTATCCAGCTGCCAAATTGGATCTTATCAATTTATATAATATCTTTTTTATCTTTAAAAAATAAGATTATCTTTTTTGAGAAAATCTTATCAAATAGTTTGTGATAAAAAGACTTGAAGTAAAAAGTGACTTGGGCCAATATTCACCAAAACTAAAAATGCAATTCTCATGAGAATTGCTACGCCGGTAGCAGCTTTTTATGCTAATTCTTAATATATAAGATTCTTTCAGTTTATTGTTACCCACCCAAAATAAAAAATCTGAGAAAATTTGCCTGATTTTTGAAAAAAAAGGGGAACCATCCCTAAAAAAGCAAGTGGTTTTTATTGAAAATCCCTTTATTAGATACATCATATCAGAGAACCCTACCGTACAGATTTCAAGCTCCAATCTTCAAAATGTGGAATTTCACCTTTTTTTTTAGAAGAAACATCGTCGATGCATTTTATTTGTTTTTGTTTCTTCCCCAGGGGTGATTGTACCAAACCGAAGGTAAAAGACAATTTGGAGAGATCTCATTCAAATGTAAATTTAAAGCTCTTTTTTTAGTGGCCACACAGATTGGGCTAGGGGAAAGTCTTGTTGTCTGCCATTTTAGGGCACCAAACTACAACTTTACCCCAAAGAGGACGAATTTACATCAATTTAAAATTCTGAGAAGCATATCAATAACTCTATTTTAGGCTTCCCAGTTGCAAAAGAAGTAATGCCTCACGGTGGCAGTACTGGATTCAGCGAAGTTGATTCGCTTTATTTGTAATTAATTTAGGCTACGTTTGGTGATCTGTAATTGCGTATCAACTATAATGTGAGGGGGGATGAGTCATTATTTAGGTGGGGGTAGTGTAGATTCCTAAAAAAGTACATTTTAATTGACAAACTTCTTACTCTTCATGAGGTTTCAGATAAATGTTGAAAGAGGTAGGGGGCAGGGAGTAGGAATTAATTAAAATGTTTTTCTATACAGCTAAAATGTTACATTTTCATATCTACCAGCACTGAGGTGGAAAAGGCAAGGCAGCCCATCATCGACCCCGCCAGAAAATTTTTAGGTGTTGAGGAGGGGGCAGTCCCCCTTATATACAGACTAATTTTGATTTGTTTTAAGTTTTAAACTTGCTCCTTACTTTAGCTGAAAGCATTTTCTGTTTGTTAAATCACATTACATGAAACTTTAAAGTTTTATGAATACAATACTTTTGGTAAAGCAGAAAAACGATCAATATTTCAATGATCTCTGTTAGGATTTTGACGGGTAATCAAACAGTTCAAGGTAACGAACTGTGAGCAAGGAGAGACCAAGCTAAATAATAACCGAAACTCTAAAAAAAGGAATTTTTATATCAGTAGGTATATCAAAAGAATTGGCTTATTATGCTGCTTCCAAATATACAAGTTTTTATTAAGTTTAGTCTTACCCATCAAAAGTTACGAGCACAAGAAAATGTGTCTGATTTTCGAAAAAAGGGGGAAAGACCCCTAGAAGTCATAGAATTTTAATAAACTATGTCTCGGAGATAAAATGACCTCCTACAGCCCCTGGGGAAAGTTTTTTAAGCTATAAAATTTGTCCATTGTTTACGTATAGTATTTGTTGTTGGGAAGTAAGCATACGCTTTTTGGGGGGGGAGGGGAGGATCAATTTTCTGTTGGGAGAATTGTGCAGGGGGAGAATTTTCCATGGAGAGAAAAGTTTCCAGGGGGTGAACTTTTCAGATGAAATTTTATACCAGGTAATATCGCCAAAATTCCTATATGAAACTTCTTTATATGCCTTGCTTTCTCTTTACCGATTATTTAAATAAGAATCTTGTTTTTAAATTAAAACAATAAGTAACTTTTTTTAAAGTTCTGTTGAGCAATGCCGAAGCGTTGGACGGATGCTTTTTAACAATATCGACTGTTTTGAACTGGTTATCAAGCACCAAAATATTTAATGCGTGTAAACTCAGTGTTTGTAAAAAATTAATGCACTAATAAATTATTTTGTTTAAAGTAAAACATTAAAACTAAAATTAAGAAAATCAAAAAAAAATTATTCGATATTTTTAATTTAATTTTGAATACAAAAAGCCAATATATTTGACAGCTTTATATTTCGTAACTGTGAGAATTTATATCTTTTTCAAAGTGACAACTAGATAAACATAATCACTCCTGAGAAAAAATAAATAGATGATAATAAAACACAAAAAACGTGTCCATTCAGGTGAAAAATACAGAAACTCCCAGCATTTCGTTCAGGGGAAACATTTCTAATTATAGTGCCTTCATAATATATCAGCTCATGAGTACTCTTGAAATGCAGGCAAAAGTTGACAAAAAAATTTGCAGGCAAAAATATTTTTACCAAAATTGCCCTTGTCTAAGTTGTCTTCCTTGTGTTTTCTATAATTATACAAACTTTCTTGTGTACTAATAACTACACTAATTACTAATAAACAAATGCATATTTAGGATCACCATAAAAAGCTGATTCTTTTGTTTAATGTCATCAATAGTTAGGTTCTTATACTTTCATTATTGACAAGGATCGTTATTTACTTACCATTCATTACTATGAATCACTAATTTTTTTTGTTATTCCAACCAAATCGTATAGAAAAAACGTTTGTGAAAAACTGAAAAGGGGTCACTCAGTCACAAATTAGAATTTATATTTTCCTTATTAAGGGTCAAAATCTAATGGCAGGCAGCCAGCAATGGGGCATCACACTTTTTTCCATAGTTTTCCCTATTCTGCTCTCTTTCCTTTGGTTTCCGTATAATTACTTTATACTCCAAAGTTTCCAGGGGGACCATACCCTCCTGCCGGCGTCCATGCCAGACATCTGGTAGCACTGTTTGACGGCAAAGCTATCCTACTTCCTAGTAGTAATTGTGCCTCACAATTTTTTAATTGTGACAAAAAGATTATAAAAAATGTGCGTTTGAATTTTAAGAGGTTTACTTTAGTAATTTTACCCGAATGAAAAGAAATCAAATCGAATATATTGTTTTGAGGAGAAACATTTAAAAATCTTTAAAGTTTCGAAATAGATTTTAGCTTAGGCGCAAAATATGATTTGTCATATGCGTAGCAATGTTAGTCTTCTAGTATCAGAAATTAAAAATTATGTTTAACCAGTGAGTTAAGTTCCATTTGTAACCGTAACTAATGTTTTTTTTCTTGGACAGTTTCAAAATCTCGAAAGTGTGTGCGTGGAATTGTGTGGATATGGTTCCTTGTAATACTAAACGCACTCATTCAATATTTTGATTTTATTAAAAGACTATGAATTTAAACAAAAAGAAGCTTATAAATGATCCACAAGACATTCAGAATTGCAAACTCGTAATCATGAATAATATCCGACGTGACAGTTTCTCCCACGCTTATCATTTTTGATGGGCGCTCGCATTCAATTACCACTACACCATTAACACATTTAAGCACGATGTTTGTAGGTAAAACTTTCCAAGAGTGTTGACAGACATTAAAACTTCTCACGAGATACAGAAAATTCACATACTTAACTAAGGAAGTCCCAGGTATTCTTCACGGCCTTTAAAGGTCTCATGAACAGTGTAGCCTACATATTATGTCCCGGAAATAGCATGATGCATTATTGCCAATTTTTCATGCCATTCTCGTTGCTAAACATACATTTTCATTAAGATAATAGTATAAAGACACTTTAATATAGTATAAGTATATTATAGTATATTAAGTATATATAGTATATAAGTATATTATAAGTATATTATAATTATTAATATAGTATAGTATAGTATAAAATAGCATAAGAACACTTTCTGAGTTAACTTGTGCTGGAATGCTTTTACTGCGCGATTAGAAAAATAAAAAGAAACTCTTTCTCACAACTCTATTTTTTAAA
The DNA here is from genome assembly GCA_027921565.1 of Artemia sinica. NCBI lineage: Eukaryota > Metazoa > Arthropoda > Branchiopoda > Anostraca > Artemiidae > Artemia > Artemia sinica. The sequence continues at coordinate 59,130,564 of CM051258.1, read as the reverse complement.
ACAATAAAAAACTTTAGCGCAAAGAGCGAGGCGTTGAGGAAGGGACAGCCTCTTTCATATACAGAATAATTTCTGTTCGTTTTAAGTTTTAATGTCGCTCGTTATTTTCAGTTAAAAAAACTTGCTTTTTTTATTTAATTTCTGTACGTTTTTGAATTAATGCAGCTTTGATTTTGGCTCACCGTACATGAATGATTAAAATGAAATTTGTATATTATTATTTTTTTTTTTTGGCTAAATTTTTTTCTCGAAAGTTGTTTCATTTTATTTACGAACTTTTTTATTAGTAATAAATATACGTAACTTACGAATTAACATACGTGTTAACACGAATTAACATAGATAGAATGAAATTTGCATATTAATTTTTTTTTTTTTTTGGCTAAATTTTTTTCTCGAAAGTTGTTTCATTTTATTTACGAACGTTTTTATTAGTAATAAATATACGTAACTTACGAATTAACATACGTATTAACACGAATTAACATAGATAGCTTTTTTGAAAGTACTAAACAAACTTTAGCGTAAAGAGTGAGGTATTGACTAGGGGGAAACCCCTCATATACGTAATAATTTTTGTTCGTTTTAAGTTTTAATGTTGCTCCTTAATTTCAGCTGAAAAAAAATTGTTTTTTTTATTTAATTTCTGATCGTTTTTTAAACAATGCTGGGAAATCCGACGCCCCCCTTCATAGAAATGTCCCTTCCCCCATGACAATATCCTCCATGGAAAAATCCTCCCACTTAGCTCCCTCCTCCGACCCCCCCCCCCCCACCCCCCACCAGAAAAAAACCCTCCTGAAAACGTCTGCATACTTCCAAACAACAAATACTATATGTAAAAAATGGGCAAAGTTCATAATTTGCAGCACTTCCCCCGGGGACTGTGGGAGAGTTAGTCATCCTCTAAGATATGTTTATTAGGTTTTCAACTGTGCTGAACAAAATGGCTATCTCAAAATTTTGATCGGGTGACTTTGGGCCAAATATAAGGGTGGGAGGGGTCCTAATTGCCCTCCAATTTTTTGGTCACTTAAAAAGGGCACTAGAACTTTTTATTTCCATTTGAATGAGCCCTCTCGCGATATTCTATGACCACTGGATCGATACGATCACCCCTGGGAAACAAAAACACGCATCCGTGATCTTTCTTCTGGCAAAAAATGCAAAATTCCACATTTTTGCAGATAGGAGCTTGAAACCTCTACAGTACGGTTCTCTGATACGCTGAATATGATGGTTTGATTTTCATTAAGATTCTACCATTTTTAGGGAGAGTTCCCCCTTTTTCCGAAAATAAGGCAATTTTTTTCAGGCTCGCGAACTTTTGATGGTACGATTAAACTTGATGAAATTTATATTTGAAATTAGCACAAAAGTCCGATTCTTTTGATGTATCTACTGGTATCAAACTTCCATTTTTTTAGAGTTTTGGTTACTATTGAGCCGGGTCGCTACTTACTTACAGTTCGTTACCACGACCTGTTTAATCATCATAAAACACTTAAATGAAACACTACACTAACTTAATAATAGTACTTAATATTTGGAAAAACGGTCATTGAAAAAAAAAAAACGCTTAACACTTGGAAAAATCGCTTAAATGAAACATTACATTTATTTTATAATGGGATTTTTTTTTTTTTTTTTAGTTAACAAAATTTCCAGATACCTCGCTATTCTTCTGTAATTTTTTTAGTGGACATACCTAGAAAGAATTGTTTTCTGACTTCAAGCTGACCAAATTCCCCCCCCCCCCCCTTATGTGCAAATATATAGCCCAAATCATATATTTCCCATATATTCTGTCACTTGTCTTTGTCTTGTCTCGCGCTAAGCTGAAAAAAACTAACGAAGAAACTGGTTCGTTTTCGAGTTTTATTCTGCGTAACGTGAGTGAGTGGCGCATAATATACGAATACAAAAATCCCTCCCCCCTACAGAAATACAACAATAAAACTCAAATAAAATTCTCAAATTTGTAAGGCTTATTTTCCACGGGGGGTATTTTCCGGGGGGGGGGGGATAAACGCCGGCCACCGTGATATAACTTACTGGCAATGTAAGGTTTTGTGAACTGCAAATATAACTTCAGCTCCCCCCGCCCTTCATCACAGAATCGTCCCCTCCAGGCAAGAAGCTACGTACGCCGATGGCTAAAACCGTGTTAAAATCTAAAATCCAGAGCTAAGATGAAGGAAGGTTCTTGTGTTTTAATTCTTTTATCAACTACACGGTTTGAAATTTTCAATTTTATAATGGAAAACGTAATATATATTTTCCGGAAATTATACGTTTTCAGAGGAAAGTAATTATATGCAGAGTAAATGAAGTGTACTTGCAGAGGAAAAAAAACAACAATTTCTAGAGGAAAAAATTATTTGTACAGGGAAGCAAGGAAAAATACAGACAAATTATTGAAGAAGAAGAAGTGAGTAATAAAACGACATTATGCACCGACTGCATTTAATATCCTATTTCATTGTCGTAGAAAAATGAACGAAAATACACACATAGAGACAAAAACAAAACAAGGAGAATATATTGAGAGGGTTGTAAGGAATAAAATATGTAAAATATAGTCGGGACTTTCGCTTAAATTTGGCTTTTTATCATCAGTTCAGTGAATTATAGTTTAACGCCAAGTATAGTGGTTGTCACGATAAGGATAACTTAATAAAAAGCAAAAATTGTTTCATTTTAGGCTAAAGTTCAAAAAATTCCATTTGCGTAAAGAGCGAGGTATTGAGGAGGAGTAACACCCCTCATATACTTAATAATTTATGTTCGTTGTAAGTTTTAATGTTACTCGTTTATACTTTCAGTTGAAAAAACTTCTTTTTTTATTTAATATTTACAAGAACGTATGTTGATGATGAAAGCTTCAAATAAATGAAGGGACTATTCCGTATATGAAGGGTTTGCCCGCCTCTTCAATACATTACTCCTTAACTTTCAGCTGTATTTGATTTTTTCAATTTTTGATCGTTTTTCAGTTAATGCCAGTACATGTGGCTCGCCCTTAATGAAACATTCCCTCCACTTACAGGAGAATCTTTCGTAGGATGTTTCTCCCGCGTAAAATAACCCCTTCCGGAAAATTCACTCCTCACTGACATCCCACCCCGCCCCCTCCATAAAATTCCTTGCAGACGATTCAGCCTGAAAAATTGTCCTTAGCATTCTTACATTTGAAAAATGAAATCATTTTTCAGATTACTCCGGAAATCCCCCCTTCCGTGGTAATTTTTCCCGGAAATCCAAATACATTGAAAATTTTTCCAGGACAATTCCCCCGGAACATCTCCAAGTTTAAAATTGAGTCGGCAAAGAGATATTAATACAAATATAAAGAATTGTGTTTAGAAATTCTATCAACTCCCCCTGTGTAAAATTTCCCCTGGAAAGTTCATATTTTCCCCGTAGGAACCCAGCCCAAGCCCAAAACTCCCCCCCCCCCTAAAAATGTCTATATACTTCCCAATAACAGATACTATACGTAAACAATATACAAATTTTCACAAAGTTAAAGACCTATCTCCAGGGGCTGTGGGGGGTCTTGCTATCTCCAAACAGTGGCGTCGTTTGGGGGTGGCAAGGGGGGGGGAGGCAGTTGCCCCCCAATAAATTGGAAAAAAGCTATTATATAGCTCATGCCCCTTGACTCTGGGTGTGGAACTTTTTTGCCCCCTCAATAAAAATGCTGGAGCTACGCCCCTGTCTCCAAAGGCATAGTTCAACTATGCTGAACGAAATGGCTGCCTAAAAAATTTCCATCAGGTGGTTTTGGTGGAAAAGGAGCATGGGAGGGGGGTTAGTTGCCCTCCAATCTTTTAGTCGCTTTAAAAGGGTACTAGAAATTTTAATTTCCGCTCAATGAGTCCTCTCCCAAATGAGTTCTCTGTTCTAAGATCACTGACTCGATACGATCGCCCCTAGGGAAAAAAAACAAACAACGAAAAAAACAAATAAACAGACATCCGTGATCATTCTTTTGGTAAAAAAAAACACAAAATTACACATTTTTGCAGATATGAACTTGAAACTTCTACAGTAGGGTTCTCTGGTATGCTGAATTAGATGGTGTGGGTTTTATTAAAAAAAAATTACTTTTAGGGGTTTCTCCCCTTTTTTGAAAATAAGGTAAATTTTTTCAGGCTCATAGCCTTTTATGGGTAACACTAAGCTTACTGAATCTTGCATTCTTGGAATCAGCATAATAACCCGATTCTTTTGATATTTCTATTGATATCAAAATTCCGTTTTTTAGAGTTTGGGTTACTATTGAGTCGTGTCGCTCTTTACTTACTATACCATATTTTTATACCATAGTTCACAATTACACAGAGTGAAAAAAATTATTCTAAGATTGATTGCGGTTATAGATTATTGTTGGATAATTAAAATAAAAGGAAAAATGGTGTAAAACAATGGATAAAAACTCATTAAAAGATTATTTATCATTTTACTACCAATTTATTTTTAATAAAACAGTAAAGCAAATAGTAAACAAGTAATAAAATTGCATATAAACAATTGCTTATGCGTTTTTATACCCCCCAAAACAAATACCCCGCCCCCAAAAACACCTTTCCTCCGGAACAAAAATCTTTGTTATGGTCTTGTCATTGATCGTCCTCTCTTGCCTTCGTAGTACCTAAATCAAAATCCTTTAATTTGGCTTGCATTTAATAAATTAGAAAACTAACCGATTTCACATAAATCGACCCATTTTTAGATGCCAGAGAAAAACTGGATTTCACAGGGAAAAAGTTAATAAAATTCTCGTAATAAAACGCCCATTCCATGTTTTTTTTTTCTTTTTTGCATAGTTAACAGGAAGTTAAAAATTGGCATTGTTTATTGTAGCACATTCGCTGGTAAAATGAAGTTCAGCATAATTTATCTTTGAGTTGAATAGAAAATCAAGAAGTTTTGAAACATAAAAACAATAAGTCATTCATTTGTTTAGTGTTTTCATGACACTATGTAAATATTGACGCAATATCAGATTGGAAAGCAAACTTTTCGTTTTTATGCATCTTTTTGCGTCAGTAACTTCTAGAGGCTGCCCAGATTGAATAAATGTCTACACCATTGCCACTCAGGGCTGAAACGTGTTAAATTTGCCAGGAAGTAGGCCTAAGCCATTCATAGTGTGCTGGGGCAGAATTATGCCACACGCAGTGGTGGTTCCAGGGGGGCGAGGGGGCGCCCCCCCCTAGCGTAGTCTAAGGAAGAGTAATTTACTTAATTAACCCAAGTGTGCGTTAATTAAACTTGCTCCTAACGCAAGTTTATCGGATCAACCTATTTTGCGCCCCCCTAAATTTTTTTTGTCGGATCAACCTATTTTGCACCCCCCCCCTAAAAAAATCCTGGATCCACCCCTGGCCACACGTGGTAAAACAAGTAGTGTTCTAAGATGTACATCAGGAGTGGAGGGCAGATAACCCCTCTTAATTTTATTTCGGTCCTTCCTTTTGCACTAAGTTGTTTTTAGTCATCTTAGATACCAAGCAACAACTCTGATACCGTTACCAAATTTCCATTTACAGAATATAATTTTTAAGTGGTAAGAGATATGATGATATAGATAAATTTGGGAAACAAGACACAGTTCCAAATGTTTGAAGAATGTAGCAAAATGGGAGAAAAACGGATATAACCAATTGATATAACTCATTTGGCTTGAGGTAGTGGAATGTACGTAAATGTAGGTTTTCCAAAAGATCTCCTTTAGCATCACTTGTGTTACAGCAGGTAATTTATCTAGTACGGAGAAGCACGCATGCAGTCTACTCCTCCTAAAACACTATTATCTTATTGCATGCTTTATTATAGCTTATATATATTTGGCCTATTTTGACGATCAAAGCGTCAATTGGGTATTAAAAGGACGTATCTCCATAACTGTAAATTTTCAGAAGAGTAAAAAAAAACCTCACAACTTTTTTATTTCACTCCAATAACCGTGAAAAAAACAGATCGATATTTAAAATCAATACATATCAATCCATTTTTGTTATACGGTTATCGGAGGGGAAATAAAAAAGTTGTGAGGGTTTTTCTTTGCTCTTATGAAAATTTACCATTATGGAGATACGTCCCTTTGATACCCGACTGACGAAAGGCTGCCCTCCCAACTCTAAAGATATTGTATTGTATCTCCCTGGACATTCATCTAAGAAAATTTTCAGTGAGATGAGTATATTATACAAGAAATAAACAAATCCACCAAATAATGGTGCACTACTTTTTAGGCTCAATCCGTTTTTGATATCAGGAACATTGATTTGTGCTGCTGGAGGTCTCTATGGCTGCTGGTGGTCTAGTCTTTAGAGGGGGGGGGGGTTAAAGTTTTATATTTTTAGCAAATTCCCCAGATATAGTTGTAAAATTAAGAAAAAGTAGCGTGCCATTTTCAAAATTAGACATAAAGATCGGGGTTATAACATAGATTACAGTGTTTTTGTCAACAAACTAGTTGATATAATAACATATATGCCTATATTTAAAAGAGTTATTATTAAGCTTCCAAGGCCTCTCTCTCAATAATAATAACAAAAAAAGAAAAAAAATACAAGATGGGCATTTCGAGAGCTAAAAAAGAAACAAAATTAGCCCTTCACATATCTTACTGGCAAAATACAATAAAAAGAAAATAGAATCTAAGTAGGCTGTAAAAATGTATCTCTTGTTTACTTCCTTTTTAATTTCTATCCATTTTTTATGAATTATGTATTTTATGAATTTCTATCCATGCTGTTGCATTTAAGTGTCTTCTCTTCCTCCATTAATTCATTCCTTGAAAATTGGATTTTTTTATAATGTTCATATTATATTCTTTTATTATTCAATATGTTTTCTCTGATATCTTTTTATCCTTTCTTTCTTAGTGACTTAATACAATTGCTCAATATTCACTCATACTTCAAGTATAGGCCTTGGAGCCTTACAAGATTAAATAAAAAAAAAATAAGTTTTTTTCAGCTGAAAGTAAGGAGCAGCATTAAAAGTTAAAACGAACGAAAATTATTATTTATATGAGGGGGTCTCCCCCTCCTCAAAAACTCGCTCTTAACGCTAAAGTTTTTAATTGCTTTTAAAAAAGCTTCATATTGTTTTAATTAAACGAATCTTGTGTTTCAGGAGTCGTTCTTAAAGAATAGGGACAAAATTCGAACTTTAGCGTAAAGGGCGAGGTGTTGAAGAGGGAGCAACCCCCCTCATATAAGCAATATTTTTTGTTAGTTTTAAGTTTGAATGCTGCTTCTTACTTTCAGTTGAAAAAACTAGTTTTTTTATTTAATTTATGATCGTTTTTAAACAATGCCAGGAAATCCGCACCTCCACGGAAAAATCCCTACTCCCCACGGATATATCCTCTAGACCAGTTGTTCTCAAACTGTGGTACGCGTACCCTTCGGGGGTAGGCAATAATTTTTAGGGGGTACGCGGCCGGCCAACAAAAAATAAATATAACAACCCTTTAACTCTAGGACTGCAATTTTATTTAAGCCTATATTTTAGCTATAGTTTACTTAGTACCGGTAACTGAGAAGGGGTAGCTAAATTTTTTTGTCGGTAAAAGGGGGCACAGTGTCCAAATAAGTTTGAGAACCACTCCTCTACACAATTCAAGCCTGGTGAAAATTTACCACGAATAATTACCCTTAACATCTCCACGCGTAAAATTGAGTCGACAAAGAAAAATCAAGACATAAGGAGAATTTCGTATAAGAATTCTGGCAAATTTTCCCAGAGTAAAATTTTCCCTGAAAAATTCACGCCCTGTAAACTCCCCTCCTATGGAAATTTGTCCCCGCGGAAAACCCCAACCCATCAGACAAAATATCCCAATGAACACAAATGTAGATCTCCATGAATAGAAGAAGACACTCTAGTTACCTTTGTTGACTGCAGTACCGTTGGCACTGCTAACAGAGCGAGGACTGGATTTCGAATCAAAGTGATTGCTTTGTTTGAGAGACTTGCTCTGCGGTTCAAAGCTGATTCTCGAAACCTAAATAGTGCTAATTCGAGCTTCCTGATTTTCTGTGGAATTTCTCAGGCTTGCCCCTATCGGATATTCATCTTTCAATGGGTTCTCTCCGTAAATGTAGTGATTACATGTCCGGTTCCAAGGTATTCTTCACGGCGAAGATCTCTTTAGGGGTCATATTAGTCTAATTAGAATGAAGATACCGATTAATCTTGGAATTCAATCCTCTCTTACGCCTCTTACTTCCCTGCTATATGGATGTAAACTTTTCTTCCCTTCCGATGTCGCTCTCTTGAGTATAAACTAGAGCAAGGAACCTTATCACTCAAACAAATAGTTATCAAACAGTTCGTGGTAACGAACTGTAAGTAAGGAGCGACCCGGCTCAATGGTAACCGAAACTCTAAAAAACGAAATTTTGATACCAATAGATACATCAAAAGAATCATATTTTAATTCTGATTTCAAATATATAAGTTTCATCAAGTTTAATTTTACCTATCAAAAGTTACGCGCCTGAGAAAATTTGGCTGATTTTCGAAAAAAGGGGGAAAGACCCCCTAAAAGTTATAGAACTTTAATGAAAATCACACCATCATATTCCGCGTATCAGAGAATTCTACTGTAGAGGTTTCAAGCTCCTATCTAAAAAAATGTGGAATTTTGCATTTTTTTGCCAGAAGAAAGATCACGGGTGCGTCTTAATTTATTTTTTTTTTTCCCAGGGGTGATCGTATCGACCCAGTGGTCCTAGAATATCGTGGGAGGGCTCATTGGAATGGAAATTAAAAGTTCTAGTGCCCTTTTTAAGCAACCAAAAAAATGGAGGGCAACTAGGCCCCCTCCCACGCTCATTGTTTTCCCAAAGTCACCCGATAAAAATTTTGAGATAGCCATTTTGTTCAGCATGTTCGAAAATATTTTAAGTATGTCTTTTAGGATGACTTAATCCCCCGAAGTTCCCGGGAGGAGGGCTGAAAGTTATGAACTTTACCCAATGTTAACATATAGTATTGGTTATTGTGAAGTATACAGTACAGACGTTTTCAGGGGAGATTTTTCCTGGTAGTGAGGGGGGGGGGGGGGGTCGGGCAGGGACGTACGCAGGGAGGGAGGCCTCCGGGCCCGGGTTCCCCCAAAATCTCACGATTTTTTTTCATTTCCCCATAATTTTCTGATTTTTCTCACAGAATAATGGGTTTGAAGGATTTGGCCCCCCCTCCGAAACAAATTGCCCCCCCCCCCCCCAAAACAAATTCCTGCGTAACGTGCCTGGGGTCGGGGGTTATGTAGGAGGATCTTTCCATGAAGGAAGTTTTCATGGGGGAAGGGACATTGCTATGAAGGGGACGCCGGACTTCCCAGCATTATTTAAAAAAAGATCAGAAATTAAATATAAAAAACAAGTTTTTCAACTGCAACAGCAGCAACATCAAAACTTTAAACAAACAGAAAATACTACATATATGATTGGGTTCACCCCCTAGTCAATACCTCACTCTTTAAGCCAGAGATTTTTTAGTACTTTCATAAGAGCTATTTATTCTAATTAACGGCCTTTGTGATTAAGCGGTCATTTTTAAAGAATTGGAACAAAATTCAAACTTTCGCTTAAAGAGTAAGGTATTGACTAGGGGGCGAACCCCCTAATATACGTATTAAAAATATATGAATATAGAAGTTCGTTACGTAAGTTAATTCGTAAGTTACGTATATTTATTACTAATAAAAACGTTCGTAAATAAAATGAAACAAGTTTCGAGAAAGCCATTTAAGCAAATAAAAGTAAATTAATATGAAAATTTTGTTTTAATTATTCATATACTGTGAGCCAAGATCAAAACCTGCATTTATTCAAAAACATTCAAAAATTAAATAAAAAAAACAAGTTTTTTTAACTGAAAGTAAGGAGCGACATTAAAACTTAAAACGAACAGAAATTATTCCGTATATGAAAGGGGCTGTCCCCTCCTCAACGCCTTGCTCTTTACGCTAAAGTTTGACTTTCTCACAACTCTATTTTTTTAAACAATAAAAAACTTTAGCGTAAAGAGCGAGGCGTTGAGGAGGGGACAGCCCCTTTCATATACGGAATAATTTCTGTTCGTTTTAAGTTTTAATGTCGCTCCTTACTTTCAGTTAAATATTAATAGGCTCGTCCTTGATTTGAAGTCACTATATATTCTTGTGCGTGTTTGGTTTTTCTTCGATTACACAGTGGTGTTTTTGTGGCCCTCAGAATTAGTCCATTTTTTTTCTGATCATTCGTGAGTGTTCTTTTTCTCCTTTTTTTATTGCTGTTTATTTTTCTTCCCTTTCCTTGCATGCATGTTCGTAGAGCCTTAAGAGGAGGGGGGGGGGTTAAGTTACGTTTTATGCTCTGTTATTTTTTATTGTTGTTGGTTTATTGTTTACATGTATTAATATTTCTATACATCCACCTGTCTATGCTGACGACACTGTTTATTTTTGACAGAAATTCTAAAAGTAAAAAAATCTGACGTGAAAAGAACGACAGAAAAACAACAACATAATCTTTATAAAGTTTCAATAATATATTTGTGTATCCGACATGATCACCTTCTTCTCTTAGATGAAACAGCGGTCTAAACTAGAAATTGTAAAATAGACTATTGTACCGCAAATATTAGAAATCAACGTTTTCATAAATATTGATATTTAAATAAATCGATTGAGACAAGCCCAAAATAGAAAAAAAAAACAACAATTTATTTATTTAAATTAACTATTTTTCGCACATTTTTAAATAAAGGAAATAAAATAAAACGCATTTTTGTGTATAAAATAAAACGCAAAGAAAATAAAATAAAACGCAAAATGTGCGTTTTAAATAAAACACACAATTTTAAATAAAGAAATTACTTAGTTTTCTTGCGTAAAAATTTCCAGAATTTTGAAGTGGTTTTGAAAATTAATTTACAAGTTTATTTGCTAATTTCAATATATGATACCTTTTAAGGTTTGCGCTCACAATAGACACAACCCTGAGTAATTAAAATAGAGAATGCATATAATAATAATAATAATAATCTGTATTTAAAAGCCAACTAAAGCCATATACAAAAAGACATACTAAAGAAATATTGGTTTAAGAATGATCGTTCTTCAAAAATGGTCAGATGTCATGGCTCTTTGCAGTGCCATCAAAATTAATGGTTGACACGACATTGATCGAGATCCTGCTCCTGAGGTTGAGGGTTTGGGTCGGACCTACGACCTCCAGAACAGGATCTTTATGGTGCAGCCGATTCCTTTAGCTCCCGCATAGGCTACGTTTATTCTGAAGGTCATTGCTTAATTATATGCTTAATTGATACTTGGTTATTGATTATTGTCAATATTTATCAGTAGTGACACATTTAAAATAATCTTAAATAAGCCAATTCCATCAAAATTTAATTTCTATGAAGCTTCAAATTTTTACGGTTTTGAGATATTGCTAAAAAATTGTCTTTAGGGCATCTCAGGGAAGAAGAGAAACAAAAAGGTGAAATCTCAGATCGATGACGAATTTATTGTCTGACTTCGAAAAGAATTTGATCTCGTACTCGAACAAAACATCCTGTTTTTCCTTTAAAACATGTTTTGTCTTATGCCCCACTAAAGTATTTCAAAAATGCCAATCTCTCCTCCCGGCACAGTGGTATATAATTCTTATTATTTAATTAAATTCCTCTTATGCACGCGAAGGAAATGTCTAACGCCATTACTATGTTAAGTTTGGATATTCATAATAGTAACTATCATTAAAGTTATTAAGCCAGCCTCCCTCCACCCCCCTAAATCTAAATATAGCCCCCGGCTCCATGCAAAAGTTAGCTGATTTTGATTGTTTTTTTTTCCATTTTTGTTCTTCATCAATGGAGTTATTTCATAATACCGATTTAAAAAAAAAACAGCAACAAAGGCAAACTTTTTTATATAACAATAATAGTTATTTTACCCATTATAAAGTGGAAAGTCAAAAAATATAATGTATTAGAAGCCAAAAAACAACAAAATCAACTAAAAAAATTAATCACTTGAAAAACCTGGGATACGACTGAGAGACAAAACATAATTTTTAAAATGAAGACTCAGGCAACTAGAGACAATGACACGATTGTCATTCAAGAAGCAGTCACACAAAATAAATTTGACGGGATATCAGAAAAATAAAAAATTAATTTTATGGTTTTCCACTATCAGAGGCAACGCTATAGCGTTGCCTATAGTGAAGGCCGTACGCATCCAATGGTTTATTATTATTATTATTATTTATTTATTATTTTTTTTCCCAGAGGCACTTCATATGGAAGGGGTCGTCTTAGAAATTTCAAAGGGGGCTCAATCAATTGGAAATCGAGAGCTCTAGTGTTCTTTTTAATAGTAGAAAGTGATTGGAGGGCAACTAGCCCCCCCCCCATGCCCATCATTCCCCCAAACACATCCAATCAAAATTTTGAGCTAGCCATTTTGTTCAGCGTAGTTGATTTCCAGATAGAAAAATATGTTTTTGAGGAGGACACTCCCCCACAACCCTCAAGGCAAGGGTTTTAAGTTATACCCTGGGGCATATAAGGTTTTTATAGAGGGCTTTGTCTTAGAACCTTCAAAAAAGGCTGATTCGATCGGATATTCAAAGGGCTAGTGCCCTTTTTAATAGCCGAAAGTGATTTGAGGGCAACAAACCCCCTCTCACGCCCACCTTTTCCCCAAAAACACCCAATCAAAATTTTGAGACAGCCATTTTATTAGACGTAGTTTTAAGTTCTGGAAATTAGGTCTTTGAGGATGACAACTCCCCCACAGCCCTCAGGGCAAGGGTTGTAAGTTATGCCCTGGAGGCATGTAAGGTTTTGTATAGACAGCGTTGTCGTAGAAACTTCAGCGAGGGCTCATTTGATTGGAAATTGAAAGTTCTAGTTCACTTTTTAAGCGTCAAAAGATATTGGAGGGTAACCAGCTTCCCCCCCCAACCATTTTTTCCCAAATGCATCCAGTAGAAATTTTAAGATAGCTATTTTGTTAAAAAATACTTCAAAGATCATATAACAAAAATTCCGGTGTCGACACAACCCACCAGGGCCTGGGGGCAGGCGTTGTAAGTTATGCCCTGGGGGCATATATGGGTCTTATGGAAGGGATGCTCGTATTAACTTCAAAGAGGGATCATTTGATTGGAAATTGAAAGTTCTAGTTCACTTTTTAAGAGTCAAAAGAGATTGGAGGGCACCTAGCCCCCCTACCGTCCATGCCTTTTTTTCCTCAAACCCATCCGATAAGAACTTTAAGATAGCTTCTTTTTTTTAAATAGTTCAATGACCATATAACGAAAACTCAGGGGTCAACACAGCCCCCCAGGGCCCGAAGGCAGGTGTTGTAATTACTATAATTTAATGTTTATTTTCAATATTAGGTACAAAAGAAAATATTTGTCATAAAATTGGTTTTCAGTAAAGCGCCAATGACGCAGTAGGTTTTAGACTTTTACAGTGAGAGAAGAGAACCCATCCGATAAGAACTTTGAGATAGCTTTTTTTTAAATAGTCCAAAGACCATATAACGAAAACTCAGGGGTCAACACAGCCCCCAGGGCCCGGTGTTGTAAGTCATGCCCTGGGGGAATATATGGTTCTTATTAAAGAAATGCTCGTAAAAAATTCAGGGATGGCTCATTTGATTGTAAATTGAGTCAAAAGAGATTGGAGGGCAACTAGCCCCCCCCCCAAGCCCCTTTTTCCCCAAATGCATCCAATAAAAATTGTGAGACAGCCATTAAGTTAAAAATTTCTCAAAAGTCAGATAATAAAAACTTAGGTGTCTTCACAACCCCCCAGGGCCCAGGGGACTGCGCTGTAAGTTATGCCCTGGGGCATATATTGTTCGTATGAAAGGGATGCTCGTATAAACTTCGGAGAGGGCTCATTTGATTGAATATTGAAAGTCCGAGCCCACTTTTTAATTGTCAAAAGAGAACCGAGTGCAGCTAGCCCCCCCCCCCCCCCCGCACCTTCTTTTCCAAAACCAATCTGATGAGAATTTTGAGATAGACATCTTGTTAAAAATAGTTCAAAGGTCGGATAAGAAAAAATCCGGTGTCAATAGAACCCCCCAGGGCACAGGAGAAGGTGTTTTAAGTTATGCCCTAAGGGCATGTATGGTTCTTATGAAAGGGATGCTCGTATAAACTTCATAGAGGGCTCATTTGATTGGAAATTGAGTTCTAGTTTACTTTTTAAGAGTGAAGAGAGTTAAACTAGCCCCACCCCACGCTCTTTTTTCCCCAAACCCGTCCGCTACAAATTTTGAGATAGCCAGTGTTTTGGAAGTTTTTCAAAAATTAGATAACAAAAACGCCCCCCAGAGCCTGGGGGATAGGCGTTGTAAGTGTTATCCTGGGGCCTTATATGGTTCTTATTAAAGAGATTCTCGTATAAACTTCAGAGGGGGCTCAATTGATTGGAAATTGAAAGTTCTAGTTCAATTTTTAAGAATCAAAAGATATCCGAGGGCAACTAGCTCCCCCCCCCCTCACACATAATTTTCCCCCAAGCCCATCTGATAAAATTTTTATAATAGCCATTTCATTAAAAATAGTTCAAAGGTCAGATAAGAAAAATTGCTGTGTCGCCGGAACCCGCCAGGCCCCGCAGGCAGGCGTTGTGAGTAATGCTCTGGGAGCATATATAGTTTTTTATGGATGGGATGCTCGTATAAACTTCGGAGAGGGCTCATTTGATTTGAAATTGAAAGTTCTTGTCCACTTTTAACACACAGCCCCCAAAGGCCCGAGGGTAGGCGTTGTAAGCTATGCCCTGGGGGAATATATGGTTCTTATTGAAGGGATGCTCGTATAAAATTCCTAGAGGGCTCATTTGATTGAAAATTGAAAGTTGTAATTCACTTTTCAAGAGTAGAAAGTGATCGGAGGGCAGCTAGCCTCCCCCCACACTCCATTAATTTTTTCCCAGAGGCACTTCATCTAAAAGGGGTCGTCGTATAAACTACTAAGGGGGCTCATTCGATTGGAAATCGAGATTTCTAGTGCCCTTTTTAAGAGTCAAAAGTGATCAGAGGGCAACTGGCCCCCCCAAGCCCTTTTTCCCCAAATACATTTGATAAAAAATTTTAGGTGGCCATTGTGTTAAATATGGTTCAAATATCATACAACAAAAACTCCTTTACGTATGGTCATTTGTTAAAAATAGTTCAAAGATCAGACAAGAAAAACTACTCTGTCGACACCCCCCCCAGGGCTGAGGCAGGTGTTATAAGTATTGCTCTGGGGGAATATATGGTTCTTATGGAAGGTATGCTCGTATAAACTTCAGAGAGGGTTCATTTGAATGGAAATTAAAAGTTATAGTTCATTTTCTCAGAGTGAAAAAGATCAGAGGGCAACTAGCCCATCCCGCCCTCCACGCCTTTGGGTGTATCAGATGGATAAACCCATCCGATAAAAATTTCAGGCGACCATTTTGTTAAAAATAGTACAACCATCAGATATTAAAACTCCAGGGTCGACACAACCCCCCAGGGCCAAGGAATAGGCGTTGTAAGTTATAATCTGGGGATATATATATCGTTCTTACAGAAGGGATCTAAAATTCAGAGAGGGCTAATTTGATTGAAAATAGAAAGTTCTAGTTCACTTTTAAAGAGTCAAAAGAGACCGAAGCTTAATCTAGTCCCCCCACGCCCTTTTTCCCCAAAAACATCCGATAAAAATTTTGAGATAGCAATTTTGTTAAAAATAGTTCAAACATCATATAATAAAAACTCCGAGGTTGACACAAACCCAATTTTTTCACTTTGATATTGTTACTTTGATATCACTTTTGGTGCTTCGATGAATATTTGATTTTTTTAAAAGCTTTATTTGAAATAAGGAATTTTTAAAACTTGAAATTTTTGCAATAAAAAAAGAACAAAAATTAATTTAAAAAAAAACTTTCCGAAAAATATGTTTTTCAAAGAAAAGTAAAGGCCATTTTAAACTTAAGCTCCGCAGATACAAATACCTTTTAAAATTCAAACTCAAAACGACCAGAAATTACTATTAAAGAATAAATTAAACCCAAAACGAACAGAAATTAAATAAACAATCATAGCAAAAACATACAACAAGTAATAATATAAATAAATAAATAGATCTTAAAGCGAGTAATGCTTAGATTGAATATGAATATCAAGCTTAAAACGAAAAAAAATATTTCCTATTGAAGTATAAATGAAACTTAAAACGAACAGAAATTAAATAAACAATCAATGCAAACAAAAATACAATAGATATTAATGTAAATTAATAAATAAATCTTAAAACGAGTGAAACTTAAATTGAATATAAAAATCAAGCTTGAAACGAACATAAATCACCATAAACAAGAGTTTGGGTATGACCTCCTTCTCTCACTGTAAAAGTCTAAAACCTACTGCGTCATTGGCGCTTTACTGAAAACTATATGCGTCTTGAACAGTCTTGGAAAGTATAAAACAACATCAAATTGAATATTTGATGTATAATGATATTAATAGTTGAAAGATCCATCAGTTCAAGAATTTATTTCACTGTAATTATATTTTTATTTTCAATACTGTAAGAACTGGAAAAGAAAATATTTGTATTATAATCCGTTTTCAGTTAAGCGCCAATGACGCAGTAGGCTTTTGGTTTTTATTTACAGTTAGGAAAGGAGGCAGTATCCAAACACTTGTTAGCAGGGAAACTATATTCGTCTTTAACAAATTTAAAAAGAGCTAATAAATTAAACTGAATATTTGATGTATAATGATATTAATACTTCATAATATTTATTAATATTAATATTTTATATAATGTATAATGATTTAGATTAATGATAGAAAATATTTGTCATAAATTTGGTTTTCAGTAAAGCGCCAATGACGTAGTAGGTTTTAACCTTGCATCCCTTGAAAGGATGGGCAAAATTTAACCCTAATTACCCAAACTTCACATGGTTAAACATTTAGGCGCTCCGATGATGTCACAGGGCCCCAATTGCACTGGAGAAAAAGAAAACAAGACACATTAGGGTTTCCAGTTCTTTCTAGAATTTCCCGAGATTGTGTGTAATTTACTTACTGGTCAGATAAACAAAAATGGCTTATCCTTTTTTGTTCCTTAATAAGCTTTTTATTCCTTAATAAGGAATAAGGAATAATAATTTTTACTCTTTAACAAGCTTTAAAATTGAATGAAACATTTTCTCATTGGACAGCTTTTTTTTTAGAACTTGTTTTTTTTACTAGGAGATTTTAACGCCCAGGTCGGTTGAAATAGGGATAAATGGTATCCTAGCCTAGGTAAATTTGATGTAGGAAAAGAAAACAGTAATGGGTGCAGACTTTTGCAATTTTGTAGGTATAACAATCTAGTTATAACCAACACGGTGTTTGGTCATAAAATGGCTCATAAGTTAACATGGTATTCACGTAATGGTAGGACAGCAAACCTTATTGATTATGTTATAGTAAACCGAAAACTGGCAGGATCAATACATGATACTAGGGTATATAGGAGTACTGTTATTGATGTTAAAAATATAGATCACCATCTAGTAGTGTCAATGGTTAATTTAAAGCTCAAATTTCGGAAGGGTAACTACCTCCCGGGAAGTTATGATGTTGGTAGACTCCATGACGAGAATTTGAGAAAAACTTTCCTGGAATAGTTGAATACTAAACTTGAGGGTTTAAAATTAGATAATGTGGAAGATGGTTGGAATAATTTTAGAAAAATAATTTGTGAAGTTGCTGAAGGTGTCGTAGGGAAGAAAGCTAGGACTGCAACTAAGAACATTAGTGAAAAAGCTTTATGTTTAATAGAAAGGAGAAAGGACTTGTACAAGAATTATCTGAGTGATAGATCATATGAAAACACAAGGAATGTAAAGAAAGTGGAGAAAGCATTAAAAATGAACTAAGGAGGTGTGAATTAGAGGCCATGAATAAAATTGCCGAGGATCTGGAAGATGCAGCTAGATGGAATAAGAGTAAAATATTGTACTGGCATGTCAATAAATTGAGAGGGAGTAGTCAATCCGGACTTGGCCCAGTTAAAGACAGGAATGGGGCCATAATTAGCGATAAGGAAAGAATTAAGGAGAGATGGGCGGAACATTTTGAGAATTTGCTAAACCCGATATAGAGATGCAGGAAAAGATATAGAGGAAAATGAAAAGGTTTGTGATACCTTGGATGTGAAGAAAGATTTGTTTTGTGAGGAAGAAGTAGCAACAGTACTAAAAGGATTAAAAATAATAAGGCTGCAGGTACTGATAGGATGGTAAATGAGTTTCTTAAATATGGTGGCTCAGAGGTTAGAAATAAGTTACTGAAGATTATGAATATGATTTTCGAAAAAGGGGAAGTACCTAGTGATTTTAGGAAAACCTTAATTAAGCCGCTTTGTAAGAAAGGTGATAAAAATGAGTGTGGTAATTATCGAGGCATTAGTTTGGTCTCTGTAGGTAGCAAATTACTTAGTAATATGATACTTTTTAGACTGAGAGATGCCGTAGACAAAGTTTTAAGAGAAGAACAGTGCGGTTTTAGAAAAGGTAGAGGATGGGTCGACCAAATTTTCACTCGTAGGTTAATCATTGAGAAGTGCCTGAGTTTTCAAAAACCTTTGGTCCTCAGTTTTATAGATTATGAGCAAGCGTTCGATTCCGTTGATAGAAGAGCTTTAACAAAGTTTTTATCCTTGTATGGTATATCAGACAAATGCATTAAAGTGGTTAGTGCTATGTACGAGAATAACACTGCTGCAGTTAAGGTAGGAAATGAGGATAGCAGCTTGTTTAGTATTAAATCAGGAGCTACGCAGGATTGCGTTCTATCCCCTTTATATGGATTATTTTGATGGATTTTGTCTTGAGGAGCACAGGAAAGGCAATGGGAGACCACGGAATCAAATGGGGAGGAAAAAAGTCTCCTGGACTTAGATTATGCTGATGATTTAAGCAACCTAGAGGAAATTTTGAGCAAAATGAATGAACTTTTAGAGGTTTTGCGAGTTCAGGGTGCTAGAATAGGTTTGAAAATTAATGTTTAGAAGACTAAGTCACTAAGGCTAGGAATAAGTGAAGATGAAAAGGTGACATTGGGTAATGAAAAGATTGATCAAGTGGGCAGCTTCACTTACCTTGGTAGTATTCTTGGTGGAGATGGTGGGAGCAGTGAAGATGTTAAAGTAGAATGGCCAAGGCTCAGAGTTTTTTTTTCACAGTTAAAAAAAGCTTGGAAGAATAGGAAGATAAGTCTGCAAATCAAGATTAGAATATTAGAAGCTACAGTGATGACAGTAGTCAAATATAGTCCTGAAGCACGGGCGCTTCGAAAAGCAGATGAAGATTTGCTAGATGTTTTCCAGAGAAATTGCTTAAGGATTGTTCTGGGCACCAAGCTGACTTACCGTATTTCATACAATACGAAAAATGTGGCTCAATACCGCTTTCTACGGGTATAATGAAAGAAAGGTTGAGGTGGCTAGGCCACGTTGTGCGGATGACAGATTGCCGAAGATTGTTCTTTTCGGCCAACCGTCTAGGCGTAAACAGAAAGCAGGTTGTCCTCGTCTGGGTTGGGAGGACATCATAAAGAAAGATTTAAAGGAAATAGGGACTTCGTGGGATGGTGTAAAAAAGGAAAGCTTTCAAAAGATTGGGATAAAGAAAAAGCGTGCGTAGCTGTGATGGCCTCAGGCGGCCTGGTGCTGCGATGAGTTGATAGTAGTAGTGGTAGTAGCATTAGCTTTCAAATGAACTATTAGACAACTCTTTACGATGTTTGGTAGCCCACTAGTGCTAGAGAAACAAAAAGAATATACAAAAAAGACACATCTGCGCTTCAAGTTCTTTTTCGAAATTTCTTAAAAATTGTTTTTAGCAATTACCTTTTAGGCTACTGTTAAGATAATCATATATAACCCTTGTTATTCCAAAATCGAAGTTAATATATTATTTCCTTAGACAGTTGTATTTGAAAAAAATCTGTTTTTGCTTCTTTATGAACAAAGGGGGACTAAGAGGGGAGTATACAAAAGGGAGTTAAAATTTTCCGCTTTAGACAGGACCTGTATTATAAAATGGTACCCGTTTATACTTCCCAGTCTTTCAATTTCAGAAATGACACCAAAAAGTGCTATTTTTGATGCTATATGGCACTTTTGAACACGTAGATGTGATCAATAGCTTCGAAAAGAATCTCTCTACGATGTGAAAAGGCATTAAATAGAATCAACAAGACTATTTTGAAAGTCGAATTCTAAGAGGCGACAACATCAGCTAATCTGGTTTGGGAATAGGCTGAATATCGGTGTAACTAAAATATCGGTATGATCAGTGAAATTAACCATTTAGTATTTGGATTTATCGTTTTTTTATCTTTATAATTCTATGGCTTTCCAGCCTTCTATTCCGCTTTCTAGGGCTAACTTGAGAAAGGCTGAATGCCTAGGACACGATCTATGGATGAAAGATGACAGGTTGCCAAAGGTAGTCTTTTTTAGCCAGCCATCTGGGGCCAAACAAAAGCAGATCACCCCCGAATGGAGTAAGAGATGTCGTAAGAAAGGATTTAAAGCAAATTGGGGATTCTCGGGAAGGTATAAAAAGGAGAGCCTTGAATAGATTGGAATGGAGGAGGAGCGTGCGGCGCTGTGTTGGTCCTTTGGGGGGCTGCAGCGAGTTGTTATTAGTAGTAGTAGTTGTAGCGCTTGTTTTACGTGGAAATGTACCTCCCCCTCTCTGATACGAGTCAAATATTACAGTCACGGCTTTAGAGTTACTATTATTTTTTCATTTTTGAGTCATTAGAAGTGAATCAACAAGACTAATTTAATTAGACATATTCAATAAAAAAAAGCGGAATGCAAATTTAAATGACAAAGAAAAAAAAAATGATAATCATCATATTTTACTAATTCAAGACCTTTTCATACTAACTGAGGTCAAACATTATAAGCAATATTTACACCATACGAACGAACAAATGGCTTTAACGCTGTATGATCTTCGGTGAAAGAGAGAGTATATGAAACTAATTAAACCATTCAAATGAGAAATAAATACTACATAGTATTATTAATAATATTCAGTCAACTGTTGAAAAAAATACCTACCAAAATCGACCAAATACTAAGCAGAGATCAGGGTTTGAGATTTAACTGTCCCTGAAAGTGTACAGCATTTTTTAATGAAAAATATGACGAACGGACAACTTTAGTTATTTTTGAGAAGAAGGTCTTTTTCAAGCAAAATCTCTTAGAATCTTCCTTGGCGGAAAGTTTTTTTGTCGTTTACACATGTTTGGCATAAATTTCAGTTTAAGATTGGATAGTACTGTGGGATTTTTCCCGATAAATATAAATTTTATTTTCAAAATAAATAAACTTAGTCGGAAAATGATTCCGTCACCTCTTTAATTTTTCTTTGTTTTTATTCACAAACAAGTAAGTTGATTTCTGGATGGTCATTCGATAAAACAGCAAGTTACGAAATTGGCTGACAGTACACAATCGGCAGTATCAACTAATATCTGGTTTTGAAAGAAGCTCAGTGTAATTAGCTATTTAAGATTATAATTTATCGGTCTTTCAATCTTTATAATTTTATTGCTTTTCAGCTAAGTAATGAAGATTATATCTCTATGTCTCTTAATCTGGTGGCAATGCAAAGTCCATCTGTGATAAAGCAAAACATTTTTTTTTCAAATAAAAAGGAGTGGCGTTGAAACTTCAGAAAAACAAAATTATCTTAAATAAGA